>CM067350.1:46311183-46324243 GCA_034190875.2 Urechis unicinctus | reverse complement strand
TATATGTAGAGACTGTATATGTATAGTCGGTATTTGTATAAAAGTTATATGTACAGTCGGTATATATGTAGTGGATATATGTTTTGTAGATATATGTATTGTCCTTATATGTTTATTCGGTATTTGTATAGTCGGTATATGCATAGTAGTATATATGTATAGTCGTATATTTATATAGTCGGTATATGTATAGTCGGTATACATATATCGGTATATGTATAGTATATATATGTATATATATATATATGTATAGTATATGTATATGTATATATATATGGTATATATATATCGGTATATGCATAGTAGTATATGTATAGTCGGTATATATAGTCGGTATATGTATAGTAGACTATTTGTATAGTCGGTATATGTATAGTGTATTATATGTACAGTTGGTATATGTATTGTGGGTATATGTATAATATGGGTATATGTATAGTGGTATATGGTATATATGTATAGTGTATATGTATATGTATATATGGTATATATGTATAGTCGGTATATGTATAGTGTATGTATATATATATATATATATATATATAGTATATATATATATATTGTATAGTATATTATAGTATATATATATTCGGTATGTATATGTCGGTAGTCGGTATTGTATAGTGGTATATGTAGAGACTGTATATGTATAGTCGGTATTATTTATATAAAAGTATATATAAGTCGGTATATATATATAGTGGATATATGTATATATAGATATATGTATATTGTATATGTATATATGTATTATATTGTATAGTCGGTATATGTATATAGTATATATATATATATAGTATATATATATATCGTATATATATATGTATAGTATATATATATATAGTATATATATAGTATATATATATATATATATATATATATAGTATATATATATGTATATATATATATATATATATATATATAGTCGGTATATATATATATATAGTATATGTATATAGTATATATATATATATATGTATATATATAGTATAGTATATATATAGTCGTATATATATATATGTATATATATATATGTATATATATATATATGTATATATGTATATGTATATATATGTATAGTGGGTATATGTATGGTATATATGTATAGTATATATATATAGTGGGTATAGTATAGTATATATATATATATATATGTAATATATATGTATATATATATATATATTTATATGTATATATATATATAGTGTATATGTATAGTATTATATGTATATATATATATATGTATATATATAGTGTATATGTATAGTATGTATATATATATATATTATATATATATATATGTATATATGTATATATATCGGTATATGTATATATATATGTATATGTATATATATATATTATATATATATATATATGTATATTATATATATATATGTATATGGTATATATATCGGTATATGTATATCGGTATATGTATATAGTATTATATATATAGTATATATGTATAGTCGGTATATATATAGTATATGTATATGTATATATGTATATGTAGTATATATATATGTATATATGTATAGGTATATGTATATGGTATATATGTATATATGGTATATATGGGTATATATATAGTCGGTATATATATATAGTAGTTATATGTATAGTAGTCGGTATTTGCATAGTCGGTATATGTAGAGATATGTAGAGACTATTTGTATAGTCGGTATATGTATAGTGGGTATATGTACAGTTGGTATATGTATTGTGGGTATATGTATAGGGGTTTATGTATAGTATATATGTATAGTGGTTATATGAATAGTATAGTATGTATGTATAGTATATATATATATATATATATATATATATATATTATTATTTATATATAGTTATATATATTGTATATAGTCGGTATATGTAGTAGAGTATGTATATGTATAGTATGTATATGTATATATAAGTATATATATTATAGTCTATTTGTATAGTCGTATATGTATAGAGTTATATGTATATAGTCGGTATGTATATGTATATATATATATATATATATATATAGGTGTATATGTATAGTCGGTATATGTATAGTGTATATATATATAGTATATGTAGTATGTATATGTATATAGTGTATATATATAGTCTATATATGTATATATATGTATATGTATAGTCGTATATGTATAGGTATATGTATAGTCGTATATGTAGTCGGTATATGTATATATATATATATATCGTATATGTATAGTGTATATATATATATATATATGTATATATATATATGTATATTCGGTATATATAGTCGGTATATGTATATAGTAGTATATGTATAGTCGGTATATGTATAGTCGGTATATGTATAGTCGTATATGTATAGTCGGTATATGTATAGTATGTATATATATATGTATATGGTATATGTATATATATATATGGTATGTATATATGTATATAGGGTATATATATAGTATATAGTCGGTATATGTATAGTAGTTATATGTATAGTCGGTATTTGCATAGTCGGTATATGTAGAGACTGTATTTATTTGTATAGTCGGTATATATATAGTGGGTATATATACAGTATATGTATATTGTGGGTATATATATTATAGCTGGGTTTGGCGACACAAAGCTCAGGTGCATAGAAAGAGAAAGGATAAGGATCCCAGTAGTCTGCGCTGGCCCATGTGCTTCCGGTGGAAGCATAGAAATGATGTATTTCATCCAATCACTAATAGGGAATATATTTTATTACATAAAAGATTAATCATGATGATTCCCCAGTGGTGAGAAAAGTGTAATGTAAAATTTCTGACTTATATTTAGCACAAGGAACCTTCAATATTTGGCATTACCCCGTGCAACGAATGAACCAGTGACACTGATTTTTTTAAAAAAAAATTAATACAATGCATAATGTAGATACATTGTCTGTAACTCACAATTACCGACGCATACTAGTTTGTTACAAAAAAGTTACCATATGCATTGTTATAGCTTATAACAGGACTCAGATTTCAGGATATCTTGATGTATTAAGCTAGCTGACGCAGACATTAAATTAAGCCGATAAGTAAATGTTTTTTTCAATATACTTAATGAAGGAAGACAGGGTAGGGAAAACATACACAGGAAAAGCACGTACACATTGCAAAAAAAATATGTAATAGGCCAACATGTTATGTACACCATGTATTTTACACGGTCCTCATAGGCAGCACAACCCTCATATCCCCTACTAACAAATCTAAAGACGTTGCAATTTTGAAAATATGCTTCGTTAGCGCTAGCATATCATATGATACGTTCTTGATGGCCTTTAAGAATGTCGGTAGAGGTCAAGTCGCTGGGTAGGAACTTTTTCGCATTTTTACAAATTCCATCTGCAACAAGGAATATTGTATACCAAATTCACTGGTTACAACCCAGGAACAAGGAATGGCGTAGCATACCCGTGCAAGTGCCTCAACAGCAATGCAGAAGTCAATCGGAGCAAAGTGAAAGGCCGACACATTTTTAAAGAAAATTATGTTAAAGTCTTCCATGTAATGTCGGCCTAATTGTCATACAGGATGTAGGCTTAAGGATGCAGATGATACAGGGGCAGAATATGACAGGTTAATTGGTGTTGGAAGAATAGGTGATGTCGGGCGGAGATTTTGATGTAGGATCGATGTTGGAAGGGGTTGGTAATATCGGGGCAGAAGTCAGCATTGAATAGTGTATAAATGGTACAACTGATGCTGGCAGAGAAGCTGGGCTGGGAGCTGTAGGGGATGGCTTAACAGAGATTGACAGCGCAGCAGGACTTGCGGCTTATGGGGATAGCGTAATGAGGTTAGCCTGAAGGGTAGGACTGAAAGCTGGAGGTAGTGGGGTAGCTGATATTGGTAGAGGTACTAACGATACAACATTCCCCAACTTTTTATTGATAGTGTGATGTATGGCTTTAAAAGCTTCACACCTTTCCTCAACAGCCTCTCACATGAAAGCCCTGACCTCCTGGCTTCAAGCGACCTTGCCTCTTATTCGAAATATGCAATGCCCTCTCAAATTGACTCCTCTTGACAAGAGGAAGCTAATGGCGATATTGTACTAAACAGACCCGCCTCCGTAAACTGGTTTTCTCACGCATTTCGCACACACTTAAAGCTGCATTGCGACATTAAGCGTCGTCAAGCAATCTGAATAACTCAATACCTTCATTGTTGAATATTTACAGGTTACCTTCCCTTATCAAATGATTTCTTAAACACTGTACTTACTCTTTTCTCCACCAAGTGTCGTATCGTAATGTGTGGTGTTGAGATGCACACGATACGTACTTGTGATAATGAAGAAAGACCCGAACTCCAGGTGTAGGGTTTATAAGAATTTGAACATTATTTCTTTACTTCAACTATTGCATTTTAGATGGAACTTTGCCTAAATGCTGGAGAAAGATGTGCAGAGCTTGGAGGCCAGGATAGAACTCATTTTAAGTGCTTCCCTCAACGACTTAGGCACGCTATCCCAATTCTCGTGGGACGTGCCGGTCAGTTAGGGTTGGGTCTTCGGGCGTTGACTTGGCAGCATGGCTAAGTGGCTCTGGGATATGGGATATGTATGAGAAGATGGGGTAAGTGGCAGGTGACATGAAGGTCATTCGTGGATCTGGGAAGCTGGGGTTTATAATTAATATCAGCTGTAGGGGGTCACTCAATCAAACTAATGACTGAGAGGGTACGTTATGATGATAGGTGGGTTTGTTGTCAATTGGCACTCACTTTGGCGAGTTATTACTCCTCCGGCAAGAATAACATGTATCCATGTTTTTGTTCACTATTGATAAAAGATCCAATCATCAAACAATAATTCAATGAAGCGTGTGATCACGTCCTTGCTCTGATAGATCCATGCGTGCGTTAGTGGAACTGTGTGATGGCTTTCATTGGAGGTTATTTGGGTGAATGCACGTAATACAGTATTGCACCGCGCGTGAATCATGTAACAAGGGTTATTAATATATGCAATGTCAACAGAAAGATGAATAGTTTAAATGGGTTTTGATCTAGTGTGCCTTTTGGATTGATATTAAAATGACTCGGATATCAGTCAAATCAAGTGTCTATGAAACAGGGTTTGGTTGCTTGATTTATTATGTGATTGGCACAAATGACTGAACATTTTAGCCACATGCATTAATCGCATGGATTATCCAGTGAGTTATTATGTTCCTGTAATGGCTTAACTTATATAAGTATCTCAGGAGATGCACCTGGCTCGCTGGTTCATTTTTAAGTTTTTGTGATTGATTTTCATCATGAACTTACGAACCATAGCTTCTTTGCTTGACTAGTCACAAAGGCCATATACTAATCACAGATGCACATAATGTTTGGCTGCTCACGGCTGGTTTTGCAATACACTCAGCTGTTTCCACACATGGCGACTGATGAATATATCGAGTCATGGGCTACTTGAACTTTACCTTTCATTGATTGAATGTGTCCTGTAGAATAACTGCGGCTCAAAACATTCTTAAGCATTGCAACATCAACGATGTACTATATATACTCTAACGCTTTGATGTTGTCACTCTCTGTGATTTGGTTTATTCACCCGCCCGTTTTTGAACTGGTGGCCGTGTTCATATATCGACCAAATCGAAGTTTGAATTTGTGACACGATATCTTATATGGGTATCCTATAAACTCCACAAGCCGGCTTAGACACTTGTTAATCCTTTGCCATGTACAAACGTTGCTTGATCAACAATGCCGTCTTGCAATATTTGCAATGTGAACCTTTGAACTTTATTCCCAAATATCACACGTTGTGATGATGATTCTATTACAGGCATTATCGACAGATGAGGTTTGAAGACAACCGTTAGATGCGAAAACAAATACGCAAGTAATGACTTCATGCTAAACTCTACGATAAAGCATTCTCTGTCACACGTAGTAACTGCATGTGGCAGCTTATTGTTACCAAGGGACTCAATTATTTTGTGCAACTGCCCTTCACGTCAAATTGGACTGTGCAACCATAATTATTTGGAAGGCAGGAGCGCAGTAGCGATGTAAAGCATGTAAATATGTTATATTTGCAATACTGCGTTGCGTCGCAAATACAGTACACATCAGAGGAACAAAGTGCGACAACCAACAGTTACGAAAGTCATTTATATATAGCAATACTCATACATTGTAGATACTGTGGCCAGATGACCCTGCCATAATTGACGGAAGTGATCAGCTTTAAGAAAGAGAATACGAAGACCTTAAATCAATCAGACACATCCACGATATCTTTATGTTGAATCCCTTACCAGTGTTTGAATTACTTACATCGCCACCTTTAACGTGAAGAAATTTGTTACGCGAATTTGGTGCAGTTGAGGTATTTTTCACGTACATTGTGTAACAAATCGTCACCCACCAATAACATACTATTCCCATCACGCGTCCTGTTTCAGTGTTGGCTGCCACCATTTAGCATATTATATTATTCATTGTGTTCCCTTGACGATTATGCTGCTATGTTGGCTTGGTTCATTCTGTTAAGCTTCACCGAATTGGCAGGGATTGCTACAGATAGTGATGTTGAAGACGTTGCCACCATCAACACAGTCACCAGGAACATAGTCTATGTGGGTGCAAGACTGAAAGGATATACACATACATCTTCGATTGGCAGTTTTGTTCATCGCCATTCCAATCTTCGGGTTCGGTCGCCACTGGATCGCCAGAAGTGATAATCATAAGTAGTAAAAAAACCGTTATAGCTTGCAAATGATTACTGAGTGATAATTCCACATTTCACAATTGACTTACAGATTATTGAACAACAGTAATATAATTTATTTCGAGGAATAGTTGCGCATCCGAAAACAAGGCGCACGGTGCTTGGACAAGGCTCGTTTGTTATTACATTACAGAGTCGTGTTCACGTCACTTAGTATTCAACAAAACATAGGAGAACTGATAACCCAAAAAGGGCGTCAATAATAGTGGTTATACATGACCTGGCAGTTCCAGAAGTTACCACGGCTTCTGCACCCATAATGTCAACTAGTTAGGATCACCAATGCAGATATACCAGACGATGGTCCCTGTGGTCCAAATATATGAAATAACAAATATTATTCGGAACAGATACGTTTTGTGTCACGAATAATACAAATATAAGGGCGATATAGCCTGCAGCGTGTCCTACTGATTTAGATAAAAATGTGCTCCATGTCAGCAATAATCACTCTGATCTAGAGAATGAATACACACAAGCTCATTGGTCACAACAGAAGCAACCTGTAAGTTGGTATTCAGAAGGTAACTGAATAACAGCCCGCAGTAAACTCAATTAAAAACAAGTTGCTGGTTAAACTGGTTTATAAGCCATGAAATTACTGAATGTCTAGACTAAAATTGTTGCCGATGTGAAATTAAACAGGCAGCGAAATGCCATTACATTTAAAGATAAGCAGACAGGGCAAGAGAAAGCAGACGAGAGGTTCTAGATCAAGGGACAGATATGCGGTACAAACGGAATGTGACAAGAATATTGCAATTCATTTAATGCCCCACACCGGCTTTCGTTCCCGAGAACTGCCATATCCTGCCAGACACCATGTGCTTGGGTCGTTTAACAAACCGCAATCGCACCAAAACCGGCCAACATTTACATAAGAGTCGACCGATTGGTCGAGCTGAATTCTGTCGACTCATTGCCTTATCATGAGGTGAATATATGCCGCAGAAGTGAACATGTACAAGTGTTTCGTCGTCAAGCCAGTTGCATCTTGCAATGCATCTTATTCCTGACGGTACATTATTTTCTACAGTATTGCTGTATAGATATTTGGTGGTCAGGGAGAAAATGATGCATAATGGCGACGTATACATGTTGTTAATGGCTACGGCGTAAGGTCGTTGGTGAGGGAGACAATCGAGTTATGGCGCTGAGTTGTAATTTTGTCACCGTTTTCCTTTTTGTGGTTATGATGTACAGAATACAATGATTCACGCACTTTCTTTAACAAACTCAAAATGGTAATATTTCCTTTCAATTAAAGCAAATCATTGAACCTTAAGCCTGTGTACTCTTGCGTATCGCCACAATCAACTGATCATTATATCTCCCCCCTCCCCCCACAAACGCGCTCATACACGTGCACACACCATCTGCTCGCACTCACGCTCATAACACTCCTACCCAAGCCACACCACAATTCAGATATCTTTATTGCAACCTCTGTTTTCGGCACGTTGGGACAAGCACAATTTACCCTCATTCAGACCCGCATGTTCTCTGGCCCTTATTCCAAATTTACACTTTATCTTGTCAATATGTCCCACTCCAATTCATAGCGCTCGTTAACAGATACCGCTTCCGTTACATAATCGAAAAATACAGGAAAATGCCAACATGTTCAGATACGCGCAAGCTGCCCCAAACCACTCGAAATTGGCTACCAATAAATACCAGGCTCTGCTCACACACAACACATTCGAGCTCAGCAAAGACTTACGACACTACGAGACACTCACAAAAGAACAAATCGGAAAAAGGAACTCACGAGCGTGCTAGAAGATCTTATAAAATAAAGAAAGGTCGTAAGTCTAAAGTTAACGTTGCCTCATTCTTAAACAGCCGGTACCTCGAAAGAACCCCCGAGGTGACCAAAGGCAAGATACCAGCAATAACCCAAGAAACCACGGTCACAATTCGTCTTTGGGTATGCTTATGATTATATTTCGCTACGACTCTCTATTATTTTTCTTCATGTTTTATTAATGGCATTGAAAGTAATCATTTGGTAGAATACAATTATTTATATACAACATGTAGTATATATAATACAAGGGAATTATTGGTGGTATTTTTGGAACCAAAAATATGAAGCCGATTGCAATTGGTAACCTTGACTATCATACGTAACCAATTACATTTAGAACATTATTTCAGCGTAAACCAATTATTTCTTGGCATACTATATATATGGCAATATAGCAATGTAATGTTTGTTGCTGCCATCCGATATTTTTATCAGTATAATTTCGGAATTCTGCAATGCAATAAATAATATATCCTATAAATGATGATTTCAGAAACATTCAGTTAAGCTTGGTGAGGGAACTCATTGTGAATTTTAGGGAACTCATTAAGAAGTCTACAAAGCTGATACCTTATGTCCCAGATAAACACTAACAAATGCGCAACACATCTTGACATTGATTCGTTTGTAGTCTATATTGACATGCATACTAGCCCCCTGCAATCGCTGCATTTATGACATAATGCGGACTCACAACAGTATTGATTCACTGCTTTTACAAGTTTGTTTATTGACCTGTTTATCGTCTGGAAACCAATTAAAGAAACGGGTAGTCTAGAAGGAACTATTACAAGAATTATCACACTTCAATTTAATACCGTAAGTGTCACGAAGACACAAGACAAACGTTCATCCTGCTTGTAACTGAGAGATATATTATCTCGACATCCATTAGACACACCTTTCGAATCGATCTTGTTTTGAGTAATGGCCACAGCGGGCGAGTAAGACGACTAAAGAAATCGAATGAACTTCTGTGAATACTGCAGTCTTCAGTGCCTGACATAATTGAATGAATGTTTCCTGCTTTTGTCACCAAGAAGGATCATGCAGCAGAATGGCGTGGGAGATCGGTCGAGTTATTGGTTATAAGACAAAATATATCTGCATGAATAACCACTGTTACAATGTTACAATGGTGCATATGATAAAACTTGCCCCGGGCATGATTCTATGGATTGTATGTTTTAGTGTCAAATATGATAGACTAGACAGTGATAAACTGCAATATTGAATATACTACCGAGTGTATGACAAGCGTAAAGGTAGCGATACGTCAGCGTTACCAAGTTATCAATATCACGGTTAGTTATGGTCTTTTTAACCAAGCCATCTATGTCATAATCAGAGTAGCACTGGCGTTGTTCCTATATACCAAGCAACATATACCACCATTTAGAAAGCACGGACAACAGTTATCTTGACCACCAATAGGACTGGATGTGTGATCACAATAATATTGTCTCTACCCCAATAAGCATGAGCGACAGTCTTTAATACCGCGTAATCCATGCCTTAACTCGGGAAAGCATGATTGATGGTATTTCATGCTGCGTTATCGACACCACAATATGTGACCGCATGGGCGATTGCCTTTTAATCTGAAGCTGCTCCCGCGCTCTAACCATGACATTCTAGTGAGGTATGACTTGCCAAATCCAATTATATTTTCCATCATCTGTGTTCTTACCATAGCGATGTACATGACAGATGATGGGCAATCAAGCCCCAATCGGCCAACTGATATTCTATAGGTCACAACCTTGTCTAGCAGCTTGGATCAATATCATCTCGCTGATAGAACTAAGCACACCGCACATATAAGAATTGTATTGATGCCTATGTGTATGCGGTGGTGGGGACTATTTCAAGCATAAGTTCCTGGCTCATTGCTCAATACCGCTCTGTCGTTTTAGCCGCTTTAGAGGAAAAAATAATTGTATAGGTATGACCCAACATCTACCATCACCAGGAAAAATCATGAAATAGGTAGGTGCGGTGTAACAGGCCCTCTCATTCAATATGGGGCCTTCTGGCTCGACATAAATGTAGATACCACACACGACTGATTTGAAATATAATACTATGCGCTTGAATGTGCTGATTGACAACATATTCGTGTTGTACAGCTGTGAGCCAATACATTCATCTGATATAAGATATATAATGTATAATATATATATATATATATATATATATATATATATATATATATATATATTATATATATATATATATATATATATATATATATATATATATATATATATATATATATATATATATATATATATATATATATATATATATATATATTAAAAAAACGACAGTATGACATTAGGTTATCAATGAGATACATCCGTCTCGCTGATTAATGTTGGCATCTCAGCATATAGGTAGATAGTCAAAACATGGGAGCTCTTTTTCAAGAGATTGTATTTCGAATGCCCCTGAATAACGGTGCACCATCAATTCTGTTAAAATCAAGTTTTTATTATAATGGTATGTTTCATATCAATACCTGATCATTGATTCTATACTGACAAATGATTAGTTAAATAATCTAATACCTTACAGAATGTCTGCAGAATGTCAGTATAAAGTTATTAAGATCAGTGAGGGTGGGCCAAATGTCATTATGATTTGTGGGAAGCAGACATGAGAGGAAAGGCGGACCGGGGGATTTACGAGAGATTGCCCAACGGGACGGGACAGATAAACTGCAGACTCATATATAGATGATGTAATTGCTTATATTATTCCCTGATGTGATAAGCTTCCTAGTGGCCTGCGTAATGTTTGGTCAATCGGACTAATTCCTATTTTTTTAGTACCACATCCATTGCCGGTATTTGAATTAATTTGATCACCACTTCCATTGTGCAGATATGTCAAAATGAGATTAGGTGGAGACGTTTCCCTTGCACATTGTGTCATTTATCACAGCACATTAATTGGGTACTATTCTCGTCTCACGTCTTGTTTCATTATTGGCTGCCACAATATAGCATGTTGTATTTTGCTTTGCATTATGTCGATGATAAAATGTTCATGTTGCAATGGTTATTAGGTCATAGTTCATCGAAATGAGGCTGTACACTGCAGTTAATGATGTCTGGGGCGCCGCCACTCAGGCGGCGCAACCATATTCACAACATCCGTTGTGTTGCGCTGAAAGGATTTGCACATTAATCTGTAGGTTGGGTGTGATATATAATCACTGAGTGAAATATCGGTATTTTGCAATTGACTCAGTGGAATATTCTTGCTCCCGAATATTCCAATCATAATCAAACATTTACTTTGAGGAATTGTTGCGCATCCTGTAGCATCGTGCAAGGTCGTTAGTCAATACTGGTTTGCTGTAGCATTGCAGTGAAGCACGTTAATAATATATCTGTTAAATGACCTGGCGTTACTGGAGGGTACTGCGGTTTCTGCATTGATTATATCACCTAGTCTTGATTAGGGATCGAGATATTCCAGACGCTATCAATCGTCCAATGGAGTCTAATTAAATAAACCAAAGGATGTGTTTTTTGGGGCAGCTGCGTTTTGTTACAAAACAAACAAAGATGTATTTGTTCGGTGTCAGGTTGCATTCATAATAAAAACATAAGCAACTCGAAATTATCAAAGTTCTGAAAATTTTCAAGGGTCACAGATATGACCCAAGTGTTAGGATATAATTTACAAAAGAAGTTGGAAAAGTATGGAAAATCGTTCATTGAAGTTATTTTCAGTAGAAATGCGCCTTTATAAGCGAGATAGCCTGTAGCATACACATGTGGCGATTGATTAGGCTAGGAACGGTGAGGGTATCATTGAGGTAGAGAGAATGCTGACGGGGCCCTCAGCTACATTACAAAATGCACTGAGGTCCAGTAAGCTGTATGCATGCTAAAACGGTTCGACATATACGTGGTGTTTGCATAACATTCAACCTAATGAATCCTTTTGTCGCTTTGTCTTAATATGCACATGCATATGAGTTTTGCTGTCTTGAAGGTAAGGTGATTAAAGGGTTTAACACAATAACACAACAAGAATAGTGTGTTATGTGGAACCCAAATTGAAGGGCGGAGAGAGTCCATAATAAGTCATTCCTTGAATATCATAACGATATGTTGACAGGCTCGTTAGAATTACGATTAAGCCGTTTTGTCAGCGGTATGTACATAAGTTACAACATGCATGTCATAAATGTCCCTTCCTGACATTCCTGTCGTTTCTGGAGATTGGTCGTGTATGTGCTTATCAAATAAAGTATGTCTAGCGAATTAATGTTAAAATGCGTCACATAATACAAGTTGCATAACCCTATGTAATGTATGCTTGGGTGTCAATTATGATAGCCGGTCGTGGTATTATTATTGTCACGGGTATATACAATATCTCTACTGCCCGGACTCCATATGCTTGATACAGTGGAGCCATTCTTAACGTGCGGGACCTGCGGCTTTCATAAAGATATTTTATGTTTGCCAATTAAATCAT
>CM067350.1:46276183-46306183 GCA_034190875.2 Urechis unicinctus | reverse complement strand
TTAACCCGTTCCGGAGAAAAGCCTGAAAAACCTTGACTGGAGAAAAAAAAAAAAAAAAAAAAAAAAAAAAAAAATATATACTGGCTAAACCAATATGTCTTCCAACTATATCGTTGGAAGACATAAATATATATATATGTGTATATATATAAATATATATATATATATATATATATATACAGATATATGTATATATATATATATATATATATATATATATATATATATATATATATATATATATATATATATATTTACATATATATATATATATATACGTATATAAACACACACACTTATAAATATTCACATATATATGCTATTTATAGATAGCTGCTCGGCGCTCGGAAGCTTGGCATCGGAAACCGTGTGTATACATACATATATATATATATATATATATATATATATATATATATATATATATATATATATATATATGTGCGTGTATGCGTGTTTGCGTATATATACCCGCTTTGATTGCACCGGGACATCCAGTGCACACTGTCGCTGAGACATAAAGACAGTATATACACGGACCGATAATAGCTGGTAACGCGCACTATTATAAGATCACAAGCTGCTGCCGCTTAGATGTTTTGACATGACCCCTAAACCAAGTCAATACACCGCGAAAGCGATGAATGCTGCCGCTGATTGATTACGTAAGGTTTGGCCTGTTTTGACATGACCCCCTACCCAAGTCAATGCAACCCAGCCAAGGCCTTTGGTCGATTACGTAAGATTTGGCCTACTTAAACACGAACTGCTGTTAGCCTGCCACTAAGCTGCTGCAGTAGAAAACCTTGAAACTAATCGTCCTTTTTACTGTTTTTTTTGTTACTGTGAATGCTAAAAATACTGTTACAATCATTATCACGAGGCCAAGTTCTAAATACTGACAAAATTTCATGTCCGTAAATACAGCCGTTTCAGAGATATCAGCGAGGAGAGAACTCGTAGCAAAAATCGCGATAGGTACTCTAAAATATATGTCATTATACAAAGTACAAAAGGTAAAAACAAGTATTTTTTTCGCCTATTCCATGCTACGATAATTGCTTGTTACAACCATATAACTCATATGTTCGTAACTGCAGTAGTTATGGAGGAGATAGTTACAGAAAATGGGGGAAAAAATCGACGAAAAATCCATCCCATAATCCTCCAACACTGCGCATGCGCGTCAAATTGGATCGGCAGTTGTGTCTCAACTTGATCTATCATTCCCCAAAATTTCATGTTGATATGTTTAACCGTTCCGGAGAAAAGCCCGAAAAACCTTGACTGGAGAAAAAAAAAAAAAAAAAAAAAAAAAAAAAAAAAAAAAAAATAAAAATACTGGCTAAACCAATATGTCTTCCAACTATCGTTGGAAGACATAAATACAATCGCCCATGCGGTCACATATTGTGGTGTCGATAACGCAGCATGAAATACCATCATTCATGCTTTCCCCAGTTGGGGCATGGATTACGCGGTATGAAAGACTGTCGCTCATGCTTCCCTTATTGTGGTACAGACAATATTATAGTGATCACACATCCAGTCATATTAATGGTCAAGATAACTGTTGTCCGTGCTTTCAAAATGGTGGTGTATGTTGCTTGGTATATAGGAACAACGCCAGTGCTACCCTGATTAGGAAGTAGATAGCATGGTTAAAAGGACCGTGATATTGATAACTTGTTAATGCTGACGCATCGCTGCCGTATCGCTTGTCATAGGCTCAATAGTATATTTAATGCTCTGCAGTTGTCGTATATACTTTTGCACCGTTATGAAACACAATAAAAAGTTGAAGCTTACCCGAACCATATATTTTTATGGAAAGCAATTAGAGTCAAATGTAAATATTTGCTTAGGTGAGTCAGTCATGTTGGATGCATTATGTAGTTCATCACTCTCTAGTTTACCATATTGGACACTCAAACATACAATCCATAGGATCATGCCCGGGGCAAGTCTTATCATATGCACCATTGTAATATATGAAGCGATTATTCAGCCAGATATATTTTGTCCTATAACCAATACCACGACCGATCTCCCATGCCATTCTGCTGCATGATTCTTCTTGGTGACAAAAGCAGGAAACATTCATTCAATTATGTCAGGCACTGAAGACTGCAGTATGTGCAGAAGTTCATTCGATTTCTTTAGTCGTCTTACTCGCCCGCTGTGGCCATTACTCAAAACAAGAACGATTCGAAAGGGCCACCGAACATGCGGGTCTGAATGAGGGTTAATTTTGCTTGTCCCAACATGCCGAAAACAGAGGTTGTAATAAAGGTACCTGAATTGTGATGTGGCTTGGGTAGGAGTGTTATGGGCGTGAGTGCGAGCAGATAGTGTGTGCACGTGTATGAGCGCGTCTATGGGGTGTGGGGGGGTGATATAATGATCAGTTGATTGTGGCGATACGCAAGAGTACACAGGCTTAAGGTTCAATGATTCGCTTTAATTGAAAGGAAATATTACCATTTTGTGTTTTTTAACCACGCCAATCAATGCAGCCAAGATGTTTGTTAAAGAAAGTGCGTGAATCATTGTATTCTGTACATCATAACCACAAAAAGGAAAACGGTGACAAAATTACAACTTAGCCGCCATAAATCGATTGTCTACCTCACAAACGACCTTACGCCGTAGCCAATAACAACATGTATACGTCGCCATTATGCATCATTTTCTCCCTGACCACCAAATATCTATACAGCAATAATTTCGACTCTAGAATATAATGTACCGTCAGGAATGAGATGCGTTGCAAGATGCGTATATTCACCTCATGGTAAGGCAATGAGTCGACAGAATTCAGCTCGACCAATCGGTCGACTCTTATGTAAATTTTGGCCGGTTTTGGTGCGATTGCGGTTTGTTAAACGACCATCAGCACATGGTGTCTGGCAGGATATGGCAGTTCTCGGGAACGAAAGCCGGCGCGGGATATTAAATGAATTGCAATATTCTTGTCACATTCCGTTTGTAACGCATATCTGTCCTTTGATCTAGAACCTCTCGTCTGCTTTCTCTTGCCCTGTCTGCTTATCTTTAAATGTAATGGCATTTCGCTGCACTGTTTAATTTCACATCGGCAACAATTTTAGTCTAGACATTCAGTAATTTCATGGCTTATTAACCAAACATCGTACATACATATTGATATCAAATACAACGTTAATAATGGCAACTTGTTTTTAATTGAGTTATTCAATTACCTTCTGAATACCAACTTACAGGTAGCTTCTGTTGTGACCAATGAGCATGGGTGTATTCATTCTCTAGCTTAGAATGATTATTGCTGGCATGGAGCACATTTGTAGCTACATCAATAGGACACGCTGCAGGCTATATCGCCCTTATATTTGTATTATTCGTGACACAAAACGTATCTGTTCCGAATAACATTCGTTATTTCATATATTTGGACCACAGGGACCATCGTCTGGTATATCTGCATTGGTGATCCTAACTAGTTGACATTATGGGTGCAGAAGCCGTGGTAACTGCTGGAACTGCCAGGTCATGCATCACCACTATTATTGACGCCCTTTTTGGGTTATCATTTCTCCTATGTTTTGTTGAACACTAAGTGACTTGAACACGACCCTGTAGTGCATTACCAAACGAGCCTTGTCCAAGGACCGTGCGCCTTGTTTTCGGATGCGCAACTATTCCTCGAAATAAATTATATTACTGCTGTTCAATAATCTGTAAGTCGATTGTGAAATGTGGATGTATCACTCAGTAAACTTTTGCCAGAGCCCAATCGAAGATGTATGTGTATATCCTTTCAGTCTTGCACCCACATAGACTATGTTCCTGGTGACTGTGTTGATGGTGGCGCCGTCTTCAACATCACTATCTGTAGCAATCCCTGCCAATTCGGTGAAGCTTAACAAAATGAACCAAGCCAACATGGCAGCATAATCGTCAAGGGAACACAATGAATAATATAATATGCTAAATGGTGGCAGCCAACACTGAAACAGGACGCGTGATGGGAATAGTATGTTATTGGTGGGTGACGACTTTGTTACACAATGTACGTGAAAAATACCTCAACTGCACCAAATCCGCGTAAGAAATGTCTTCACGTTGAAGGTGGCGATGTAAGTAATTCAAATACTGGTAAGGGACTTAACAGGAAAATATTATGGGTGTGTCTGATCTGGCCACAGTATCTTCTATGTATGAGTATTGCTATCTATAACTGACTGTCGCAATGGTTGGTTGTAACTGTAAGGCAAATGTCGCACTTCGTTCCTCTAGTATGTACTGTATTTTCGACGCAACGCAGTATTGCACAGATAACATAGCAAAACCATGTCAGGCCATTTAACAAATTTTGTATATAACCACAGAGCTTTTACGTTTTTTCTCTCTACATATGATTATCTCTTCTGACGATCCAGGGGCGAGCGAACCCAAAGATTTGAATGGCGAAGAAAATATCTGTCACACCATGTGATTACATCACATTTGCATAAGTTATCAAATAACGTGTGGCAATATATGTATGTCTTATGGGAACCGCGCCGTGTCATCGTACAAGTGATTCATCAAGCATAATTTGACAAGACAAGGGTAAACCTGAGTGGTTCAGAGAGAAACAGAAACAGCAGCACAACACGAATATTAGACGGAAGTATAATTCTGCTTCATTGAGGTTTCTTTATTTCTTTATTCGACTTGGTCGCTGTCTGAATGTGGTCACCAGTTCAACAACTGGCGGGCGAATGAACCAAATCACAGAGATTGACCACATCAAAGAGTTAGAATATATGTAGTACTACAGGACGCATTCAATCAATGAATGGTAAAGTTCAAGTAGCCCATGACTCGATATATTCATCAGTCGCCATGTGTGGAAACAGCTGAGTGTATTGCAAAACCAGCCGTGAGCAACCAAACATTATGTGCATCTGTGATTAGTATATGGCCTTTGTGACTAGTCAAGCAAAGTAGCTATGGTTCGTAAGTTCATGATGAAAATCAATCACAAAACCTTAAAAATGAACCAGCGAGCCAGGTGCATCTCCTGAGATACTTATATAAGTTAAGCCATTACAGGAACATAATAACTCACTGGATAATCCATGCGATTAACCAGCACCCTGAGATCACAGATTAATGCAGGTGGCTAAAATTTTCAGTCATTTGTGCCAATCACATAATATCAAGCAACCAAACCCTGTTCCATAGACACTTGATTTGACTGATATCCTGATATCTTAGTCGTTTTAATATCATTCCAAATGGCACACTAGATTAAAACGCATTTAAACTCTTCATCTTTTTGTTGATATTGCATATATTGATAACCCTTGTTAAATGATTCACGCATGGTGCAATACTTTATTACCTGCATTCACGCAGATATCCAAATAACCTCCAATGAATAGCCACCACACAGTTCCACTAACGCACGCATGGATCTATCAGAGCAAGGACGTGATCACACATTTCATTTCTTTATTTTTTGATGATTGGATCTTTTATCAATAGTGAACAAAAACATGGATACATATTTATCCTTGCCAATCATCATAACGTACCCTCTCAGTCATTAGTTTGATTGAGTGACCCCCTACAGCTGATATTTATTATAAACCTTAGCTTCCCAGATCCACGAAAGACCTTCATGTCACCTGCCACTTATCCCATCTTCTCATACATATACCATATCCCAGAGCCACTTAGCCATCCTGCCCAGGCAACGCCCGAAGACCCAACCCTAACTGACCGGCACTTCCCATGAGAATTGGGATAGCGTGCCTAAGTCGTCGGGGAAGCACTTATACATTTTAAAATGAGTACTATCCTGGCCTCCAAGCTCTACACTGGATTCCTACTGCCAAAGAGTAAGTACAGTGTTTAAGATGTGATTTGATAATTAAGGTAACCTGTAAATATTCAACACTGAAGGTACTGAGTTATTCAGATTGCTTGACGATGCTAAATGTCGCAATGCAACTTTAAGGGTGGCTTACAATAATGCTCGCGAAATGCGTGAGGGTCTATTTAGTACAATATCGCCATAAGCTTTATCTGGTCAAGTGGCCTACGAGGAGTCAATTTGAGAGGGCATTGCATACTTCGAAGAAGAGGCAAGGTCGCTTGAAGCCAGGAGGTCAGGGCTTTCATGTGAGAGGCTGTTGAGGAAAGGATGTGAAGCTTTTAAAGCCACACGTATCGTTAGTACCTCTACCAATATCAGCTACCCCACTACCTCCAGCTTCAGGCTAACCTTATTACGCTATCCCCAAAAGCCGCAAGTCCTGCTGCGCTGTTAATCTCTGTTAAGCCATCCCCTACAGCTCCCAGCCCAGCTTCTCTGCCTGCATCAGTTGTACCATTTATACACTATTCAACGCTGACTTCTGCCCCGATATTACCAACCCCTTCCAACATCGATCCTACATCCAAATCTCCCCCGACATCACCTATTCTTCCAACACCAATTGATCTTTAATATTCTGCCTCTGTATCATCTGCATCCTCAAGCCTTCTTCCTGTGTCAACAACTATCCTGCACAGCTTCCGGGCTAATACAAGACTCGTCCATGCTATCATCAATCTTTCAAAACAAGAATTCGGCGACATCATCCCATAAAAGCAGGTTCCGCCGTCAGCAAACGCTTCTGCGCTGGCATTTCCCCAACTCCCTCGAGACACTTTCTATCAAAGGACCTACCCAAATGTTCCCGCCACCACCATCCCTGCGAACCCTTCCAGCCCAGTAGGCCGGAACTCCAATATGCCTGGAGTGAAACATCGCAACGTTGCCATGGCAAATCCGCTCTGTCGCTAAGGAAAAACGGTCCGATTCTAGCTTGCGGGATTGTCAACACTTTGCCAACCCGTTGCGTGTCACGCTCAAGTTGGCTTAATGTTCCAGCCCTGTCAAATTGATGCGCAAACTTCGGCTGACGATTGTGACCTCCCTGCCACACTGATGATGACCTGGTTCGTTTTAATGGCCCGAATTCCCCTTATCATGCTTAATAACATGTTTAGACTATTTGGTGCCTGGCATAGTTGTACTGGTAATGTAGCTACTATTTTTTCTTATTTTACTGATACATGTAGTATTATTAGAGACGTTGAGTTTAGTCATTTGTATCCCTTTTAATATTTCAATAGTCACATGTTCAATTGATTCCATCGTTGCCTGGTGTCCTGTCCAACTCATTCCTGTCTATACAAAGTATATTCTTTATTAACATACCGTCGTATGCCGCGCTTAAACTAATATTTAATAACTTATGACAACTTTTTATCGGTTGAAGGTTGTCAAATGACACCATCTACTGAAATAATTCAGTCCTTGGTATTTATAGACGGTGGCATTTGGCGCACGTATATGACTCTTCTCCCATAATAATCAATCCTTCATCACTTGCATTCCAAGTTGTCCTCGTTACACCCGACCGATAGATCTACTGAAGGGCCCTAACGACCCAATCACCAGCCTCAATAGCGAGGTCAGCTAATGCTGCTTACTCCATGAGGTGCACAGACACCACCAGCCTCTATGGCAAAGTCAGCTTCTGCTGCAAAGAAGTCATTATTTCGTTCAAATTTAACTCCCTTCATTTAGCTTGTATCTCGTATGTGGTTTGTGTATTAAGGTATGAATTTTACACGCATAGGATACAATTTTTCGACCACTCGGGACATGAAAACTAGGCCACTTTGGGTAAAGGAAATTCACCCCTTTTCACTCGTACCAGATTAATTGTTGTCCAATCTATATCAACCTTTAGCATTCTTTTAAGTAAATGTTCCGAACAGGTTAGTTTCCAAATTAGATAGTTCCGGTTTAGCAAGTACAGCCCTTTGAGGTAAACTTTCGGTTCCCGTTAAATCCCATAACAATTAACGTATGCCCGATTGATCTCAAAATGAAAGCTCACGGTAATTGAAAAATGCACTTATAATGATATCATAAATACTTTGATTTAACTAATCAATAATTAATCGGACCAGAATAAATGATGATTTCTGGTATAACTATTTAGCAATTCCGGTATGAAATACACTGGAATGTGTGTTTCACATTTCGACTCACTGCTTAGTAATTTATTTACCACCCAACCGTTAGTTTCGAAAATCCCCGTGGTTTTTTTACGTGAAAGGACCTAGTTACTTTTGTGGATATGTATCCACTAAATAGGAGAGGGAACTATTGAGTGCCAAATTGATCACAAACATACCCATCATCATAACGAACCCTCTAAGTCATCCGAGTAACCCACTGATATTATTCATAAAACCTAGCTTCCCAGATCCACGAGTGACCTACGTGTCACCTGCCACTTCCGCCCTCTCCTCATACATACCCCATATCCAAGAGTCACATGGCCATCCTGCCCAGGCAACGCCCGAAGGCCCCATCCCTAACTGACCTGGCTGCTGCACGTCCCATGAGTATTGGGATAGTGTGCCTCTGTCGCTGAGGAAAGCGCTTATATATTTTACAATGGCTTCCGAGCTCGACACATCCCTCTGCAGCATTTAGGCAAAGTTCCATTGGAATTCAAAAAGATGAAGTAGGGAAATAAAGTTCAACCTCAAACCCTACACCTGGAGTTCGAGTCTTCCTTCATTATCAAAAGTGCGTATCGTGTGCATCTCTACACTACACTTCACGATACGACACAACACTTCACGATACGACACATGCAGGGAGGATTATAGCTTAAAACCCCTTTTCCATATATTCCACCACAAATAAAAAATCTCGTAATGCAGCATTCCACCGCTGCGACAATTTTTGTTTTCAAAATCAGCACAGAAACATAACTAATGAATTCTAACTCGACTTTCATATGGGAAATGTAATAATGATTATACTTACAGATTCTCAAGAAACCATGGATCAAAAAACGCTGATGAGAGTCTCTAAATAGCGATAAATTAGTACGACATCTAGTTCGCAAATAGAAACGGTGTCCGTGGCATCATCTTCTGGTGACATATGACGTTCGCCTTCGTTCATCGTCGGTGTGTTGTCGGGAAGATCCGGAAAGTGTTGGTTGTTTTTGCTTATTTCTTGTTTACTACGTGTCGGATCGAAAAAGTTATTGATAAAAAAATCGCGTTCTATATGATCCCGCAAATTCATAATTCGACCAGTACTTGCCCTTTAAGCCAGAGATCGTTTGTTACTTAAGTACTGAAGCACTAAGTTGTGATCTCTAAATACGTATTTACTGCTTGCATGCTTTCACATACCATGACCAAAGAGCGAAGAGCGCGTGGGCAATTTCTGATTGCGAGGTTACAATTCCATAATAGATCCATAAAAAACACTTGAATATCTGCTCGGCATCATAACGGCTGTAACGGACGGTAGGGAATGGGGTAAATGAGGGGTTTTATTAAAGGGCATGACGTAACGACTTGATGTGTGGGAGATTTAGTTTGCTGCGGAAGGCGAAGCCATGTGCTTTAGATTTCACAGATTACCCAGTGCTTTATTATGTTTCCCAGCGTGGTAAGAAATCTGTGATATATTTAAGTAGTTAATGTCAAACGTTATTGTTTGTGTTTCTTACCTGTAGTATGTCAACTATATTATCGCCCAGTGCTAAATTTATATGCAAATTCATGGTTGCAATTTGATGATCTGATTTGTTGTACAATGTGTTTTTCAGTTTAACCGTAACGTAACCGTATCATACCGTACCGTACCGTATCACGCGTCAAGCACCAAGGGAATAAAAGAAAACTCATAATTCCATTCTTAATGTTATTCGTAACAACGGCATTTTCCCAAAGGAAACATTCGAGTAAATCGTTGTACAGGTCATCATTAGCCAGGTAATCTGCGCCTTGGCTGGCGCTGAGCACTGACCCACAGCATAATCTGCTGCTTGGTCATTGGTGGCATGTTACTGGCTCATTGGTTGCATACTGATAAGCATCCATCTGGCCATGAACCTCATTTACTTGGCATTTCGTATCAATCTCCGTTCACTGGTCATACGCAGTATGGGAAGTGCTTCCTGAGGTAAACGCCGTCACAGGAAAGTAACAAGTCTGTTGATGCTGCCGTCCCTGCTCTTTTGTGGGTAATTTGTGTTAATTCATGACTGAGAATCACATCGCCACGTCAAGCAAGTCAGTCAGCATGACTTCTCATCTGTTAAAGGCGATGACATTTCTCACCGTGTTGGCGAGCAGGCATTGAATGTCGTTATAAGCAGGTAAACATTGAGGATAGGATCAGCAATACATAGACATTATCACTTCGTCATGGTTCACATTATCATCACCATTATTATCATGTTGACTGAATGTCCCTTTTAGCTTACTACAATATCGACATATCTCCACTTGGAACTGATCACATGTCTGGTAACAACTTAAATAGCACATTTCCTATTTCAAAATAACCGTGTGCTGCTCGGTGAGTGCAGAGCGGATCGCGCATTGCTACATCAATTTTCCAAATGGAATCATTTCAGTAAATCGTCGTCTTGGTCTACATTAGCCATGTAATCTGCTCTTGGCTGGCGCTGAAGCACTAACCATAGCGCTGCCAATGATCAAGCTGCAAGTTATTTCCCCTATAGTCTCCAGATGCGGCCCCCAACCTGATCTTATATGGGTAGCTTGTGTTAATTAACGACTGAGGATCATAAAACCACGTCAAGCCATTGAGTCGGCATTGCAGAAGTGTGAGCAAATATGTAAACATTACCGGTATAAAGAGTTTTACTCCATTTCATCAATGTATTGATGGTTGACTGCATCAATGTATTAAGTATTTATTCGACCCATAAAATCGTGCACAATTTGTGCAATAAGTTTGTATAATGCATATAAATATATATATATATATATATGCATATATATGTGCACATATATATATATATATATATATATATATATAAATATATGCATATATATGTACACATATATATATATATATATATATATATATATATATATATATATATATATATATATATATGTGTATGACTGTGTGTGTGTGACCCTGTGTGTGTGTGCGTGTTTGTGTAATAAAAATTTACATTCAAAGCCTTAATGATTTCCAATATCTGTACAAAATGAAAGACCCATGGAAATATGAAGTGAGAACGTGGTTGTGCGATGATAACAGAGTGTACGGAATTATGACATTATAACTTAGATTTGACATCGTTCTGAGCCAACTGAGCTCGTAGTAATCGCCGTAAGATCTTGCCACTTGCAGACTTGGGAATCACATCGGTGAATATAACTCCTCCTCGTAGCTTTTTGTAAGAGGAAACACGAGCTACACGCAAACAGCATAGAACGCATTATAGCCAACTGTTACTTCAGTGATTCTAACAATATATTTCAATCAGTTGTGTCATGAAGTCATCTTCGCCACACTCTAGCAAACATCACCTTCGCTGATGCATATGCAAATTTATACATTTCCTGGTAACTTACAAGCTACGAATGATGCAACATCATGCTCCGTGACGGTTAAACCAGCCTTCCTAACCACGTAGGCCCGTGGTAGTTCGCCGGCCTCGTCATCAGGGACTCCGATAACTGCAACATCGGCCACAGCTGGGTGGGACAGAATGAGGCTCTCCAAGTCAGCGGGCGCCACCTGGTCACATGAGACAATATCAATACTCGTCGGTGGGAAACTGCTTCTTTACGCATAGCTTTATGCTTCTTTCTAATTTGTTTGACTAAATTTGTGCACTTCTATCTGTTTGAGAGCAATGGCGATGTTACAGACTCCACCTGGACTAACCCAACAAGCCTCCTCCAAAAACTTACTTGCAGTCCTTTGTATTTGATGAGTTCCTTAAGGCGGTCGACGATAAAGAAGTGATGGTCTTCGTCATAGTGACCGATATCACCTGAAAGCAGTCATGATGCGAATTATAGTAGCGAATGAATACTTCTCCCGTATTCGTCGATCTGGTGAGAAGCACATTCAGTAACACCCTAACCTGTATGCAGCCACCCGTCTTTATCAATAATGGCACTGGTAGCACCGTCTCTCCCAAAATATCCTTTCATAACCTGCGGTCCTCTAATGCAGACCTCTCCGTCTTCATTAGGACCAAGGTCCTTACCGGTATCCAAGTCAACTACCTGGAAACAAAACGGATGGGTCATGGCGGTATTTCTATACTAAGTGTAACGAGCCGAATGGCGATGATACTTTTTCACGCGTACATGAATTATCAACTACAAATACGGTCAGAGTGCGTTACCTTACATTCTGTATTAGCCACTGTGAGACCCACGCTATCACTTTTAAAGCCTACGTTTGGAGGCATATGAGTTACAGGACTGGTCTCCGTCAACCCGTAACCTGGAACCATCATCGACATTCGTTACCACGTCACATAGAAGAAAACATCTAATCGGCAATGTGTCTTTTAAATACATGAATCGATCGCGATACAAGGTTAATATCGATAATCGTTAACCATGTGTACAGTTCTAAACGATAAGGCGGACCTTTCTGGGCAAAGTGGGCGGTTCGTTTGAAGCCCTCGACCCCCCTCCCCCCCTGGCTACAGGCCTGTTATATGTGGTAAGAACAAAACATATTACCAATCGCCAATAAGAAAAACTGTACCAAATATAATTCTTAAGTTGCAAGAAATACATTCCAAATTCAATGACCTTGGCGAACGTTATCAGTCTTCAGTCTCTTGCTAATTTCCTGAACCAGATCTCGTCCAAGTGGTGCTGCTCCTGAGAAAATTTGCTTGACGCTAGACAGGTCATATTGGCTGACTGCAGGGTGCTTGGCTAAGAGCAGAACAAGCGGTGGTACCAAGTACAGGGTCGTTATCTGCAACATGAGCAAGTTATTAGTGGCAAACAAATATAGTAACATCTGGAAGAGATCAGAGCCACAAGTCACATTTACGTATTTGCTTCATTACACCGCTACGCATAACGACACGGCGATTGACATGAAGCAGGAATACGCACGCTAGTATCTCACCTTGTGTGTTTCTATGGCTTTTAACGTTGTTTCCAAGTCAAAACTGGGCAGAACGGCCAGAGTTCCTCCATAAGCCAGCGATATCATTTCTATAACAACTAGACCGTATATGTGGTAGAAAGGGAGCACGGCTAATGCGACACTCTTGCCGCTGATAATAAGATCCGACATTAGAGCAGGATGCCTGAAACCAAATAACGTGATCGGCGAATTGCTGACACATTGCCCAAATTCGAAAATAAAAGATCCAATTTGATCTATGGGTAATGCCTCACATTCCTTGGCAGAGGTTAGCCACCAGGTTGTGGTGGGTGAGCATGACACCTTTGGGAGAGCCCGTGGTTCCTGATGAGTAGGGCATCACGGCCACATCTTCTCGTCCATTGATGGCAACATCAGGTACTGTTTGTCCGGCTCCTGTAGCCAGCAGATGGTCGAATGTAGTGCAGCCAGCAACATCCCCCAAGCTGATTATCTCCTAATAACAGAGGATATAAGCTGTGCATTTAGTCAGCTGCAATATTTGGCAAGCTTACATTCTCCAGGGCTATTGTGCCAACCATCAGTGTTTATCTTTGTAGCGAACATTGGTGCTATATGAACCAAGAGACCTTTATCTTGCCGTATTCAGCAGCTGCTGATTTGATCTTAGAAGCGGATATCTTTCCAGTAATGATGAATGAAGCTTTGGAGTCCTTTATTTGCGTCAAAAGCTCCTCTGCAGTTCAAATTTGCCGTAACAATTAGGTGTACCATATCATAAAGTTTCAAACATAGCATAATGGGCATCAGCTTATAAAAAGCGCACTCCTTGATTCAACGAGTAGTAAAGGCGCTATTAATCACAGCAAATCGAACAATCAATTACTGGTAAAGTAAAAAGTAATTCGTTCATATTTTCCCTAGAATTCCAAATGACAAAGAAAGCCGGTAACATGGGGCGGACACGAGCATTCATCACGCGCTGTAGGATACTTCGATAGGCTCGTTTCGCTGAGCGTACCGTACCTACAAGAGCGCTGCTCAGTTCACGTTTCGAACCAACGAACTCAACATCTATCTAAGACACGACGCAGCGAACCAAATTAAATCTTCTTGTGCTTACCCATGATATAATTGGGGTTTGCGGTGGTGACAACAGCTCCAATCTGGATAGTAGCAATGATGATTATGGGGTATTGGATGCAGTTGGGTGAACAAAGCATGATTTTATCGCCTTTTCTAAGTCCACGTGAGTACAGCGCTGCACTCAGTTGATTGACAGCATTCACCATCTCAGAGTAAGTCATCTTTTCACCAGTAGAAATATCAACCTAACACACATTAACGGATTTATCTTGTGGATTCATAAATGATTATCGAAAAAGCGGGAAATCCTTTGGATTTTGTATCCTCTGAAGCAGGTAAGATGTACCACTCACAGCGGCAATGCGCTCTCCGTATTGACACATCTTATCCAGCATGAACCTGGAGAAGGTCACTTCCGGTACAAAGACGTCAGGCAGTATGCTCTTCATGATGACGCAGCAGAATGTCTGCTTCTAGGACTATGCCGGCTATTATGCGGATCTATAACAGTCAAACAGACAAATCCTGTGACAAATCGGTCGTGTTATCCAACATGGATACCGACGCTGGTAACAGTTAGATTTCACTGTGCCCGAGCCTGTTCTGGGCGAAACAACACGTGCGCGATCGATCTCGCTACGACACGTCTACGACCAACAATAAAAACTAACCTCTTTTGAGCTATTTGGGTGATTGTTCCGTGGGCTTATAAGTGGCGGTCTTTTCTTACAATTATCGGAGTATACATTGGCACTTAAACCTACCTTGGAAATCGACTGACTTCGTTCGGATGTTCTTGAATTGTAACTGATCATGGAACTTGGCCTCACTCTGTGTGCTGCACTGTCCTCCGTTCAGTCAAAGGTCAACATTTCATGGTTACGTATCAGATTCTCGTAATCCCCACAGCGTCATCGGCGTCTGCAATCTCCTGTGCGTTTGAAGGTGGGGGGGCTACTTTTATGCTGGTCCTTATCTCATTAAAAAAGCGCCTTTGGACCGTGGTGCTCTGTTTGCGTGGCGATATTTTGGTGATATCTGCGCTCTATCGATCGGGGTAATATTCTGTAGCATGAATACTGGCTCTGATAAGCAGGCCATGTTCCACACGGCCATATGTGATATGATGAGGACAAATACCAAGTACCCCCCGGCGATCACCATTTGAAGTTTGTCTACCTCGGTGAGATACGCTTACAAGGTCTAAGTTCAGCGCCGCGAAGATACAGACCACGAACCGCGTGTGTTTAAGTCCCCCCCCCCCCCCCCCCCCGGGGCAATTAAGTGTATAGAGGTAGTATACACGTGCCGCGCGACTGCTCTCTGTTTGCTAGGTGCTCATGGAGTGGGTTGTACACGGTGTCTCCTGGTGCAATCACGCAAGACCTGCGTCGTAACGATGTCGGGCTTACACTTAATTCATTTGAACAAAGCAAGGCTTTTGAGCTGAATATTTGAATGTATACATAGTTTTGATACAGTTGGAACGCAGCAGACATGTTTAGCCTTGACTCCATCACGACTGTAACAAAGGCATATGTGTGACAAAGGATGTGCCCTCAGCTTCCGTATCGAACACGCACCATGCTATTCGAACTGTTATCTATTTAAAATAACCCGCTTCGTTATAAAGATAAACATGGTAATATGTGCGCATCGTAATTGTAATGGTAATCCATGTCATTTGAATAAATCACTCGTGATTATAGGTCCTAATTGTTCATTAATCATTACCATCAACACATGCGATCCAACCAAATTACTCACTAGGTTTTCGACGTTCAAGGTATCTGATTTCTACTGAGTATTTGTCCATTGCGTTGGATACAGTCGTCGTAGGACGTCTTACGCAGACGTTCTGTAGGGCTACTATTTGACCAGAAAATCGTTTTCACCAGACAACATATAACGTGTGATAAAAAAAAAGCATGCGATGCCTACAGGGTGGGTGTACGGTGACAGATTAAAGGTGCATTTCATTAAAAATCATAAAAAATTATCTTATGAAAAAACCCCGATTCCCTCCTGCTATGATAGTCTACTTGTTATCCGTGAAGTTGAGTCCAATACGTGGACCCAGCTATTTTCATGGCCTTTGTAAGGACCGATTCCTTATTTTTGACAGAACGTGAATTGCATCCAAAATAGGGTCGCGCTATGTTGCAAATCTGAAAACGGACGGAGTGGGCAATAATATCAGAAGATTTTAAATCTGTTTCAGGGGGGGGTCAATATTTTATTTAACACGCTTATCTTGATGAGACCCAATGTAATAAATGGACGAAAGAGAAACACTTAATAAAGAATATACGTTAAGTGATTTATTGGCAGGGGCTGAATGTTTGCCTGGAGGTACGGGCAGGGCGATTTTCTAGTAACCCAGCTATGGTGAATACTTTATCGGTAGGTCTCATGCTATGACAAATGTGTTTGCAGTTAAATTATGTTCAATCTTGTTCTCCATTGACGATAGGGTGATCTTGCTGGACAATAGTTAAATGATGCGCCAATTTAACCGAGCAAATCCTAGCCAAGTCGCTTGGCCCACAAGTAATTTTCATGAGCTCATCACATGACGTCAGTTAAAGCCAGCATAACGTGTTATCATCGGCTCGACGCAGACCGAACAGTTTGTGTTTGATGCTTGCGCTTGGTATGTCGTTGCTTCACACGTGCTTCGTTCTAAGACGAGCATCAAACTTGATGGATGGAACATCGGACGCTTTGATGACCGTGAATGATCCGATTATGAGAAGAGGAGATGAAACAAGGCGTCTGGAGCGGTCATCCGTCGGACATGGTCATTTACGGCCGTCCGTATAATCAGGGTTAACCACCGTGGGCGAAGCTTGTGTCCAGTCATTTAATCCACACTGATCTGTTTTGTAAATGAGCAGGCTTTCTGCACCTTTTGTAAAGCATTTACTCGCAAATCGAAGTTCATAAACAAAGATAGATGCATGCACACTGCTGTTATATATCCGACCAATGATTTTGATTCAAACCCCTATTGCAATAAGACACTCATACTGGGGTCGGAATAAGCAGCGGAAAGGCGATCAAATTGCAGGGTTCGTTAGGGATCACCAACAACCGCTATTCAGACTGACACGCACTAAGAGAGAAAGAATACCACTCTTCATCTTATGGCAAAAACTTTATTTCAAGTGAGTCAAATGGTTTTTATATATGAAACGGGCCTTTTGTGCTTCTGAAAAGTACGTTGAATTTTCTGGTAGCATATGAATGAATACGCTTGTGACGTCAGGGCTCCTTCATTGTCCTTCTGGTATAAGCTACGATGCGCTGGTGTGGAACTCCCGATTTCATGATCTACCTGCCCGGACGTTTGTTTCACCTGCCCGGAAACCACTCCGAACATAAACCCCAAATTCAGAGAGCATTTATTCGTATTATATGTACCTAATAGTTTCATGACACATTTCATAGGCCGTATATATAACATACGTGTATGTTGACTGGGAGGATTTGGTCCTTCAGCGGAACGCCACATGGTTAGATATTACCAAATTCTTCCTGTGTTTGTCTTGGTTGACTCGATAAATTGAACGCGGAGATTTATTGCCGTCAAGTAAGACATTGCTATCGTCTGGCCGAGTGACTGCAGTAGCGTATGAGACCGGGACAGGAGTGAACGTTCAGCGCGCGTCGTGGCGTGACAGACTGCTGTCACTCGAGACGCTCAAGACGCGTGATTCCTCGTAATCCAGCTAAGACAAAGCCGTAAACGGTCCGGAAATAGAATTAGCTTTATGATAAGACTGATTTATTTGTTCTCTAAGCAGAACTTTATGGAAAAATGGCAAAGGTTCACTATTGTAGAAATGAGACGATAACTAGCAGTTCTCATGAGTAGCAGTGAGACGATAAGCAGCCGTACTCATGAGTAACAGCGGGACGATAAGCATCAGTACTCATGAGTAGCAGTAAGACGATAACTAGCATACATATGTACAAATATATATATATATATATATATACATATATATTATATATATATACATATATATGCATATATATGTATATATATATATATATGTGTATAAATATATGTATATATATATATATATATATATATATATATATATATATATATATAGATATATATAGGGAGACGATATATATATATACAGCCGTACTCATAGTATATACTCATGAGTAGCAGTAGACGATAACTATATATATATATATATATATATATATATGCTATATATATATATATATATATATATATGTAGATATATATATATATGTGTATATATATATATATATATATATATATATATATATATATATATATATATATATATATACTTCTCTATATATACATATCTCTATTATATATATATATATATATATATATATATATATATATATATATATATATATATATATATATATATATATGAAAAAAAATGGCAAAGGTTCACTATTGTAGAAATGAGACTAACTATTCTCATGATAGCAGTGAGAGACGATAAGCAGCCGTATCATATAAGCATCAGTACTCATATATATAACTATACATATATATATATATATATTATATATATATCTATATATATATATATATATATATATATATATATATATATATATATATATTCGGTGAATTCGACCATAAATTGACTGAAATTGCCTGACTTCGGACAACAATATCGCCGGATTATTTGCTATGAATTTGAAAGTGAGGGCTATAATATACACATCTCAGTAAGCCTGCGTGCAAGTTGTGAATTGAGTCCCTCACCTACATCAGCGCTTTCACACAAATGGTTCCCGAAGTCAGGCTTCCGAGCGACCGCGGTACCCTTCCCTCATTCGCGCTGATATCGTCCTCTCCGGGCATCAGACATTGTGTTGTGAGTTTCTAATGCTTATTAGTCTTTCTGATAACATAGCATTCTGCTTTCAATGTTGGCTTTTCAATGGCGTGTATTTCTCGTAGCATCATTAGAAAGTCCACAACAAAGCCGCAATGTGATCCTGATGGTGATTATGATGATGATGATGATGATGATGATGATGATGATGATGATGATGATGTTTTGTTGTTCCAATCCTCGTCCCATTCGACATTAATTTCCGTTATTTACAACGGCATTACAAGACACCATCTCACCAACAAAGTAATATATATCAGCGCGTTTAAGAGAGGTTCAGTCATACGACTCGCTCCCTTGACGCGGCCATGTGATTTCTTACCATAAAATAACACAAACTACCTACATAAGAGTAAGTTGACGACCACATCTGGAGAATATTTCCTCTTCTGTGACAGTTCTTACCTCAGGAAACACTCCCCATATTGAGCATGACTAGTGGACGGAGAAAGCTTATTGAAAAGGATTGATACGAAATGCCAAGTAAATCAGGTTCATGGCTTGGTGGATGCTTATTAGCATGTAGTTAATAAGCGTATATAACGTGCTTCAAATGATCAAAGACCAGACGCTGGTCTGTGTCGGTGCTTCAATGCCAGCCATGGCGTAGATTGACCGTCTAACGAAGACCAAGACGACGATTAACTTGGTTAAGTTCATTCGGTAAATGTCTTAATGATACCGAGCTGATATTCAAGACTTTATTAGGGAACCAATTTATAAAATCTTAACCACGCAACCTCGCTGACAATCGGAGATTGCCCAAGCAATCTTCGCTCGTAGATTGCTATATATGGAAGCATGCGATCACAAGCGATACCAGTTCCCTGTATCACGTTGTGTTGAATAATGAAGGAATATTTGCGAGATATCTGCAGTTGAGTGAGCTACACAACGCAGTAGATCGGAGTCACGAGACCATACGTCCCAGCGCACCATGTCATTCGCAAATCCGAACAGGAGGTGTTTGGGAATTTTGATTTTGTTCTTGGCATCTTAGATAGTGGTCTTGGGCAAACTTAGAAGTTACCTATAGCAACAAGGGATATCTGTCTTCAGAATAACGTCAAGTGTGCCTTCTGGTATTGGTCAGCTAGCACACGTATATGTGAGCGTATGGTTCTTACAATTCAGCGATGTGTTCGACCAACTTTCGTTTGAACCCACGTCAAGGTACCATCGTATATATAACGCTTATACTCTGCATAAGTATGATCACTCGGAGTACTACATCGCGTAGACGACGCTGTTAGGCTGGCTCGCAGCTTACGTGGCAGCTTTGTTGATCGACGGTGCAAACGAAAAGCTGACACCCAATTAATCTCGCTTTTCGATCCCTTCTCTTCATCATTTACACGAGTCCCAAATGCAACTAATACGAGCGATTTTACGGTCACCGGCCATTCTAATCAACATGAAACGCTAACTATCTCTCATCGCACGCTTCCATTTTGAAACCACTTTCATGCACTTGTGGCTTTTATTCCAGAGCGTCCCTTCATTTGCGTCTTCGGATTAGCCATCGGACTCATGGATCGGATTTACGAGGCTAGCTCGCGATCTACGGTGCCATTTGCCGCTGTCTAATGCCATGGCTGCCAGTAGCATCACCTGCGATATTGCGCCAGGTTTTCTACCGAAATGACTTTCTTATTTAGATTGAGCCCAATTTACTTCATGCCTAAAGTGGCTGTCGTAATAGGCTTTCGTCCCACAGGGTAAGAATAAATGAATGTCATTAAATGTCATATGTTTCCTTTCTCCCGGGGCTGATTTGCGTCCATTTACGACCAGCCCTGATGAAACATTCACAAGTCTCGGCATCAATTATGAGGCGGGTGGGGTTGGAAGTGTGAGTGGTGACAAAAACCGACGAATCATTGAAAACAGCATAGAAATTGCATACAAGCTCTTTAAAAACTTGGGTATGGACGCATTCAGCCACATATAGGGCTAACGGCTGTTATTTAGCATGCTATTAGACGTGAGACGCTTGTGGGGCAAGATCTCTGTTCTTGTTAACCATTCACCTGCTAAAACGTTATGTCTATCTGCGATAACCACACATATTGAAAAAAGTCAATTCAGTATGTGATGTACCAAATGTATGCAGTGTTCTCGTTTTCACGTTTTATATATGAACACTATTTCCTCGAGTGGCAGTGTGAGGACAATCTTAATGTCATAATGTTCTCTTCTGACTGGCAGACGCCATTGTTCACTCTCTGAACGTTATGACGGAGCTTACGCTCTGATGTTCATTGAACGGCTGCGAAAGTGAAGTGTTGGTTGGTCGTTTCAGAGCAGAGCAGTAATTGGGTGATGGTGGTAGCAATGGTACCACAAGCGCTCGGTTCCCGATGCCAAGCTTCCGAACGCCGAGCTGATTTTTTGCCCCTAGCCACTATCTATGCATAACTAGAAGGTTTGTAACCAATGTATCCAACTCGCCCGTCTCTAATTCACACGCGCAATTTGCTTTCACTCGGAACATCATACTCTCGGCGCTCGGAATCTTGCAATTGGGAACCGAGCACATGGTTAATGGTACCAACCAAGCCTGATGTGTTAAGCTCACTCCATCGCTAGTGATCACCTGTCAAAGAAAGGATTCATCATGTGACACTTACCATGTGCGCCTCGTGGTATTTAGCCGAAAATCACATTTTTAAAGTGTCCGATTATACCACATTCTCATAAAAAAAATCAGATATCAACCGGACGACTGATCGTGATTGTTTATCAAACATGCCGTGTAGATTCCACCAGTTCGCCAACTGTATCTTGGTCGTGCAGCACTAACCTGTAAAGAGGACCAAAGGTGGGAAGTGACTTGCGCACCTGTCAACAAGCTGCCTGTTTGAGCTAAGAGTAGCACCAGTGGGGGTTGTGGGTGTATATTTGGCGTTATTTGTTGACAGGAGAGCCGTGGAATTTTACAGAACCATTCTTGAACAATTACATTCGTGATTTGCGTCAATAAGTGGTGACTTCTCGAGTGTTTCCAGCATCATCTCCCATGTTAGCTCTTTGATCCTTCAACAACTACACTGTTCGATTTGGCGGCAACCAGGAAACCCCGATTCTGGTGTAACCCGGTGATGGAACAACATGTCGGTAACTTCGCCGTGTCTCCGTCTGGTCTGTATGTGATGGTTAAGATATTGGAGATCTCACCAAACAGAAAGAATTAAAGCAATCACTACTTTATGTGCCAGATATTCATTTACAACAGTAAATGAGTCCATTTGAATGCAGACCAAATCTGCCGCGCAATTGGCATACACCCAATACTGACCCTACCCCTTCACTGGCTGGCTCCAATTAACTTGGACGAGCGGGCTCAACACTTGAATCTGTCAATGGCAGGGCATTGCAATTCTCAAAAAAACCACTTGATCTTCCACTTGTCAAAGTTGACTCGGCTCGTGAATGCGCTTCGTGTGTTGTTGTGTCTTCGTGTAAAACATTCCGCAGCAACGAGGGTGCAAGTGGTTGGGTCTAGTTCTGTCTGCATGAGGCAATCACAGGTTACGATTGTGCAGTGGTTGCATTCCACGCCCAATAATGCGGGTTTTTTTTTCCACTTCATGTTTGAGATGTGTTTGCTGCTTGGTTTGAAATAGGTAATGCAAAACAAATGCTTATTGTAAGCAAGTGAATCGTTGTGGTGTTGGCTAAGGATGCCATATAAGGTGTGCTCGTTTCCGATTCAGTAATATCTATTGGTAGTGGCGATTTATAATGCGATTCATCTCTCACAGGCAGAATCAGACCAGACCAATAGAAGCGTCACCCACTGATCCGTACTACCGGCTGATACAGGCCGTCAGTATCTGTGCTTGAAGTCGTTTCCATGTAATGCTGCGTTATAAGGTTCACTTTGCATCTGGTATTTATGTGTACATATCCCGACAGAAGAGACGAGAAAAAGGCTGCTACATTAATATGTCAACTGCCAGCTAAGCATGCACCACCGTAGCTCCGGTGTAACGGTAACATGAATTTATACCGTTACGAAGAGTTCGTCAAACACAGTCGGCAAGTTCTCGTTTGGGTTGAAGGACTACTCTGCGTACCTAGAAAATAACATATATCAAGAGCCTTTACAAAAAATAGACTTTGCGCGCCAAAAAACTTACCACCACTCGACGCTATTCTTCAATAAATGACATCGATAGTTCGTTTCCTAACAAATCGCGATACGATGTCTGCCATTTTGGAAACAATTAATTCTCGCGATTTCCCGCATTGCCTTAGCATCCCAAGTGGGGGGCACTTACCCTAACTCGGATAGGGGTGTGCCGCGGGACCTCGAAAACCTGTACCCGTTGTACTCGTTGAGAATGAGAAAAGGTATACTCCATCGTACAAGGTATTATGCGAATGTCTAACCCGTCGTAAAAGTCGAGATGTTGAAAAAACCACCCCCTTCGTGTGGCACATGTATACTATATCTTTACACTTAAGTGCCCCCCCCCCCCCCGCCGCGCAATGCATGTGGTCTTGAACTTGTAAACAAACATGTTGCTGTGTTTCTGACTTTTTACCGCTTCCCAAATTGATCGAACTATAAATAATTACCACGGATGAAATCACCAGCCGAAAAGGGATGAAATTGTCCGTAAAACATCATTGCATTCTATAACTCCATCACTTGTGTATGTTTGGTGTTTGGTAGTTGTCTGAATCGATCTAAAAATAATTGAGTTGCCTTGTTTCGAGAAACGGTAAGACGTCTACGCAGACGTCTTGTAGGGCTAGCACCACCGTCGTGGTTAGACCTTTACATGTCTGCTATGGGTAACCAGAGAGAGACATGAGACACAGCAGCGCGGCCCACAGAGTTAACCGGCCCCCGCTCCATCGCATGTCTTCCGTTACAGCCCATCTGACATCGATATCGTATATATCATGACATGTTTGTCTTCGGGTGTATTTGGCATATATTTGCCAAATAGATCCCATACGTGAGGCCCACGTGATTGAGGTCACATCCTCTACCGGTCTCAGAGCCGAATAACACACCAAAAAACTTGTTACATACACTCACATACGGTGCCCCGAGCGCTAGTGAGGTCCGGTTAAACCATCGCAGAGGCACAGAACAAAATGGAAATATCGGAAGGTTCACCGACTGCTAGGAAGCAATCGAGGAGGTTGTGGATGGTGGCTGTGGCCGTGGTGATTGTTCTCATCGCCATAATCATCGGCTTAGCGGTTTATATACACTTAGGTGACTCAGGGACCTCCCCAACACCAACCACGCAACCAGCTCCCGTACAATGGACAAAGGAACAAAGTAAGATCGACTGCTTTCTGGAGGCTACATGGGGTAATACAGAAGTTAGTCAAGAGCTGTGTCAAGCCAGGGGCTGTATGTATGAAGAACCTCTACTGGAGGGTGTACCCCGATGTTTCATGGGCAATGAGTCAAGCAGGACTTGGCTACACGGCAAGCCCGCTCGTGGATACTTCTTTGGGTTTTGAACTTAACCTTGACCCAAATTCAGCACGGATTGTAAGTTCACCTCGAGTCAAGTTCAGTGTGGAATATTACGGCCCTGATATACTCAGGATCAAGGTAATACAGAGCTTCATTATAGTTAAACTAGTGCGCTTCAGTGTGCAACCATGAAATGTGCTGTTGCAGGTGTTTCACTTTATGTGTTTTTATCCATCCCAAGCTTGTGTTTGTTGCATTCACAGACAGTTTATTACACAATGCATGCTAACCAGCTCCAGGCCAGGATGCAGTCACAACACCGCTCGCGAACACGGCCAGACAGTCACGTGATTCCCAGCCAGTTTTGCTGAGCAAAGGTCATGTTTGCGCATCAACATACGCATGGTACCCTAATTGTAGTGACCTACCGCCGTGCGACAGCAATAACACATGACCTGTTATTGGAAGGCGGACTCAGTGGCCTGACAGATAGAGGGAGTGAAACCCGTTAGAGGGAGTGAGGCCCGTTAATGGGAGTGAAGACAGATAGTGAAAGTGAAGGATATTAGTGAGTGTGAAGCCCGTTAGTGAGAGTGAAGACCGTTAGTGAAAGTGAAGACCGTTAGTGAAAGTGAAGGATGTTAGTGAGTGTGATGCCCGTTAGTGAGAGTGAAGACCGTTAGTGAGAGTGAAGACTGTTAGTGAAAGTGAAGGATGTTAGTGAGTGTGATGCCCGTTAGTGAGAGTGAAGACCGTTTAAGAGAGTGAAGACCGTTAGTGAAAGTGAAGGATGTTAGTGAGTGTGATGCCCGTTAGTGAGAGTGAAGACCGTTTAAGAGAGTGAAGACCGTTAGTGAGAGTGAAGACCGTTAATGAGAGTGAAGACCGTTAGTGAGTGTGAAGGCCGTTAGTGAGAGTGAAGACCGTTAGTGCGAGTGCAGCCCTTTAATTAGAGTGAAGACCGTTAATGAGGGTGAAGACCGTTAGTGAGAGTAAAGACCGTTAGTGAGAGTGAAGACCGTTAATGAGAGTGAAGACCGTAAGTGAGTGTGAAGACCGTTAGTTGGAGTGAAGACCGTTAGTGGGAGTGCAGCCCGTTAATGAGATTGAAGGCCGTTGGTTCAGCCCGTTTGAAATATCACGACTTCAGGTCAAAGGTATATCGGATTGTTCCATGGGCAATGACAGTGAAATGGAACTTTGTTACGCTGTCGTTAAACATGAAGACACACCTCAGAGATTTGACCTTGACCTCTTCCCTAACTGGTCACCGAATCTGTTTATTGCCAATACTATGCCAGTACCAGTGCCAGCAGAGTTGAGGGTCAAATACTTCGGACCGAGTATCCTCAGAATCACGCACGTTAACTAGGCGTTCCCTCAACCTGCCAGTTGTAGATGGCTCCATGTGAAATTTCATTATTATATATTTATATAATATGTTTAAGCAAATCCACCTCTTGTTAATATATTGAAAAAACGATCGCTAGAAAACCAGCAATATTTGGTCCAGGTTGTGGTTGTGTCCGACTGACACAGGTCATGTTAGGGGCAGATCGTGTTGGTGTAGGTCATGTTAGGGGCAGGTCGTGTTGGTGTAGGTCATGTTAGAGGCAGGTCGTGTTGGTGTAGGTCATGTTAGAGGCAGATCGTGTTGGTGTAGGTCACAGTTAGTCCTGGCGCTGTAGCATTGATTTGTGTGGGGTACTACCTTCCGTTCCTAATCCGGACCAACGTGTGCAGAAAATAAGGAATACAAAGGCCTGTTGTGACATCGAGGACTGATGAGTCACGGAACTATACAATCAGATGCTGTGTCATTATGAGGAGGTTCGATTGCAAGAAACCTGTAGAGGGCCGAGACACATCAACTTAGTTTGACCCCCTTCATGGGCCCCAATAATTTGATTTTATTCACTAATGTACACTACTATGTTTGGTGTTCCCTTTTCAAGAACATCAGTTCAGATCGCCTGTTTTTGCACATTCGGTTATTTGTCTGTGTATTGATCGCCATCACATCTCATTATGGTACAATAATTCGCATTTCGTTTGCAGTTAAGTCATAAAGATGAGACCCGATATGAGGTACCTGACCGAATCCTCCCTTTGAACCTCCCTAAAGACACGGAGCCTAGACAATATCGCGTGGAATACACGGATGGACCTCCTTTCCACTTCAGTGTCATTCGAAATAATGACAACGTCAAACTGTAAGTTAGAAGATGTGATTTGCTGAATATTGAATGCAATAAGTATTCGACGTAAGTTAGACAATGATACCTCATTTGCCTTCTGCCGGGAAGGATGGTACTTGTTGATCTCTTGATTGGATGTCGCATGAACACTGTACACTGTGTACAATGTACTTAATAACTTAAGAAAATCAGTAAATATAAATGTTACATGCCCCTTTCACGTCCCTAAAAATGTCAAAAGTAAGTTTGCTGTAACTAGGTCATTACATGTCTCTGTTGAAGAAGTTTATTGATCATCAAACTCGTCACCTTGAATTTATGGTTGTTTATTTAAATCTTGATGGGATTTCGTCAAGGACATAGATCATTATTAGTCAATGTTGCCTGGAATGTCAAATGTTAACATCAACTGCAAATCGTAGAAACGTGTCGGACAAAAGAGCCTGGCAACGTATTGAATCAGTATTTTCGAAAATTGCATGTTGCTCATTGTTTCAGTTGGGATACCTCTGTCGGGGGCCTGCTTATATCCGATCAGTTTCTGATAATATCAACCAAATTGCCGTCCTCGAATGTATATGGCTTCGGTGAGAATAGTGGGACAGGGGTGAGTGTTGTCATAGCTTAGTGATGGACGAGCCATATCTGTCAGGATATCTCATGTAAACATTCGTACACTCGTGACCTGCTTCCATCCTTTCTACCATGTCTAGAAGAAAACGGCAACTCGCATGGAGTTCAGTTTTCTCAGCATGGGTATTGTTTCATATCAACCTTATATTGCCGTCCTCGAATGTATATGGCTTCGGTGAGAATAGTCACAAATCATTCCGGCATGATCTTAACCACACCAGTTGGGGCATGTTCGCCAGGGATCAGTGGGTCGGTACAGGGGTGAGTGTTGTCATAGCTTAGTGATGGACGAGCCATATCTGTCAGGATATCTCATGTAAACATTCGTACACTCGTGACCCAGGTTCACAACCACTACGGCGTCCATCCTTTCTACACATGTCTAGAAGAAAACGGCAACTCGCATGGAGTTCTCTTTCTTAACAGCAATGCCATGGGTATGTATCTATCATAGAATTCTGATATGGGTAAAGATGAGCCATGAAACAACCCTTGCGAAAATCGTCCTGTGATGGCACTTTCCCCTTGGTCTCTTAACCAATACACAATTGTTAACAAGAATGCCCCATATACAAAACACTTACACTAATGCTTATCACCCGCATTTGGGCATAATATGCTGCGCTGCTAACTTAATAATACACAATTGTTAACAAGAATGCCACGATTACACTAATGCCGATGCTGACATTGGGCCGTTACACTCTACATGCCTTTATCACCCCCATACGTCACCGTGTTCCCACAGATTACTCGTTTACTCCTTTGCCGATGCTGACATTTCGAACCGTGGGTGGAGTCTTGGACCTTTATTTCTTTGTCGGGCCTTCTCCTGAAAATGTCATTCAGCAATACACGGGGGTGAGTATTATGTTTTATCCATCTATTTGGAGAGGATTTGAATTATAGCTGTAAAGTTCACAAGGTGGACTACAAATCACCTACTCCGTTAACCGTCAGCTCCAAATATTGGAGAGGATTTGAATTATAGCTGTCAAGTTCACAAGGTGGACTACAAATCACCTACTCCGTTTTAACCGTCAGCTCCAAACCATCCGCTTCCAATGCCAGCTCAGTAATGCAGTGTTTCATCTTCAACGTCAGAATGTGCAGATATGGATATTTATTGTAACTTTTCCCGACTTTGTAGGTAATCGGTCGACCCTATTTGGTGCCGTACTGGGGCCTCGGATTTCAGTTATGTAGATATGGTTACAACAGCCTCACGAAGTTACAGGAGGCTGTCAACAGAACGCGAGATGCTGGAATACCACACGTGAGTGCGTAATGTCGCTACCACAGAGCGTGGATTCTTTCCATCCATCCACCATTCATCTCGCGTAACAACAACCCTTTCCATCCTTTCATTCATCCCTTTAGACAAAACCCACCCTTTATTTTCCATGCAATGATACCTACTATGACATCAAGGAAACTCCTAGTCATCATTCCAACACGGGAACACCTCTACTACCCCAGCCTCACACCATGTGTTATGACTTTCAGGACGTTCAGTACGCTGATATCGACCATTATGACGAGCGCAAAGTGTTCACCATAGATAACGAGGCTTTCGCTGGCCTTCCGGAATATTTTGATTACCTCAGAAATGAAGGGATGCACACAATAAACATCGCTGAACCGGAATCAGATTACCTCAGAAATGAAGGGATGCACACAATTATCATCCTGGTATGTTACTATAAACAGTCGTTGTTATTATTAGGAATTTATCATGGTTTATGATAATGTTTTATACAATTCACTTCATCATGCTAAACTGTCTTACAAATAATACTACGTGACAAATATGTCTCTTGCTAAAATATAATTGCTTCCAGGATCCATGTCTCATAGTAAATGAAACCAATTATGAACCATTTGAGCTCTCTCGTGCTATTCACGGTAACATCAAATGGCCGTCAAAAGAAGCCATGCCTGAACAAGATTTCCTCACAACGGTAATGCATGCAAATGACCATGGCTCTAGCTAAATGAAACCAATTATTGAGCCATTCCTCGTATTGACGGTAACATCAAATGGCCGTCAAAAGAAGCCATGCCTGAACAAGATTTCCTCACAACCAACAGCACGGACATGCTCGGCTTTGTGAGTCTATGTCAACTGGCATAACTCCCGGACAATAAAGCAATAAACACCGTCTTGTGGGGCCCGCTTATTGTATCATAAATTTAGAGCGTTTCCCATATTAGATCTAAGTTGTCAATAACCACTCAGAGATTCAACCACCCCTACCTAGCCTAGCGATCAGAGTACATTGCTATTTTAAGACTACAATTTCCATCCAGGTTTGGCCCAAGGGTCAAGTGGTTTTTCCCGACTTCTTCCTCAACGAGACCGAGGAGATGTGGAGTGATCTGATCGTCAAACACTTCGGTCGGATCAAATTCGATGGACTTTGGATTGTACGTTTTCATTATGATTATGGTCGTTGAATTATTGATCTCCCTGTTGTCCTGTATTCAAGGTAAACAGTAGAATTCATGATATTCAACTTCACAATGTAGTTCGTGTTATGGTGTGCAAATGATGAGACCAGGATATGAATGAACCAGCTAACTTCGGCACGAATGAGAACCGTCCTTGGAATTGGCCAAAGAAGGATGAGCCCTACTGGAGCCTCAAGTGTCCCAGTGGAGGTCTAGAGGATCCCACGTACAGAACCAGTAAGAAAACGATCCTACCACGAATTCAATATGAAATCTAAACACGTCATCAGCTATGTAAAAGTGTTACATTTGACC
>CM067350.1:46261183-46271183 GCA_034190875.2 Urechis unicinctus | reverse complement strand
GAGTTGGACTGCGCAAGCGAAATTAGTAAACCCGTGTTAGTTTTCAAAGTGCAGACGTCGATAAATAATTGATGCTTTGATGTTCCCAATAACATAAAACGACTACATGCGAGTCATTTTAGAGACAAGACAAAGCAGTTATCGAATGATACAGAATCATAGGGGAGGGGTGTGTAACTGAGAACCCAGATGGCGTGCCCCAGTTACCTGGAAGCGAAGAAATGAACCCTGACCTCGAGACTCACTTATACCCCCCCGGTAACAAAATTTACAGGGGTAAATACCAGATACATAAAGTAACATATTGCCTTTGATGTGGCAGGACACTTTCACACCCCATTGCAATAGTAACATGGTATTTCTGAACCTGATCAACGGCTGTGATACTTGACAATTGTCGAGGACACTGACTCTAGTTACTGCGATCAAGAATCGGGACAACGCTATCAACCTTAGAGTTCAAGCATGTCAGGTACACCATTTGAAAACTAGCTCTTAAACTTGTTTATTGGCATGATAAGGGTGTCGTGCTTATAAACACAAGTCTGTTGCTTTAATTCCTATCATTAACGCGCTCGTTAGATCAGGCGACAGAAAGGCCAGGTTGACTTGAACTGTTAGGATGAAGGAGTCAATGGAAGTCATTTCGGGAGGCATTTCGGAAGAGAGTGGCGGGGGGAAACGGAAGTTATGGGTGTGGGTGATCATTGGCGTGGTAGCAGCAGCCGTCATTGGTACATCGATCGGTTTGGCGGTTTATTTTACATCTGGAAGTTCGGAGTCGGAGCCAGGACCCGTAGATGTTGCAAGGGAACAAAGTAAAATAGATTGTTTCCTAGAGGGTAAATGGGGCAACACGGAAGTAACACAGAAGCTATGTGAAGACAGGGGCTGCACTTACGAAGTATCGCGTCTGGAAGGTATACCAGATTGTTTCATGGGTAATGACAGTCAAATGGGACTTGGTTACACTGCTGACCTGGTTTTCGATACGGAAGATGGTCTTGAGCTTGACCTTGAGCCTAATTCAGCAAGAATGAAAAGTGAAGAACGCCCTGGGACATTACTCTCACCTGTCTCTGTTAAGCTCAGTGTTCAATATCACGGGCCTAACATAGTTAGAATCAAGGTAAGTGGTGGCATTTGTGCATCTCTCCGCTATTTACCACCATGTTCATGATTGAGTGAGCTAAAGTTTGGCAGTATGCATGTATCCTGCGATAGCGGACATTGACGGTTGATATTATGGACAATGGAAGGATGTTGACTGTCAGTTAAAGTGTTAGCAGTGCTATTATTCATCGTGCTCTGGTATTCAAGCAGTGTTACACAGCGACTCAAAAGTCACTCCGTTCAGTAGCTTATTTGGCTACAGAAATAGTACTTTCATTGCTTTTCTACAATGCGCTGAATTATTCTATTTTATGTTAGATAAGCTTCGATGGCTCGTTTGAAAACTGTGAGTGAATGATTGTGTCATTGCTGCTGCAGCTGAGTCACAAGGATGCTGTTCGGTACGAGGTGCCTGACAGAATCACACACCTCAACCTGTCGGAGAATGAGGGGGACAGACGCTACACGGTCCAATACACAAAGTCTCCTCGCTTCCATTTCAGTGTCGTCAGGGATGAAAAGGACACCTTGCTGTAAGACCCTACCGCGCCCATTGCCCCCGTCCTGCTCACAGGGGTTTAATGAGGAGGTGGGGGGGGGGGGGGTATTTATGTCCATTATCAATGAGTCGTGCAGGTGGCTAGAAAAATACTTTCATGAGATAAACTACAAGCTACATTATTTTTTTCTCTGGGTTGATTTGATTGCGAACAAACGTATGTACGTCATCAAACGATAATAACCATGACACAAAATGTATTCACGTTTGTGTGATCCACGTAATGTGTAAAGTCACTCGATGGGGGGGGGGGCTGAAAGCAATGCATCTAAAGTCCCGCTAGACTTATAGTACGCAAACATGCACGAGGTGTTTGTCTTAATTGTGATGACGTTTGGACATGTATGTTAATGACGGAGCCGGTCAATCCTTCCAGGTGGGATACGTCAGTGGGTGGCCTGATGATATCTGACCAGTTCCTCTCCATCTCTACAAGACTGCCCTCCTCAAATGTATACGGCTTCGGTGAGAACAGTCACGATTCATTCCGCCATGACCTGGACCACACCAGCTGGGGCATGTTCGCCCGCGACCAGTGGGTCGGCACAGGGGTGAGCGCTCTATATATCGCAGTAATGTTTGCGTAGAAGAGGAAATGCTCCGTATTTATAGATGCGGGTAAATATTTCAGATTGATATATTGTCGGATGTTTTAGATACATAACCATTACGGCGTTCACCCGTTCTATACATGTCTGGAAAACGACGGAAAATCACATGGAGTGTTAATTCTCAACAGTAATGCCATGGGTAAGCGGAGGGCTTATTTTCAACTTATTTTGAAACTCTTTTAACAGATATCCATTCTCGAGCATTAATGAGCATTGACTGATGCCAGTAACTTGTGTGGACAGATTACACATTCACGACATTACCAATGCTGACATTCAGGACGGTGGGTGGTGTTCTGGACCTCTTGTTTTTCCTAGGGCCAACTCCAGAAAATGTTATTCAGCAATACACCGAGGTAGAGCGGGGTTTTTTAAAGGCTCACGTTGTGATATTTCGGACCAGTGGGGTATTTTAATCTTAATCATAACGTCCGTCGGATCGCGTTGTGTTTCCTCCAGGTTATAGGGCGTCCATATCTCGTGCCGTACTGGAGTCTGGGATTTCAATTATGTAGGTATGGTTACAACAGCCTCACGAAGTTACAGGAGGCTGTCAACAGAACGCGAGATGCTGGAATACCACAGGTGAGTGTGTACTCGCTTAATTAAGATGACAAAACATCTCTGTTTTGGAAAAAAAATTAAGTGAATTGGCAACTTAGTACTGGTATAGTGCAAGCAACAGCGATAATGCCGGGTAAATTTTTATCTTTGCTTTTTTTTTTGGTTTCAGGACGTTCAGTACGCTGATATCGACCATTATGACGAGCGCAAAGTGTTCACCATAGATAACGAGGCTTTCGCTGGCTTCCGGAATATTTTGATTACCTCAGAAGTGAAGGGTTGCGCACAATTATCATCCTGGTAATCAATCTTGATGGTTTTCACAAAAGATACTCTCCGTGTCTTCATTGAAATCGAGCAATTACTCTCGGGTCACGTACAGTGTGATTGTCTCTTAAATAACGCATGAACTTCTTGACCATTGCGCCATGAATTGGGCTTGTTTCAGGACCCCTGTCTAATTATAAACGAAACTAATTATGAGCCTTTTGAGCTCTCTCGTGCTATTGACGGTAACATCAAATGGCCGTCAAAAGAGGCCATGCCTGAAGAAGATTTCCTGGAAACCAACAGCACGGACATGCTCGGCTTCGTGAGTCTGTCCTGTATTTAGTTGTACAAACGTGTTAACAGTGCATAATGACGAACTGACGTACAGTTAATTGTTTTTACATATTGACTGAACTTGGCATTTTGGTATCGTTTTTGTTGTTGGTTTTCCCTACAGGTTTGGCCTAAGGGCAAGGTAGTATTCCCCGACTTTTTCTTGGATGAGACCGAGCAGCTGTGGAGTGATTTGATAGTACAGCATTACGAAACTATCAGATTTGATGGCCTGTGGATAGTAAGTCAGTGGAATATCGAACTATTGACCAGTACTTGACCTCGGTCGGTTCCTAGACAGACATTTTTAAAGTGTGTTAAAAGCATAACTACCAATGGCAGCCAGTTTGAGTTTCAACGCCGACGTTTTCACTTAAAACGCATTGTACCCGCAGGCGACATACCAATTTATCACTTCGTAACTTGGCTACACATTCTGGGGTATGGTTAATTGTACTCAAGGGATCTCAGTGACCGTTTAAGTCCTGTATGTTGTCATGATGTTGACCTCTTTGTAAGCCTGTGCTAGTATAAATAGCTTCGTAATCATTATATGTGTCCGCAAACAGGACATGAATGAACCAGCTAACTTCGGCACGAATGAAGACCGTCCTTGGAATTGGCCAGAGGATGATAAGCCATATTGGAGCCTCGAATGCCCCAGTGGAGGTCTGGAGGACCCCACGTACAGAACCAGTGAGAAAAATATCCTACCACGAATTCAATATGTAATCTAAACATGTCATCAGCTATGTGAAAGTGTTACATTTGACCCCATTAACATAGCAGCACACTCCAGTTATGAAGTGGTATTTTGAAAAAAAAGTGCTTGACGATGTGTCCTCTCCTGTTCATATTTGTCTCCTTACCTGATATCCAGTGGCGTCCTTCGTGTATGATGAGGAGATGACGGAAGAACATGGCCGTCTGGCGCGTTTATCCGACAAGACCCTATGTATGACAGCCAAACAGGGTCGCGGACAGTACGACCATTATGATGTTCACAGTCTGTATGGCGCGTCTCAGATTCGATCCACGCTGAGGTGATACGTTATGACAGTGTTACGCCAAGAAGGGGGCTGATCATTTGTCATATTTTATGTTGCTGTGATAGCCAGAAACGGTGCTAAATAGTGAAACTGATGCCTATTGTATCCAGTTACATATATGTCGCTATATCATCTTCAAACACAAGTACATTAAAGCATGTCTTGTCAACAAATATTGAATATATGTGATGTATATTGGCGAGTGAGCGCATGGTTGTGAGTTCCTTGTTGAATAATAAATAGATAATATCGACAATATTTTATTTTCAAGGTTGCAGACGTACCACTCTGCTCGGCAATGATAACTTTTCCTATGATTGCTCCAAATGTTTCTTTTTGAGGATCAACACATGACGCGGTGTTTGATGTCACAGCGGTCTGAGAAATTCTACGCGGGGAGAGCGCGGGATCGTGGTGAGTAGGTCAACATTTCCCGGAAGTGGAAAAGACTCCGGACATTGGTTAGGTGATAACTTCTCGGAATGGCCACACCTGAAAGACTCAATCATTGGCATGCTGGAATTCAACCTGTTTGGTATTCCATATGTAAGTAATTGTGTTTTCTCCTTTTCCCAGCTAGTTTGGCCATCCGTGACAAAATATATTACCAAATAATAATGGGGTGTTTTTATCAAGATTGGTGCTGACATCTGCGGCTTTTTCGGAGACACGACAGCCCAGATGTGTATGCGATGGCAGCAGCTCGGGGCCTTCTACCCTTACTCCCGTAACCACAACCAGGTCGACAGCCCCATCGACCAGGTACTCCTGCTGAAATGGTACACATCTCCATTGACTTAATTAAGGGGGCAGGCCAAGAGACATTTCTCACGAGGAATTCAGTGTGTGCTTGTATTCATGCTACCCCATAATGGCGTCTGCTAACAATAACTTTTTGTCTGAATTGTAACTGCTTGCTGTGCATTCATTAAGATGACCGACATTACTTTGTGTAGGATCCCGCCAACTTTGACGAGCTGACAACGGAGAAGTCACGAGAAGCTCTGTTGATCCGCTATGAATTGTTGCCCTATCTCTACACACTCTTCTACGAGGCGCATACGAAAGGAAACACCGTCGTCCGACCAGTATTTCACGAGTATGTGTATATGAACAAAACACCGATGAATTCCTAAATCTACACCTACGTGATATAACAAACAAAGATGGTTGACCACATTGGGGTGGGAATGTAAAGAAGTTTGGAATTTCAGGTTCCGTTTTGACGACAATACGTGGGGAATCGACGAACAGTTCATGTGGGGGCCAGCCTTGCTGATTTCACCCATTTTGTTTGAGGTCAGATCGTAACCACGATTGTTTTCATAATCTCGTTTGATGTGAGTTTCTATATGAATGAATGTTGAAGATGTTTTCGCTTACTATCTAGGATCAGACTGAGCTAACATATTACCTCCCAGAGGGAGTTTGGTACGACTTCTACACCGTGAGTTTCAAATTCGATTTTTAAGATACACTTAACAACAAATGAGCCTTTACAAGCTTTTGTTATCACTACCACAGACGCATACGGTCACTAGCTATTTGACTGTCTGCTGCGTGACAGGGAGAAGTGTCCCATAGAGACCCGGCGTCGGGTGAGCACTACACCATACCCATACAACTCGACTCCTCAATCCCTCTGCACATGCGCGGTGGCCATATCATACCCACACAGGAACCTGCAATGAACACATTGTTGAGGTGCGAGATATTAATCTTGGGGGCGTACAAACGGCATACCTAGTTCTGCCTATTTGAAAATACAATAATATCTCGCACCGAATATTGACATATGCGCGTTCTGAACAGTTTATATATGTCTGCGTTATCTTTTGAAGTCGTGAGAATCCTTTCCACATGAGGGCGTACCTTGACACACACGGTGAGGCACATGGTGAAATGTTCTGGGACGACGGTGTTGGAATAGGTGAGTGGAGAAATGCTCTTCATTGTTAGTGATGGTGATGATTGCTCATCAGATTCCTAATCTCAAACATCCTAATTGCTGCAGACACAATTGAGAATGGGGAATTCCAGGTATTCACGATGTCTTGTGAAAAGGTTAGGCATTCAATTATATTTCATATTTACGATATCCTCCAAGCCTGCATGGTCAATATTGGTATGTTACCTTGAGTACCTTATGACAGAATGAATTCACAATGCAACAAGAGGGGAAGGTGGCCGCCATGCCTCGACTCTCGTCAGTCTACGTGTTTGGAGTGGGAGAGGAGCCAGTGTCCGTCACAGTGGACGGTAATGACCATACGAACTACACGTACCAATCACAGGTGAGCGCCTCCCTCTCTTGCTTGTTGTTCCACCATCATTACCACCGAGCAGTAATTACGCAGTTACAGATGACCGTCCGCTGTATTTGTGGCAGTATCCGCTTGCATCTCGGTATATCTTGTGATATCGGTACATTACCCGTTATGACGGCATCCACTGACTCTGCTCCATCCAGGTACTCCACGTGGAAGACTTGGACAAGGATATGGCTCATGGCCTGAACCTCACCTGGATTCTACCATAGATTAACCACTGGTTGACCACAGATTAACCACTTATTAACCATGGATGCTGAATATATCCATGATATGGAGTGATGACACATGCAGGTTTTTGTTATAACGAATCGTGATCTAATATGATCACGTATATTTCACCAGTTAATTATTCCTTGCCCCACCCCACCCCACCCCACCCCACCCCACGCTCTACCCTCACTTCCCATAATCGTTTCCTGGTCAGACTCTGAATGTTTAAGGTCGCACCATGTGTCGTTCTCCCTGTTTGGATGCGCTTCTTATAAATATTTTCGTTCTTTTTAAAACAATGTGTTATGTTGGACTATTTGAACTCCTGTCTTGAAGATGTGAATAGTCGCACAAAAACATTAATCGATGAGGCCTTTAATTACATCAGTCGAAACTAGTTCAATCGAATCACAGTTGCAGCTGATACTAAGACGACGAAAAACTCAAAATGGGACTGCTATGAGACAAGCCTGAGGCCACACGGCAAGAAATCTCTTCTTTGTAGCCATCAAATATTCATCTAATCTCTGTATCATGGCACTCATGGAAACCTGACTGCTCTTTTTACCAAATAACAGAAAGTATACAGGTTAACATGGAGAGATATTAAATTCAGTAAGACCCTTCCACATGGAGCAACAAAGGTTCCTATTCAATGCCATATAGCTGGTCTTGTGGATTCGTTTTAATCTTTGGCCATATCAGTGAAAGTGAAACCGAAGGCAGCTAACTAACAGCCTCCTCCTTCTCCAGTGGCAGCCAGGATCCGTGAACTTAAATCGAAAACATGCGATAGGTCATGAACCCAGATGTCCCCCAATGTCAGAAGCGACCTGTCATTGTCACTCTTGTTACTGGCTGGCTTTCTTTCTCTGTCATTACTGAGCAAACATCACAGGAAGTCAGTCAATATGCTTTGCTCCTGAACTTTCACGCTCCCTTGAATTAATCGCCGATATATGCGACTCTGCACGTTGAAACAACACTAGGTGTACTCAACTAAACACTTAACTTGTTGTTCATTTTACATTGAACGTTAGACTTGTTGCCTTCAATCGATGCTGTTATTTTATTGGATTAGGGTTTCGTTGACCATTTATTACAGTCGTTTTGTTTTAATATTCTAAATTGAGATGGGACGTAGTTTACCGCTATCACAAAGCCATGAGATAAATTATGAAGTGTAAGTTATGAAAGTATGAATCGGCTGATCACTAAAGTTGGTAAGAGTGGGGTCGAGACACTAATGATGTAGGATGGCCCGGGAGAGTCGAGGCACTAATGATTGAGGACGGTAGACGAGGGTCGGGACACTAATGATGGTGCACGGAAGGAGAGAGTCGGGACACCAAAGACGGTGGACGTGGGAGAGATGATGGAGGTCGGTAGGAGAGAGTCGAGGCACTAATGATTGAGGACGGTAGTAGGGGGTCGGGACACTTAAATGATGGAGAACGGTTGTAGGGGGTCGGGACACTTATGGTAGAGGATGGCCGGGAGAGTCGAGGCACTAATGATAGAGGATGGTCGGGGAGGGTGTGGACACTGATTATGAGGAATAGTAGGGGGGTACCGACGAGAGTTGCCACACCAATGGTCATGGGTGGTAAGGCAGGGTGGGAACACTATTAGTAGGAGGTGCTAGGAGAGGGTGGGAACACTATTAGTAGGAGGTGCTAGGAGAGGGTGGGAACTACTATTAGTAGAAGGTGCTGGGAGAGAGAAGGTTGGAACACTATTAGTAGGAGGTGCTGGGAGAGGGTGGGAACACTATTAGTAGGAGGTGCTAGGAGAAGGGTGGGAACACTATTGGTAGGAGGTGCTAGGAGAGGGTGGGAACACTATTAGTAGGAGGTGCTAGGAGAGGGTGGGAACACTATTAGTAGGAGGTGCTAGGAGAGGGTGGGGGCGCCTATAGCGGATGAGGTTTGAGGGAATGTCGCAGAGAGGGTTGGAACACTATTAGTAGGAGGTGCTAGGAGAGGGTGGGCTTTTTATAGAGGAGAAATTAAGAGATGGGGGTGCCTATAGCTGTATGCATGTCATGCGTGCGCACAGAGAGGAATATGGTCCGGAGATCCGTTGCGGAAGCATTTGCCAGAACATGACACGAATGTTTACCAACATAATCTTGGTTTCGTGAGTAGCAAACAAGCTGGCCTATAATCGCCGCCTGCCCAGTTCTCAATGCACCACAGTATGCCCCCGGTAAGACTTCTGTACCTTGGGGGATATGGATCGCGCTATTAGCGGCTCGTTGTTGGATCTTGCTAAGATCCTGAAGCTGCCAATACACAGAAAGTTCGGTAACTATGGTGTGAGTACGGACCCTTCCCATGAGTACTTCAGTCTGACTGTCATGCGGGGAGAGCGGGGTGTACAGTTGCAATCAGGCTACACACAAATCATACTTCATCCTCGTCATTAATAAAACACGTGTCAGTATGGCTAAATTAAATTGGCTAATAAATAGTAGTTTCTCGGGATGTTGATCAGTTGAGCCAAGCAAACAGCCTGTGTGTAGTAAGGTAAATGCAAACAGCCACAATGAGGCTCTGATCCTCGCTGACTTGTTCCCAGCCGTGGGGGAGGGGTCCGCAAAAACTTTGATGAGCGTCAAGTCACCTCGACGCGTTCACACTCATTCGCTGCTTTGTCAGCGCCGGAACGATCAGACAGTGGACTTTCTTCTGATTAAATAGGCGTCAAAGCATAATGACTCGGTTCACGGATATCAACGGCCCCACGGAGTCGAACCCTACCTTCGGACGCGAGAAGTCCGGATGTTGGGTGAGTCCTGTTGTTGGATTTATCCTCATCCTTTTGGCAGGTGCTATAGCTGTCGGAGTAGGATTTCTTGTTCACCTGTTGGGACCGGGAGCCTCGCTGACATGTCAATGTGGAGAAGTTAGCGGTACTGATGGAGCCAGCGATGCGACATGGAGGAGATGTCTGGAG
>CM067350.1:46138683-46256183 GCA_034190875.2 Urechis unicinctus | reverse complement strand
CACACGATCTGGCTGGTCAGGTGATTCACTTGGATTACCTGTAATTAGCATTGTCAATGTTTAGGGGCAGTCAAATGATCTCGTCCAATTGTGACAGACGGTAATAGCGCACTCAGTGGCTGAGGTCGTGTCTTATCACTGACGTAGCTGTTATGTTGCCTGATCAGGCCTTATATACAGTCAATCATCACCATTACCAGCAGACCATACGTCAGTGGACACCATTCTGACCCGCAGAGCCATCTCGCCGCCCAAGCAACTTCCTATTCCGATGTGTTTTTTTACGAGTGGAAGAAGCGGATTGTGACGTTTGACGATGTGTGGACATGTACACATAGCCAAATTGACCATTACATAACCCGATTGTATCGACTTGTGTAATGTGCAGTTGTGATATCCCTAATCTGTGGAGACCTCAAAAAAACATCTTCACCTGACCCGCTGTTCGCGCGTTTGTTGCAGTGGTTCGGAAACCTGGTGAGCCCATCCTGGTGGGATGACTTGTGGCTCAATGAGGGCTTTGCCAGCTATGTCGAATATTTGGGCGTGGCTCACGTGGAGCCCGACTGGCAAATGGTAAGCCTTCTTCTTGCACGGTCAACCTCCTTGAATGAATGTTACCCCAACACCTCGTTTTATATGTTGAAACAATCACACTGCATGGCTTTCTGTGCAATTGGATATTCAAATTGTTTTCGCCGCACAGGATCATCAAATACTCGTCGACGACGTTCACGATGTGTTTCAACTCGACCAACTGTCAACTTCACACCCGATTTACGTTCCCGTTGGTCACCCGGATGAAATTAATGAAATTTTCGACAGAATATCATACGCTAAAGTAAGTGTATTTTGCGCGCACCATTATAGTATGGAATAACATTCAGCATAACAGCTGGTGAAATATCTTGCATCTGCATACAATATATGGTGCTAAGTCATCACATTCGATGGAAGTATTTAAGACGATTTTACGCATAGAGCATTTTCTCTTTGGGTTTTACAATTTTGCCCGTGTGTATTGGTTCCAGGGAGCATCCATTATTCGAATGATGAATAACTTTCTCGGAGAGAGCACATTTAAAAGAGGATTAACAGTAACTACGAAATCTTCAAAATATTTAATTATATTTAAAAATCTCTGTTTTATCATGAATATACTAAATGAGAGAGTCAAAACTTTTTTGAATCCTCCAGTTATTATAAGAATAAAATATTCGTTAAAATTTTATTTCTAAAATGTCTACATCTTACAGCGGTACCTCCGTCGACATTCGTATGGCAACGCCCATCACCGTGATTTGTGGCGCGCTCTGACGGAGGTTGGTGCCGTTTGACTCAAAACGCTGCTAATCAAGTTACTAAACGGTTCCCCGACATAAAGTTGTCACACATGTTTAATTCGAGATTAAATCGTCACTAAATACTTGGTAACACCACTGCTGGTAAAACATTTGACTCTAAAGAAGACACACCCAATAATATATGTTAAACAGGAGTGGCGGTTTATCAATCTGTATCAGAATGGCCATTTGTTCGCCTGTGTTTACAGCAAGCGGCTTTGGACGGCCTTGAGATCGATGTGTCTGCTATAATGGATACATGGGTGCTGCAAATGGGCTACCCAGTTATCACGGTAAACAGAGATGAAATGTATCATGATATAGCACAAGTAACACAGAAACATTTCCTCATCGACCCGTCGACGACGCCCGACAAAAAGTACCCCTCACCATTTGAGTAAGTACACACAAGAAGGACTTCACCACAGGTTGTAGAACGGTAACTTCGCAAACATTGTCCTATTCTTTGTCTGGTAAACATTATGACCTCACTGAATGTAAAATGTTAATGATGCTGACGAAAACTCTTTTCAAACTTCTGCTGTGTCATAGTTACAAATGGGCCGTACCACTAACTTATACCCTAAGCTCCGCCCCTAATTGGACAAACCCCGCCTACAAGTTGATGAATCGCGAAGACAGTGAGCCAAAACGTTTCAAAAAATATTTCCTCGATTTATTTTAAGTGTCCTTTTGACAAAATCTTGTGATAACTCGGACATTGATTATCGTGCTGGCTGTAGTTCGGTTGGTAGGCCTGGACTCGAGTGCTGACTGGATCCTGGCCAATATTGACGAGTACGGCTATTACCGGGTCAACTACGACAGCGACAACTGGCAAGCGTTGATCAGACAACTGGAGGAAGATCATAGCGTATGTTTCTTGACAATTTTGTATCATAACGTTTGTGTATTCGTAATTTTATGAAAAATCATTAATGACGTTGTTTTAACTTTGTCCCAATATTTTCGTTGCAGGTGATACCAACCAAGAACAGGGCACAAATACTTGATGATTTATTCAATCTTGGCCGGTGGGTACATGCCTTCTTTTGTTTGCAATGAATTGATGAAGTGAAAGAATATATACGAAAGGTGACCGCGTTCAGTCGCATTATTACACTGCTTCTTATTTCCTTGGAATCGATATTCAAATTGTTCAATACCTGTTTTCTATTGGCTTAACAGGGCCGGCGAAGTACCACAAGTACTCGCTCTACAAGCCACCAATTATCTCACGAACGAAACCGAGTACATTCCATGGGAGTCGGCCATTGTGAACCTCAACTACGTAGACAGTATGTTCCAACAATCGGCTGACTACGGGCTTTTCCAGGTAATTTCTTGAAAGTGACTAATATAACGCTGAGTATATGACCGTCATGGATGCTGAGTACTTCCCGCGCTTGATTCTCCTGGAATGTACTATGAGCATAGGAATTGACAGCTATTAATGTCTTTGTTTGCAGGCCTATATGTTGCGGCAGGCGACTGCTCTATATACACGTCTGTCCGGGTGGAACATTGACGAGACCGAACCCTTACTGCAAAGGTACTAGGCAGATCTGTTGCAGTTACATAATCTATATGCAGCCTTTCCTTATCACTGAGGCTGTGGGGACGATATTATGACCCTCATTAATAGGCCTTGTGGCGTCAATCAGCACATTGATTGCTATCATGCAATATGTAACACCTGATACCGCGTTTTGATTGATATCATAACGCATTCAGTGGTGCATCCGGCGTATTTGTGTCCAGATATTTACGCTTACAAGCGTTGAGCATGGCGTGTTCCTATGGTAACAAAGACTGCCTTGATACTGCCCTAGAGAAGTATCAGGAGTGGATGCAGGACCCAGTTGCCAATTCGTAATTTTAGAGCGTATTTTAATTGGCGTGTGTTCGTGCATTTAATGAAAGCTGAAATACAACCATCATTCCAAAATGACAAACAAAACTACATTATTAACTGTATTAAGTTCATTTATTGTCGCAAATCAACACAAGGGTCATTTCCTTTGTTTGTTACCTTTCAGCATCCCAGCTGATCTGAAGAACGTGGTGTATTGTTACGGTGTCAACCGGGGCGGTGTGGCCGAGTGGGAGTTTGCCTATGAGCGGTACAAGCTGGCTAACGTGGCCACAGAGAAGTCCAAGCTACTGTATGCCCTCGCCTGCACTAACGTGCCATGGCTGCTCACCAAGTGAATGACGCTAAAATTGTTGCTCAGTACTTAAGTACCTGCTATAATACTCCGCAGCCTAATCTTGAATCCGTAAATGAACACCTAGCTTATAACATGAATTATCATAGATAACCTTGTATTCCCTCAGTTCGTACTGTAACAATGCCAGTAGATAGTCATCGATATCGCGCCTCATCTACATTTATCCCATACAATTTGAGTCCAGCTGTTATGTGTTATAAATTGTCAGATTCCGTATTTTCGTATTGAATTATTACAAATATTTCCCCTGTATACCACTCTATTCTGTACATGAATAAAACCCATTGTTTGCTGACTTGAGTCCATGCGCTTTAGTCATGAACCCTGACCTGTGTGTGACCTGTCCCAGATACATGGACTTGACCTGGAGCGAGATCAGACGTCAGGACGCCGTGTATGTCCTCGGCTATATCTCATCCAACCCCATAGGACGGGCGCTCGTGTGGGACGGCGTGCGGGACCGCTGGCCCGATATCATCGACAGGTCAATAACAAGAAATCGTCCATTGTGTTCAATTCCTTTCCTTTCTCAATAATGGTGTCTTATTAGACATACATACGGACGTCAGAATAAAGAGCTAACTAGGACATTATCCGTGATTATGTTCCACTTTCGGATGCATTGCAGATATGGTGCCAGTTTCTTTGCCTTGTCGCGCCTGGTTGATACGATGACAGCATCCTTCAACACCCCCTTCAAACTGAAAGAGGTCCGACTCACGTTATATTTCCATTCCGTCTCAATTGTGGCCATCGTCTGTATATTAAGTACAATTGAGTTCATAAATCAACTGGGGATGATTGCTGTGCTGTGAGTTGTGGTCATTCGTGAGCCACAGGTATTTTTGTCTTTGGCAGAGAGCCATTTCATTTGATGGAAGGTATCTAGGAACTGTTGAATGGACTATCATTATTCTCATCATTGTTATGTCTGAACTCTCCTCGCAGATGGAGGCGTTTATCATAGAGAACCAGGCGAATCTAGGATCCGGCGTCAGGGCGTTCGCTCAAGCAGTTGAGAAAGTTCAGTCCAACATCGCCTGGATGGCAGACAACAAACAAGCCATGACCACGTGGTTGTCATCAGTAGTCGCTTCATAGAAACACTGCTAAATTACAGTGGTAGATTAGTCATACAATATAAACATTTCGTAGGTTTCTTTTATAAATCTGGTTATAGTCTCTCACCAAGTTTGAGAGCTTTGTTTTGAAGCAATACCATAGAAGGTGCCCGATTTGTATGTTGGGAAGGTTGAGAGCAATGGGATAATGTTTGGGTGTAAATTGGGGCTGCCGTCGATGGTAGCCCTGTGTCCGATTTCTCCTGCTTCTTTACCAGCTTGACTGCTTCATCGTAATTTGGGATTTACAATGCAGTATAACTTGAAACCTTCCTTCCTTGTTGTTTCAATAAAATTATAGTTTGGTTGAGTCTTGTGCTTATGGGATGTGGGTGTGCTGTGTAGGGGGTGTGATGTAGGGGTGGGATGTGGGGTGTGCTGTAGGGGTGGGATGTGGGGTGTGTTGTAGTGGTGGGATGTGGGGTGTGCTGTAGGGGTGGGATGGGGTGTGCTGTACGGGTGGGATGTGGGGTGTGCTGTAGGGACGGGATGTGGGGTGTGCTGTAGGGGTGGGGTGTGCTGTAGGGGTGGGACGGTCTTTGACTGATTCTAACAACAACAAAAACGACGGAACAACACGAGCTCCTATGGCACACCGATATGCATTCGACATATGTTCCGCTAGAATTCATCAACAAAATCAGAATAGTCTTCATTCGAAAATGGAAATTCTCATCGAGACTTACCAATGCGACGGATTGTATCTAATATCCAATGCAATTGTGTGAAGAACATGATGAGGTTTATACCAGTGATCTGTGTTGGCGGAGATCACCATGCCCAATAATCATACTATTTTAACGAGCAACAAATTACTTGGCTGAATAGATAGTACAGCTGGTAATGTCGACACAGCGTCGTTGTGAGGGGGTCCTGTATTCCTGGATTCGTGGGCATATCATACAATTGTCTGATTTTACAATTCTTAACTGCACCTGGACATGCGTGAAAGTGTGGAGTCATTTGTTAATCGTACATTGGTCAATGTCATGAGGAGCAGGGGTCATGATGTAATCTAACGGTCAATGTCATGAAGAGCTGGGGTCATGATGTAATCTAACGGTCAATGTCATGAAGAGAGGGACCATGATGTAATCTAACGGTCAATGTATGAAGAGCTGGGGTCATGATGTAATCTAACGGTCAATGTCATGAAGAGAGGGACCATGATGTAATCTAACGGTCAATGTCATGAAGAGCTGGGGCCATGATGTAATCTAACGGTCAATGTCATGAAGAGCTGGGGCCATGATGTAATCTAACGGTCAATGTCATGAAGAGCTGGGGCCATGATGTAATCTAACGGTCAATGTCATGACGAGCAGGGGCCATGAAGTAATCAGCTACACACCACGCCACAAACACCATGAAGAGCACCACCATGATGTAATCACACGGTCAACATCACACAAACACCACACAGACAATCACCACGGTCAACCACACCACGAGCACACCAAAGTAATCAGCACCAACACCACACCAGCCACACACACCAAACACAACACCACACCACGCAAACAACACACACACACACACAACACCAACCCACACCACACACACAACCAACACACACACCAACACCACCACAACACCACACCAACACCACACCAACACCACACCAACACCACACAACAACACCACACCAACACCACACCACCACCACACAAACACCACACCACACAACACCACACCACCACCACCACACACCACCACCACACCACACCACACACACACACACAACACCACACCACCACACAACACCACACAACACCACACATACACCACCACAACCACCCACAAACACACCAAACAACACACACCAACACCACACCAAACACCACACACACACCACCACTACACCACACACACCACACACACCCACCACACCAACCACCACCAACACCACACCAGCACCACACCAACACCATACGAACACCACACCAACACCACACCAACACCACACCAACACCACACCATACCACCATCACCATACCAACACCACAACAACACGACACAACACCACCTCACCAACTCTACCTAACACGATTTAGCAAGCCTCGGATCCATAGAAATGTCATTCGGCTTGTGGAATGTACAGACCACAGAGGACGATTTAGCCTAGGCCATGAAAGGCATACCAAACATCTCATTATCTACTTGAATCCGCGGGACAGAAGAGTGACATCTCCCAACGAGCCTCCCACCATCACTCTCCTCTCAACTACATCGGAGAGACACGAGCTCTATATTGACACAATAGCATTACTGTGGTTCCATTCCAGTAACAGCTTCCCAGTGTCCAGGCTCCAGGCGGACTTTGCATCCTTGGGTTCATTAAGGTCATTTATGTTGTACTCAATTGCACTAATAGGCAACTGGGCCCAAGCTGAAAATATTTGCGGGTTTTTATCGCGAGACCATGAAGCCTGAACCTTTAGTTCATCCATCGCCTTCATCTCTGCCATCAGCGCCTCTCACACCAAAACAAACAGCTAAGCGTCCGCGATTTGGTCGACCGCAAAACAACTTTGTGTCACAAGCCTCAGCATCACTGGTCATTACGACAAGGTTATCTGCGGCTGCAATCGGCTAGCTGCAACTAACTACTTGATACTGCCATTCCCTCTTCATTCCGTGGACGACCAAGTTCTGACCACGGGCATGGTGTAAAACGACGATGTCTATACAGCGAGTGTACCAGAACAAGATATGACGTGTTCGTTGTTACGATCGCTTCTTACAAATGGCACTGCACCCAGCAGTCATCGCTGTCGTTAATTCTCTTGGCCACGAGACACATTCTTTCGTTGACAGGAGTCTTGCGGCCTATTTTGCAGTAAGCCAAGCTGTCATCCTTCTCATTACACTGTAACGTCACTGCCTCGGTGAAACTGATTTGAATTAAGTTGCTAACTGGCGCCTGTGAATGTGGATGCATAAATCTTGTACGTTGGACAAGCTAAACACTAAACATTGTCGATATTGAATAATTGTGGATACAGCGGGCAAGCGCAAGCCCACTGCCTCATGTGCAACTCCATCAGGACACTTTCTGAAGGCAACCTGACTCTCGGATGGCACCACTTAGAACCCTCCAGTACAAGTTGTCCAAACGAGTGCTTGACCCGGCCGATGCTAATCAAGCTTATCTCGACAACAGCTCTACAGGATAATAAAATCACGGTCCATGGTGAGCTATCCATTCACACAGCAGCCAAAGCCCATTCTGGTCGCACTTTCCTTTCAATACACTCCATTCACTGGGATTGTTGAGTACCAGCCAGAGAGTTGATTCGTCTTCAACCACGTTATTCCAAACATGGGGGGCAACGAAACCCTTTCGTTCGCAGATCCTTCCCAGATCGATCTCAATAACGGATCATATCTGGATGGGAAGAAGAAGGAAGGCTACTATGAAGTGAGTAGAGTAAGCGTGGTAGCCTACGTGCTCCTGTCGCTCGCCTTGGCCGCTGTCGTGGGAGTGGTCGTTCATTTCACGAGCCCCTGTGGAACCTGCTTGTGTCCACCTGCTGTGTGTCCTACCGCTGCCACTACTGAAATCCCCTCGGAAGAATCCTTCTGGGCCAGATGTGTGGAAATGTCATGGGAGCGCAACGAATGTAAGTCGTGTTGATTGTAATATTTATATTCCGGTTCGGATGTGAAAGTCTGTTGAATAATAGGCAGTTTTAGTGAAAAGAGCAAGTGGAAATAGGATGTACATTCAAGATCCAATGGGTGAGTTGGGTCCTAGATCCTACCATGGTGATTTCCATGCGCTAGAATTGCGCTTTCAATCACAGCGTCTATTACTCAGTGGCACTGATAAGTCACCATCGCGATACAAATTCCTTGCAGGACTTTGCAGGGCATGCAAAAGTTATGTTGAGCTTTTTCGCCCTGACGCACCCCCCCCCCACCCCACTCCACCCCCTCCTTTAACACCCGCTGTAGTTATCATTACTAACAGTCCCCATTGGTAGGTTTTGGAGTTTGCCGACATGTCAACCACTTCTGAGGACGAGTGATATTGATCCTCGTCTTGCATATTTGTTTTAGAATTTGACGAATGTGCGCTTCGGGTTATTGAAAAACAAACAAATTTCCTGTTTCAAGTGTTCAGCATACAAGCTGCCAGGTATGGTCGCAAGTTAGGGTCGATCTGTCGCTTTGTCGACACACAGATTTCGTCAACCTTCAATCATACCGTCGGTCCATGGCCGATTTGTTTTTTGTAAACAACAAGTCCTTATCCCAAGCTACCATTTACCGGAATACGTTTTTTCCCCAACTCTGCGACCATTGAGATGAAGGTTGGTACGGACCAAATAACAACAAACATTATGTCCCAATTTACTAACGCCCAACGCATGAATTCATTGCTCAACCCGAATTACAACATATCACAATGCAGCCAATCACTGTTTAACGTACACTAATCACACACGCACAATATTACACATAATACTTACTCTTGAATAAGTCCTCCGTGACAAATATAAGCTCATAGTTCACTGAAATAGTCGCACATTTTAACTCACACCTCACGAAAATAAACCACATCGCACACAAATAACCTCTCACGTCACGCAAATAAACTCACACCTCACGCAAATAACCTCTCACGTCACGCAAATAAACTCACAACTCACGCAAAATAACCTCTCACGTCACGCAAATAAACTCACACCTCACGCAAGTAACCTCTCACGTCACGCAAATAAACTCACACCTCACGCGAATAACCTCTCACGTCACGCAAATAAACTCACACCTCACGCAAATAACCTCTCACGTCACGCAAATAAACTCACAGCTCACGCCTATTAACTCATATCTCACGCATGTAACACTACCCAAATAAAAGCACAGCCCGCCCAAATAAACATACATGTACAAACGCAGCCTACTAAAATATGTGCAACGACCACATTGGAAGACTCAAAGAGTAGTCATCTGTAGAGTGAAAGAGTATTCAAGATGAAGTCCAAAGAGACTCACTGAGCCGAACAAACGATTCACTTTTACTTAGCTTAATTGCGTCGTTAGTGTCTGCTCTTCAGAAGTAGCGTTATCATTAAGTAAAGGTTTGTGCAACACAAAACAATTATCTTATCTTCAAGTCGTGGTTTTGTTATTAAGTTTCAGACTGAACAGGTTTACAACACAGCATTAACCCCAATTAATTACTGATTGACTTACCTAACCCGATGTCAATTTCTAACAAAATTTATGATGTTTTACGAGGAATTCTTAATAAAGAACAATAGTTTGCGCATTACATCTATCCATGTCCTTCACAAAGGGGCAGTTTTGCTCTGGTGTTGTATCAGGGGGTATGAATTATTGGAGGAAATCGAGGCACAATGCTATAGTCACAAGCGATCCCCCACAGTGGCTCAAAGGCCTCACAGGTAGCACGTAAACGTTCATTCTATCTGCATAGAGCTTATATGTCGTTTGCAATAGGAAATGGACCTTCCGTAATCATTCTTGATACGGATCCGAACTCCATTGTATGATATTTAGCCCATTGATATCATCCCTGGACGATTCATTTAAATCGACCTTTAAAGTGGTATCCATTCGTCACAAAGCATCACATATCTGGCCATATCTTGCGAATAAATAGCATTACAAAGAGACAAACAGAGATCCAGGCAGGGAAGACAGACTGAGTTGCAAACATTCTTGGCAGAGGTCATAACGTTAAGAATAGGAAGTAAGACCATTTATTAGCAGCGCATTCTGTTTAAGAGAAATGTTGTCGTAACAAATACAAAGACGAACGCGCGACCATTTCACTGAGTCGGTTAAGTCAATATTTGTTAGCCACATTCATTTGACGGAACACATCGCACGTAAGATGGACTTGACAAGTGGACGCGGTTCTTTGAGGCGACAAAGCACTTCACCAGTTGACACTAGTCTTAGCATGTCGTGCTTAGTGCAGCGTAACTTCCTCATTGATTGCTGTAAGTAGGAATGATGCCAAAAGCTGTTTTACTAAAAAATATTGCGCCAGGTACTTATGTCCGACATAAATCTACCACTTATTACGTGTTGTTTCCCTTTGCGTTGACCCTCGCCATTCATTGACATCACAGCTGAACACGTATTTCATCGAATAACATGCATGATTGCAACTTGGACTGAATACATTTACGGCAGCTGAAATTTCTCGCCACTCACTGCCTGTCAAAATCTTTAGCCGGCTCTGATAGATAAGGCAGCTATCAATCATACACAGTCATCTGGTGTTATGGCATCTGGTTAATGAACAAAAGTTGAGTGCTTCTTGACAACGGTATAATACCTGTTTGAAACGTCCTGGTTTACAGCTACCGAGATAACTCTTATCGCCTGTATTGAGCATATACTCTGATTAAATGACCATGGATTAACAGGACTCTATTACATATGGATTGTAAAGGTGGATTGTCATATAATATAATCGCATATGATACGTTCAACCTGTGTGATAAACCTCTGCTTGTTAACGTGTGTTGCAAGTTACAACAACCTTGAATGTTTGAATTTACCTAACAGCGATCTACGAGAGATTATTGAGTCCAAGTACAATAGGGTATTATTGTGTACCATTGTATTATGGATGGCCTGAGCACAAAGTAAACTGAGCGAAATTGTGCACGCACAGCGAAAGTTGTGATGCGTTGTACACGCAAAGCGTACAGACAGCTAGATTGTACACAGCGTTCATTCAGCTTCACTGTACATACACAATGTACACACAGCTATACTATACATTCACAGCATACGCTCACAGGTATCAAGCGTGATAAAAAGAACACACAGATACATTGTACAAGCAGAGCGAACACAACTGTATCATACATGCACAGTGTACACTCAACTACATTGTACACATGCAAAGTATCCACAGGTACATAATACATACGTGTTACATGTTGTACTAAGATCTCCCTAGAAAAGACTGATGACAGTTATATATGTTGTACTAAGATCTCCCTGAATGTCAGTGTTACATGTGTGATCAGATCTCCCTGGATGAGATATGATGTCAGTTATAAATGTTGTACTAAGATCTCCCTGGCTGAGACAGTGTTACATGTTGTACTAAGATGGTTATGATGTCAGTGTTATCTAAGATCTCCCTAGAAATGATGTCATGATGTTCAGTCTCCGTGGATGAATATGATGTGTGTTACACTGTTGTACTAAGATCTCCCTGGATGAGACATGATGTCAGTGCCAATGTTACTATGTTGATGTGTGTCATGTTGTACTAAGATCTCCCTGGATGAAATGATGACATGTATGTCATATGTGTTACATGTTGTACTAGGATCTCCCTGGATGATGATGTCAGTGTTACATGTTGAGACCCTGGATGCGATATGATGTCAGTGTTGTACTATGTGTCAGTGTTACATGTTGTACAGATATGATGTCAGTGTTACATGTTGTACTAAGATCTCCCTGGATGAGATATGATGTCAGTGTTACATGTTGTACTAAGATCTCCCTGGATGAGATATGATGTCAACTAAGATCTCCCTGGATGATGATGACATGATGTCATGTATGATTCACATGTTGTACTAAGATCTCCCTGGATGAGATATGATGTCAGTGTTACATGTTGTACTAAGATCTCCCTGGATGAGATATGATGTCAGTGTTACATGTTGTACTAAGATCTCCCTGGATGAGATATGATGTCAGTGTTACATGTTGTACTAAGATCTCCCTGGATGAGATATGATGTCAGTGTTACATGTTGTACTAAGATCTCCCTGGATGAGATATTATGTCAATGTTACATTTTGTACTCAGGTCTCCCTGGAACACCTCCGTGTTCTTCTACACCGGAAACCACCGAAGAGCCCTCGACAACATCTACCCAGCCCCCGACAGAAGACCGACCAGAAAACTACCTCCTCCCCACCAACCTCGTTCCATCTCATTATGATGTGGAACTCCGCCCGGATATGTATTCGGAGGACTCAGCTAATTTCAGCTTCTCTGGACATTCCGTGATGCACTTTGAATGCGTTGAAGCTACTGATAAGATTGTTATGCATTACCGACTTCTAACTTTTGATAATTCCACCATCACCGTGCAAGATGAGTCCGGCACATCTGTGGAGGTAGTTGGTATGAATACGCTGTCAGGTCCCTACGATTTCTTCTCGATCTACCTTGGCGCTAATTTGACACAAGGGACGAATTACACGGTCGGTGTGAATTTCACTGGTCCTTTGAAGCGCGATATGGCCGGTATGTATTGGAGCAGCTACGTGGAAGGCGACCACATGAGGTGAATATTATCGGGATTACTCGGGTCAATGACTCGTGCATCATAGTCGTTAATGTTATATATCGCGGAGTGCATAATGAATTGAATGCAAAGTTTGTACAAGGAAGTTTGAGTATTATCTTTGGTATGTTGTAGCTACTTGGTGGCGACGCAGTTCGAAGCGCCTGATGCCCGCAAAGCATTCCCCTGCATGGATGAACCGCGACTCAAAGCTACGTTCAACATATCCATGTGGCATAAATCAGGCTTCTCTGCGCTGTCCAACATGCCGGATTACGCAGTCGTTCAGGGGTAAGTTACAGCAGCACCCACTGTCTCTAGCGTTTTACAAATGGGGCGTATATTGGTAACCACTTCATCACTTGGGCAAAATGCAACGGCTTTCCTTCACAGCGGGATCGTATACAAGCACCGGCATTATCGTGATGTAACTTAGGAGAAGATGTTTCTGTAATTGGACACTGCGTTTGCGATGTTAACCTTGGATACAGTCCTGTTTTACATTGAGCTTATAAATGAGGACTCATTGTGAGTAATGTGACGTGGAGGTTGACTTGAATGCGTGTGTTCTCGTCATGTTACAGCGATGACGACTGGGTATTGACCAAGTTTAATCGAACTAGTGTCGTCATGCCCACCTACTTGGTGGCATTCGCCGTGGCCAACTACAGCTATCTAGAAAGTAACACTGAAGGCGGATTGGGGACTCCTAAACCGGTATGTTCATGGCGCATTGCAATTTACTCTAATTCAAGTGGCAGTGGGACGTACATGTTTTGCGCAAATTTTGACGATCGATTTATTTATTTTATTCGCGCAGATTGTCGTATTTAATCGAAAAATATCTGATATTCCTTTGTATAACAGAGTAAATACTGGGCGCGACATGAATACATAGCAGACGGATATGCTGATTACGTCATGGAAAACTTCACTGATATTGTGTTCGACTATTTGGAATCATATTTCAATCATCCGTACCTGCTCCCTAAACAAGGCGAGCGAGTTTGCTTATGAACGCTATTGTGCTATACTTAATGTGCAAAATTAGTTCAGTCTAAACAGTATCATTTGTAGTTCGCTTCCGTGTAAATATATACCATTAATGATGAACATAGTATAACGAGACGGTTACTTATACATATCATTTCGGTTTCATCTAATATTCAATCTAAAGTTGCTGGAATTGGCCCTAGTTATGGGGTGTTTCATTGAGACCCATGCTTAACAGACCAGATAGCTATCCCTGACTTCGCGGCTGGGGCGATGGAGAACTGGGGGTTGATTACGTACCGCGAGGAGCGGTTACTGTGGGACCCGCAGATGTCCACGGAGTACGAGAAACAGCGTGCATCCGGCACCATAGCTCACGAGTTCCTGCACATGGTACCAGCACTAACACCCATATCTTAACAATATCCGGCGTCAGCTGGAACCCTTTTAGACGATGTAACTTAATGTTTTACAAATATAATGTCTAGAGTAGGAATGAGTTATCACCATGGATTGGTCATAGCTGGGCAGTCCTTGACGTGTCTCTTTGTGTGTTAATCAGTGGTTAGGTAACGTGGTTACCTGTAAGTGGTGGTCGGGGATCTGGCTACAGGAGGGTATGGCTCGTCATCACCAGCACCTGGCTGTACAAGAAGCTCAGCCCACCTGGGACCTAGTACGTACACCTGACTTCTGTGATCTGTTGAATAAGCAATCACAGTACAGCTATCCTCGATTCATTCGTATTAGTCCATGATTGGATTCAATCGTAGGACCAGGTGCAATAAACGACGGTTGGAGTGTCGTCATCGTTATATTTCACTCCATAATCGAACTCCGCCCTTTTTCTGTTCATCGATACATTACTTAGTTGTCGGATATTTGCGTTATGATGACATCTTTAACATGATGTTCCAAGACAAGAGGAGCTGTTAGTGATCTATATGACGTCATTCCTTTCCCCATCTCCCATTGGTTCATCTGGTTGCATTGTATTCCTGACAGGACCAGATCTTTATCGCCCAGGTGTTGTGGCGTGCTTTCTCTGTGGATCAACTGGGCGATGCCCACCCAATTCACAACCCTACCATTAGCACCTACAGGAACCCAGGCAGTGTGTTTACTGCTATCACTTATGACAAGGCCAGTTTGACATTCTATACCGTTTCAAATTTAAAACAAGAATAAACTATGTCAACGTGTTGGCATGATATGGACAGCTATCTCCAATCAGCGTCGACATAATCGATTGCATTATGTTGGCTTTCCAGGCGGGCTCTTTCATACGAATGATGTCTGATGTTGTTATGGGTCGCTACTCATACGAAGCGGCTATGCAGGTAAATGATGGGAAAGAGAGTTTCCATTATACAAATTAATGTCATTTTCTGTGGGTCATGCGACCAATGCTAACTATATCACAAGACGGGCATGAATGGATGACGGGTTGATGGCATTACAAACATTTGCCGACAATATTTGCCATCACGGAAAAGGGAATGGTTGTTGTTATCGATCTGTGTCTGTATCAGGAATACGTGGACAAGATGCAGTATGGCAGCGCTGTGTACGACGATCTCTTCCAGTCCTGGGATGATGTGAGTGGGCGAGGCAGAACAGTATCAAAGTACACTGTGGTTGAAAGTTATTGTTAAAGAGAGTGCAATACTATGAATAATTAGCTGACCAGTGGCCTGTCTTTTGTGGTTTTTGAGAGAGCAAACTTCAAGCGAACTTTGCTAATGATTGAGGGAGAAGCAGAATGAGACAGCTGTCATGGTCTCTGTTATGGAATAATGAGACAGCTGTCATGGTCTCTATTGTGGATTAATGAGACAGCTGTCATGGTCTATATTGTGGATTAATGAGACAGCTGTCATGGTCTCTATTGTGGATTAATGAGACAGCTGTCATGGTCTATATTGTGGATTAATGAGACAGCTGTCATGGTCTCTTTTGTGGATTAATGAGACAGCTGTCATGGTCTCTATTGTTGATTAATGAGACAGCTGTTATGGTCTCTATTGTGGATTAATGACTTGTAAACGTTGTTAAATATCAAACGAGCATTGCCATCAATTTTGATGCTGATTCCATTGAATGGGATTAAAATGCTTGTTCGGTCTTCCTGTCACAGAGCATGCCTGCCATTGTCGTTGTGTCATGAAGTGTGGTGTGTATTGGATCTGTGTACAGCAAGCCAATGCTGACAACATTGGTGTGAACATGACTGAAGTCGGGCTGACATGGATAATGCAGACAGGCCATCCAGTCATTAAGCTCTCACGAAACGTTGGATCTAACGGTGTCACAGCCGAACAGCAGATCTTCTTGATCGAGTCTGGTCGACCTCTGGACGAGTGGTATGAGTCACCATTCGGGTGCGTTGTTCACTGCATATCTGCCATTTGGCAATGAACAACAACACATGTCGGTTCTGTTAAACAAATTGTAATTGTAATGTTGTTCTATTTTGTTTGCTGGTCGCATCGTTCTTTTAATTGATTGGTGTATTGTTTAATTATTGTCTCAACAACCTAGATCCAATGTATCACTTTTTCAAACATTCTCCATCTACATCGATTCGATATTTATGTCACTGCGTTCGGCACGATTATTTGCGATTCTGGATACATCATGTGATTTAGTCACCTGGATCTTTTATTTTGTTAAAAATATTCGGCTGTGTGACCCAGATATGCATGGGAAATACCATTGACATTCATCACAAGCAAAAACCAAACAGTACAGACGACTTGGCTTCATCGGGAAAATAGTAGGAATTTCTCTTGCAGCATTCATCTACTGTCTGCGTCGTAACAAACTTCATGTAAAGTCACTTAAACTATTGTTATGTAAATACAAGCTTGTGGGGACATTTGTTGGTATTTTCTAGGAACGATAAATGTAGGACATGATATTGATTCGAACGATTGGATTTTGGCCAACGGTAACCAGCGAGGCCTCTACCGAGTCAACTACGATACAGCTGGTTGGGACGTCCTGATCGACCAGCTCGATACCGACCATACTGTACGTTTACGTCATTCGGCTAATTAACTGCCCTGTTTGATATCATTACGCGTTCGATAAGCAAATGTTGTTTTAAAACTTTGGCCAATGTTACGACAGGTATTTGATGAGATAAGTCGCGCAGCACTTGTCCATGATAGTCTTGATCTCGCCAGGTATGACACAAAACGGAATGCTCGCTTACGAAAACCATCATTGATATGCCTCCTGATATGCATGAAAACTTTGTCAGTATCATTCACTTTGCCGTGTGCGTTCAGAGCTGGCCACGCTGACCCCGTCACGGCTCTCAGGCTGACTCGGTTTCTGAGTAGCGATCCGTCTTATTTGGCTTGGTATGGCTTTGACCTCGGTCTGCAATACTACCATTACCGGATGTTCCGTTCTGGAGACTACCAAAACCTTAGGGTATGCTATGAAATACGCCGAAGACATTCACCCCTACACATCCCTCCCCCACCAGTAGCCATTTATACTGAGTGAAGTTGTTAATTCTGAAAAATGGTTCCGTGCAGCTATATGTGGCCGACCTCACGAACGCGACTTATTTCGATCTCGGTTGGATTGAAAATGAGTCCGATGATCTCTTTACTGTGTAAGTATCAGGACTCATTCACAAATTTGGTTGATTCCTGCAGGTTTGAAATGATCCTTAACTAATAAAGTGAATGGATATTCTGTTGTTCTTGATATTTCGTGCAATGAATTCATTGTACATGCTTCGAATATATTTATGGGTCATTCTGCCTACCTGCGAGCAAAGAGCTTATAGCTACGCTAAGAGGGTTCCCTGCGACTAGCTGTGCGGTTATCATGAAAATGAGTGAAGCACACACCCTTCATCAGGTGACGCTACCATGAAATCATCAAAAGCACATGGGATCGTTGATCATTTGATCCAACGTCTCGGGTCTCGGCGTTTGTTAAAGATATGTTAAGTCGAGGTTACCACGCCCTTAAAATAATCAGTGAGTTGCATGTGGTTTTCAGAGCACCATGCTCCTCTCAGGTGGTGTGATCACATTCTCGGATGGAGGCGCGAGTGAACTCTCTTAGCATAGCTGTTAACTCTTTGCTGCGAGCATACGTGTGTGAACAATTGTTTATATAAACTTGATGCGTTTCAGATATCTTCGTACACTGGTACTCCGCCTCGCTTGTCAACATGGACACGAGCATTGTGTCTTACATGCCAGCAATATCTTCAATGAGTGGCGAAACAATCCCGATGACTTATTTAACATGTATTAAAGATTATATTACTTGTGTCCGTTCAAATGAGTGCATTCATAAAAGATTTTTTCTTTGATGTTTATGGACTTGATGAGATTATCATCTGATTACAGTATTCATCCTAATGTTCGCGAGGCTGTCTACTGTACGGCCATTGCAATGGGAACTAGTGAGAGTTGGGACTTCCTTCATAATCAGTATTTCCAGAGCTTCACCCATTTCAGTCTTGAGCGACAGCGTCGTCGTGATGGTCTCGCATGTTCTCGCGAGACTTGGATCTTACAGCGGTGAGTCCTTTTTAAAAACACTACCGTCAAGATGACACCTTATCATTGAAATATTCATAAAAACATCCTTATATATATATATATATATATATATATATATATATATATATATATATATATATATATATATATATATATATATATATATATATATATATATATATATATATATATATATATTCATATATATATATATTCATATATATATTCATATATATATATATTCATATATATATATTCATATATATATTCAAATATATTTTTTACATATTTTCAAAGAGAGACATTTCCTTGTTTGTTACGACCCTGTAGCTACCTCGACATGGCAGTATCTGGCAATGCACTCATTCACCCAAGTGATCGTACCAGCATAATGCAGCGTGTAGTGAGGAACCCAGTGGGTCACGGTGTAGCCTGGGACTACCTTAATACCCACTGGCATAACGTGTAAGGATGCTTATGACATTTATTACTAACACGATGCTGGAAACACCTCGCTGTAGAAGCAGATGACTGTTAATCAGATATATTCGTTCTAATGACAGATTGAAGTGATCATATAATCTTGGGATGTGTCTAAGGGGGCTGGGGGGTGGGGGTGGTATACTATACAATTGGTTGAGTTTTGATCGCTTATCTATTGATGTCATCCGTTCTACAGATCGGCCTCCTACAGGCGCACTCTCCTAACTACATTTGGCCAGACGTCTTCATCCCAGATGGATTTAGAAAAGGTGACGATGTGATTTCTTACAATCGTCATACTGGACGAATTGCACAACAAATAGTACACAAATGTTGGTATCATGATCAGTTGATGATAACTGATAAATTGCACTTCGTTTTACCTTTTGTTGTCTCTTAGATCGAGAACTTAATCGAGGTTCATCCCCCAGAGAGTGAGAGCGAATCTGAGTACTTCGAAAGCTTGCTTTTTACCGTGAAAACAAACATTGCTTGGAGCATGGCGCATATTGATGATGTGTCAGATTGGTTGCTGAAGGAGGTGATGTCCTATTAGACCAGTAACTGCCTGCAATATACTGTGTCCACCACACTGAACGCCAATCATATACAAGGAGAGAAATATAAATAAAGAGAGAAATATAAATATAAACATAAATACACACACACACACACACACACACACACACACACACACACACACACACACACACACACACACACACACACACACACACACACACACACACACACACACACACACACACACACACACACACATCACCTTTCCCATGCGTGTACAGTATTTCGTTAAGATATAAATATATGGTAAAACAAATGACATTACTCATTAGCGCCTATATCATTCTTCTTAAGTAAGGATAGACCAGGGATATGGGTGTTGTTGAAAGTGTGAATAAAAACTTGACGTTCAGTCTTGTTCAAAAGAATTCAACATATGTATACCTGCAATTCATTGCACAGCCTAAGTTTATCTGTAGCTTGATATCTCTGGCTGTGTAAACGATATCCTTCTGTCTGTTTTCATTGTACAACGCACTACTCTAACCATTTGTGCTTAGACTCAAAACATAATAAAAATACCAATTGCTAGGCGGCGTTGTGAAAATGTCCATCTTCTCTAATCATGGTACCCACAATAAGACATTGTACAACACACATTAGTCATCAAAGCAGACATCAGCCAAGAGACCAGAGTCATATGATCAGCGCACGTTGAACGAAATAGCTCAGTCATCAGAACAGAGCAAACAGATTTATACAATTCAGTCCTCAGAATAGAGCACGCTGAATGATATAATTCAGTCATCAGAACAGAGCAGGCTGATTGATCAGATCCGGGTACGCTGGTTGATATAATTTGGATATCTAATTAAAGCGCACTGGTTGTTTTAATTTAGATAACAAACCAGAGCGCGCTGGTTGATATAAAGTGGACGTCAAACCAGAGCGCACTGGTTGATATAATTTGGACGTCAAACCAAAGTGCGCTGGTTGATATAATGTGGACGTCAAACCAGAACGCTGGTTGATACAATGTGGACGTCAAACCAGAGCACTGGTTTATATAACGTGGACGTCAAACCAAAGTGCGCTGGTTGATATAATGTGGACGTCAAACCAGAACGCTGGTTGATACAATGTGGACGTCAAACCAGAGCACTGTTTGACATAATTTGGACGTCAAACCAAAGTGCGCTGCTTGATATAATGTGGACGTCAAACCAGAACGCTGGTTGATACAATGTGGACGTCAAACCAGAGCTTGGGTTTATATAACGTGGACGTCAAACCAGAGCGCTGGTTGATATATTGTGGACCTCAAACCAGAGTGCGCTGGTTGATATAAAGTGAACGTCAAACCGGAGCGCTGGTTGATACAATGTGGACGTCAAATCAGAGCGCTGGTTGATACAATGTGGACGTCAAACCAGAGCGCGCTGGTTGATACAATGTGGATGTCAAACCAGAGCGCTGGTTAGTATAATGTGGACGTCAAACCAGGGCGCTGGTTGATATAATGTGCACGCAAAACCAGAGCGCTAGTTGATATAATTTAATCATCAGGCCGGAGAACGCTGGTTGATAAAATCCACCCATCACAAATATATGATTCACCCATCATACCAGAGCGTGCGGGTTGATATAATGTGGACCTCAAACCAGAGTGCTAGTTGATATAATGTGGACGTAAAACTAGAGCGCGCTGGTTGATGTAATGTGGACGTCAAACCAGAGCGATGGTTGATATTATATTAACCAGCGCTCTGGTTTTACGTCCACATTATATCAACTAGCGCTCTGGCTTGACGTCCACATATATCAACCAGCGCTCTGGTTTGACATCCACATTATATCAACCAGCACGCTCTGGTTTGACGTCATCTTTGTATCAACAAGCACGCTCTGGTTTGATGTCCGCATTGTGTCAACCAGCGCGCTCAGGTTTGAGGTCCACATTAAATCAACCAGCGTGCTTTGGTCTAATGTGTTAATTATATCAACCAGCGTGCTCAGGTCTGATGATAAAATTATGTAAATCGGCCTGAGCAGGTCTGATGATAAAAGTATATGGTCTTATGAGTGAATTATATCAACCAGCATGCTCTTGTATGGTGGGTGAATTATATCAATCAGCGAGCTATGGTATAAGGGGTTAATTTCATCAAACAGCGTTCTCTGGCAAGATGGGTGAATGATATCAACTAGCGGGCTCTTGTATGATGGGTGAATCATACCAACCAGCGTGCTCTGGTTTGATGGTAAAATTGTATCAACAAGCGTGCTCTGGTCTGATGATTAAATTATATCAACCAGCGTGCTATGGTCTGGCGGGTGAATTATATCAAACAGCGTGCTATGGTATAAGGGGTTAATGTCATCAACCAGCGTTCTCTGGTATGATGATTAAATTATATCAACCAGCGTTCTCTGGTATGATGATTAAATTATATCAACCAGCATGCTCTGGTGTAATGGGTGAATTATATCAACCAGCATGCTCTGGCATAATGGGTGAATGATATCAACTAGCGTGCTCTACTATGATGGGTGAATTATATCAACCAGTGAATTATATCAACCAGCATGCTCTTGTATGATGGGTGAATGATATCAACTAGCGTGCTCTTATCATCCGGCATGGGAGGGGTGAATCATACCAACCAGCGTGCATTATGGGGAATTATATCAACCAGGCGCTGATGGGTGAATTATATCAACCAGCGTTATATCAACCAGCGCGCTCTGGTCTGATGGGTGAATTATATCAACCAGATTGCTCTGGTATGATGGTGTGAATTATATATGCTCTGTATGGGGGGTTATTAATCAACCAACATGGGTGCTCTGGTCTGATGGGTGAATTATATCAAAGCAGCATGCATTGTTCTGGTAATTATATTTTGCTTTGCAAATTAAATTTTATCCACCATGCTCTGGTATGATGGATGAATTATGTCAGCTAGCATGATCTGGTCTGGTCCCTAGAATATATCAAGGAGTTATAACCAAAAGCCCTCTCTTAAGTTATATAACTCCTTGAAAATATTAACCAGTGTGCCCGATCTGACCTCCGAATTATATTATCCAGCGCGTGTTTATCAACCAGCGCGCTTTAGTGACTAAATATATATGAACCAGTGTGTTCTGATCTGATGACTGAATATAACAATAAGCGCGCCTTGGTCTGAAGACTTAATTATTTCTACCAGCGAGTATAGGCCTGATGATCAAATTATATCAACCAGCGTGGTCTGGTATGATGGATGAATTATATCAACCAGCATGCTCTGGTGTGTAATGGGTGAATTATATCAACCAGCATGCTCTGGCATAATGGGTGAATGATATATCAACTAGCGTGCTCTACTATGATGGGTGAATTATATCAACCAGCATGCTCTTGTATGATGGGTGAATGATATCAACTAGCGTGCTCTCTTGCATGATGGGTGAATCATACCAACCAGCGTGCTCAGGTATTATGGGTGAATTATCAACCAGCGTGCTCTGGTCTGATGGGTGAATATATCAACCCACTGTGCTCTTGTCTGATGATTAAATTATATCAACCAGCATGCTCTGGCATGATTGGTGAAAATATATAAACCAGCGTGCTCTAATTTGATGTGTGAATTATATAAGCCAGCGTGCTCTACTATGATGGGTGAATTATATCAACCAGCATGCTCGAGTATGATGGGTGAATAACATCAGCCAGCATCATCTGGCATGATGGTTGATTTATATCAACCAGATTGCTCTGGTCTGATGGGTGATTTATGTAAACCAGCATGCTCTGTATGTGGGTGAATTAATTATATTAACCCAGCATGCTCTTGTATGAGGGGTGAAATGTAGTAACTAGCGTGCTCTTGCATGATGGGTGATTTATGTAAACCAGCATGCTCTTGTATGTTGAGTGAATTATATCATCCGGCATGCTCTTGTATGAGGGGTGAATCATACCAACCAGCGTGCTCTGGTATTATGGGTGAATTATATCAACCAGCGCGCTCTGGTCCGATGGGTGAATTATATCAACCAGCGTGCTCCGATATGATGGGTGAATTAAATCAACCAGCATGCTCCGGTATGATGGCTGAATTATATCAACCAGATTGCTCTGAGGGGTGATTTATGTAAACCAGCATGTTCTTGTATGGTGGGTGAATTATATCAACCAGCATGCTCTTGTATGAGGGGTTAATTACATCAACCAGCGTTCTCTGGCAACATGGGTGAATTATACCAACCAGCATGCTCGAGTATGATGGGTGAATAGCATCAGCCAGCATCATCTGGCATGATGGGTGAATTTTATCAACCAGAGTTCTTTGGTCTGATGGGTGAATTATATAAAGCAGCATGCTTTGTTCTGATAATTAAATTTTATCAACCACCATGCTCTGGTATGATGGATGAATTATGTCAACTAGCGTGATCTGGTCTGGTCCCTAAAATATATCAAGGAGTTATAACCAAAAGCCCTCTCTTAAGTTATATAACTCCTTGAAAATATTAACCAGTGTGCCCGGATCTGACCTCCGAATTATATTATCCAGCGTGTTTATCAACCAGCGCGCTTTAGTGACTAAATTATATGAACCAGTGTGTTCTGATCTGATGACTGAATTATAACAACAAGCGCGCCTTGGTCTGACGACTTAATTATACCAACCAGTGAGTACAGGTCAACACATTTTATCAATCAGCGTGCCTTGGTCTGAAGACTTAAATATATCGACCAGCTAGCCGTGGTTCGATATCTAAATGAAATAAACCAGCGTGCTCTGGTTTTACGTCCACATTATATCAACCAGCGCGCTCTGTTTGGACGTCCACATTATTTCAACCATCGCTCTGGTTTGACGTCCACATTACATCAACCAGCGCGCTCTGGTTTTACGTCCACATTATATCAACTAGCACTCTGGTTTGACGTCCACAATATATCAACCAACGCGCTCTGATTTGACGTCCATATTATATTAACCAGCGCTCTGGTTTTACGTCCACATTATATCAACTAGCGCTCTGGCTTGACGTCCACATATATCAACAACCAGATTGCTCTGGTTTGACATCCACATTATATCAACCAGCACGCTCTGGTTTGACGGGTGAATTATATCAACAAGCACGCTCTGGTTTGATGTCCACATTGTGTCAACCAGCGCGCTCAGGTTTGAGGTCCACATTAAATCAACCAGCGTGCTTTGGTCTAATGTGTGAATTATATCAACCAGCGTGCTCATGGTCTGATGATAAAATTATGTAAATTAAATCGGCCAGCAGGTCTGTATGATAAAAGTATATGGTCTTATGAGTGAATTATATCAACCAGCATGCTCTTGTATGGTGGGTGAATTATATCAATCAGCATCTATGGTATAAGGGGTTAATTTATATCAAACAGCGTTCTCTGGCAAGATGGGTGAATTATATCAACCAGCGGGCTCTTGTATGATGGGTGAATCATACCAACCAGCGTGCTCTGGTTTGATGGGTAAATTGTATCAACAAGCGTGCTCTGGTCTGATGGGTAAATTATATCAACCAGCATGCTATGTATGTGGCGGTGATTATTATATCAAACAGCGTGCTCTGGTATATGAGGGGTGAATGTCATCAACCAGCGTTCTCTGGTATGATGATTAAATTATATCAACCAGCGTTCTCTGGTATGATGATTAAATTATATCAACCAGCGTGGTCTGGTATGATGGATGAATTATATCAACCAGCATGCTCTGGTGTAATGGGTGAATGATATCAACCAGCGTGCTCTACTAGGGGGGATGAATGATATCAACCAGCATGCTCTTGTATGATGGGTGAATGATATCAACCAGCGTGCTCTTGCATGATGGGGTTAATTATATCAACCAGCGGGCTCTGGGGTGATGGGTGAATTATATCAAACCAGCGCGCTCTGGTATGATGGGTGAATTATATCAACCATCATGCTCTGCATGATGGGTGAATTATATATGTATGATGGGTGAATTATATCAACCAGCGTGCTCTGGTCAACCAGCGTTGCTCTGGTCTGATGGGTGAATTATATCAACCAGCATGCTCTGGTGGTCCCTGATAATTAAAATTATATAAAAGCCACCGTGCTCTGGTATGATGGTGAATTATTATAAACCAGCGTGCTCTGTCTGGTGGGAAAATATATCAACCAGTGTGCTCTGAGGATGATGGGTGAATAACCAAAAGCCCTCTCTTAAGTTATCTGGCTCCTGGTGAAAATATATCAACCAGTGTGCCCGGATCTGGTCTGAATTGATTTATCCAGCGTGTTTAACAACCAGCATGCTCTTGTGTATGGTGGGTGAATTATATGAACCAGCATGCTCTGATCTGATGGTGAATTATAACAATAAGCGCGCCTCTGGTCTGAAGATGGGTGATTATTTCTACCAGCATGCTCTAGTATGATGATCCAAATTATATCATCCGGCATGCTCTGAATGTATGATGAGGGTGAATCATACCAACCAGCGTGCTCTGGTATTATGGGTGAATTATATCAACCAGCGCGCTCTGGTCCGATGGGTGAATTATATCAACCAGCGTGCTCCGATATGATGGGTGAATTAAATCAACCAGCATGCTCCGGTATGATGGCTGAATTATATCAACCAGATTGCTCTGAGGGGTGATTTATGTAAACCCAGCATGTTCTTGTATGGTGGGTGAATTATATCAACCAGCATGCTCTTGTATGAGGGGTTAATTACATCAACCAGCGTTCTCTGGCAACATGGGTGAATTATACCAACCAGCATGCTCGAGTGCTCGATGATGGGTGAATAGCATCAGCCAGCATCATCTGGCATGATGGGTGAATTTTATCAACCAGCGTTCTTTGGTCTGATGGGTGAATTATATAAAGCAGCATGCTTTGTTCTGATAATTAAATTTTATCAACCACCATGCTCTGGTATGATGGATGAATTATGTCAACTAGCGTGATCTGGTCTGGTTCCTAAAATATATCAAGGAGTTATAACCAAAAGCCCTCTCTTAAGTTATATAACTCCTTGAAAATATTAACCAGTGTGCCCGGATCTGACCTCCGAATTATATTATCCAGCGTGTTTATCAACCAGCGCGCTTTAGTGACTAAATTATATGAACCAGTGTGTTCTGATCTGATGACTGAATTATAACAACAAGCGCGCCTTGGTCTGACGACTTAATTATACCAACCAGTGAGTACAGGTCAACACATTTTATCATCGCTCTGGTTGATATAATGTGGACGTCCAAACAGAGCGCGCTGGTTGATATAATGTGGACGTAAAACCAGAGCGCGCTGGTTTATTTCATTTAGATATCAAACCACGGCTAGTTGGTCGATATATTTAAGTCTTCAGACCAAGGCACGCTGATTGATAAAATGTGTTAACCTGTAATTCACCCACCATACAAGAACATGCTGGTTTACATAAATCACCCCTCAGAGCAATCTGGTTGATATAATTCACCCATCATACCGGAGCATGCTGGTTGATTTAATTCACCCATCATATCGGAGCACGCTGGTTGATATAATTCACCCATCGGACCAGAGCGCGCTGGTTGATATAATTCACCCATAATACCAGAGCACGCTGGTTGGTATGATTCACCCCTCATACAAGAGCATGCCGGATGATATAATTCACTCAACATACAAGAGCATGCTGGTTTACATAAATCACCCATCATGCAAGAGCACGCTAGTTACTACATTCACCCCTCATACAAGAGCATGCTGGTTAATATAATTCACCCACCATACAAGAGCATGCTGGTTTACATAAATCACCCATCAGACCAGAGCAATCTGGTTGATATAAATCAACCATCATGCCAGATGATGCTGGCTGATGTTATTCACCCATCATACTCGAGCATGCTGGTTGATATAATTCACCCATCATAGTAGAGCACGCTGGCTTATATAATTCACACATCAAATTAGAGCACGCTGGTTTATATATTTCACCAATCATGCCAGAGCATGCTGGTTAATATAATTCACCCATTACACCAGAGCATGCTGGTTGATATAATTCATCCATCATACCAGACCACGCTGGTTGATAAAAATTTAATCATCATACCAGAGAACGCTGGTTGATGACATTAACCCCTTATACCATAGCACGCTGATTGATATAATTCACCCACCATACTCGAGCATGCTGGTGGATATAATTCACCCGCCAGACCATAGCACGCTGGTTGATATAATTTAATCTGAGGGGTGATTTATGTAAACCAGCATGTTCTTGTATGGTGGGTGAATTACAGGTTAACACATTTTATCAATCAGCGTGCCTTGGTCTGAAGACTTAAATATATCGACCAGCTAGCCGTGGTTTGATATCTAAATGAAATAAACCAGCGCGCTCTGGTTTTACGTCCACATTATATCAACCAGCGCGCTCTGTTTGGACGTCCACATTATATCAACCAGAGCGATGATAAAATGTGTTGACCTGTACTCACTGGTTGGTATAATTAAGTCGTCAGACCAAGGCGCGCTTGTTGTTATAATTCAGTCATCAGATCAGAACACACTGGTTCATATAATTTAGTCACTAAAGCGCGCTGGTTGATAAACACGCTGGATAATATAATTCGGAGGTCAGATCCGGGCACACTGGTTAATATTTTCAAGGAGTTATATAACTTAAGAGAGGGCTTTTGGTTATAACTCCTTGATATATTTTAGGAACCAGACCAGATCACGCTAGTTGACATAATTCATCCATCATACCAGAGCATGGTGGTTGATAAAATTTAATTATCAGAACAAAGCATGCTGCTTTATATAATTCACCCATCCATCAGCCAAAGAACGCTGGTTGATAAATTCACCCATCATGCCAGATGATGCTGGCTGATGCTATTCACCCATCATACTCGAGCATGCTGGTTGGTATAATTCACCCATGTTGCCAGAGAACGCTGGTTGATGTAATTAACCCCTCATACAAGAGCATGCTGGTTGATATAATTCACCCACCATACAGGAACATGCTGGTTTACATAAATCACCCCTCAGAGCAATCTGGTTGATATAATTCAGCCATCATACCGGAGCATGCTGGTTGATTTAATTCACCCCATCATATCGGAGCACGCTGGTTGATATAATTCACCCATCGGACCAGAGCGCGCTGGTTGATATAATTCACCCATAATACCAGAGCACGCTGGTTGGTATGATTCACCCCTCATACAAGAGCATGCCGGATGATATAATTCACTCAACATACAAGAGCATTCTGGTTTACATAAATCACCCATCATGCAAGAGCACGCTAGTTACTACATTCACCCCTCATACAAGAGCATGCTGGTTAATATAATTCACCCACCATACAAGAGCATGCTGGTTTACATAAATCACCCATCAGACCAGAGCAATCTGGTTGATATAAATCAACCATCATGCCAGATGATGCTGGCTGATGTTATTCACCCATCATACTCGAGCATGCTGGGTTGATATAATTCACCCATCATAGTAGAGCACGCTGGCTTATATAATTCACACACATCAAATTAGAGCACGCTGGTTTTATATATTTCACCAATCATGCCAGAGCATGCTGGTTAATATAATTCACCCATTACACCAGAGCATGCTGGTTGATATAATTCATCCATCATACCAGACCACGCTGGTTGATAAAAATTTAATCATCATACCAGAGAACGCTGGTTGATGACATTAACCCCTTATACCATAGCACGCTGATTGATATAATTCACCCACCATACTCGAGCATGCTGGTGGATATAATTCACCCGCCAGACCATAGCACGCTGGTTGATATAATTTAATCTGAGGGGTGATTTATGTAAACCAGCATGTTCTTGTATGGTGGGTGAATTACAGGTTAACACATTTTATCAATCAGCGTGCCTTGGTCTGAAGACTTAAATATATCGACCAGCTAGCCGTGGTTTGATATCTAAATGAAATAAACCAGCGCGCTCTGGTTTTACGTCCACATTATATCAACCAGCGCGCTCTGTTTGGACGTCCACATTATATCAACCAGAGCGATGATAAAATGTGTTGACCTGTACTCACTGGTTGGATAATTAATTAAGTCGTCAGACCAAGGCGCGCTTGTTGTTATAATTCAGTCATCAGATCAGAACACACTGGTTCATATAATTTAGTCACTAAAGCGCGCTGGTTGATAAACACGCTGGATAATATAATTCGGAGGTCAGATCCGGGCACACTGGTTAATATTTTCAAGGAGTTATATAACTTAAGAGAGGGCTTTTGGTTATAACTCCTTGATATATTTTAGGGACCAGACCAGATCACGCTAGTTGACATAATTCATCCATCATACCAGAGCATGGTGGTTGATAAAATTTAATTATCAGAACAAAGCATGCTGCTTTATATAATTCACCCATCAGACCAAAGAACTCTGGTTGATAAAATTCACCCATCATGCCAGATGATGCTGGCTGATGCTATTCACCCATCATACTCGAGCATGCTGGTTGGTATAATTCACCCATGTTGCCAGAGAACGCTGGTTGATGTAATTAACCCCTCATACAAGAGCATGCTGGTTGATATAATTCACCCACCATACAGGAACATGCTGGTTTACATAAATCACCCCTCAGAGCAATCTGGTTGATATAATTCAGCCATCATACCGGAGCATGCTGGTTGATTTAATTCACCCATCATATCGGAGCACGCTGGTTGATATAATTCACCCATCGGACCAGAGCGCGCTGGTTGATATAATTCACCCATAATACCAGAGCACGCTGGTTGGTATGATTCACCCCTCATACAAGAGCATGCCGGATGATATAATTCACTCAACATACAAGAGCATTCTGGTTTACATAAATCACCCATCATGCAAGAGCACGCTAGTTACTACATTCACCCCTCATACAAGAGCATGCTGGTTAATATAATTCACCCACCATACAAGAGCATGCTGGTTTACATAAATCACCCATCAGACCAGAGCAATCTGGTTGATATAAATCAACCATCATGCCAGATGATGCTGGCTGATGTTATTCACCCATCATACTCGAGCATGCTGGTTGATATAATTCACCCATCATAGTAGAGCACGCTGGCTTATATAATTCACACATCAAATTAGAGCACGCTGGTTTATATATTTCACCAATCATGCCAGAGCATGCTGGTTGATATGATTTAATCATCAGACAAGAGCACAGTGGTTGATATAATTCACCCATCAGACCAGAGCACGCTGGTTGATATAATTCACCCATAATACCTGAGCACGCTGGTTGGTATGATTCACCCATCATGCAAGAGCACGCTAGTTGATATCATTCACCCATCATACAAGAGCATGCTGGTTGATATAATTCACCCATCATAGTAGAGCACGCTAGTTGATATCATTCACCCATTATGCCAGAGCATGCTGGTTGATATAATTCACCCATTACACCAGAGCATGCTGGTTGATATAATTCATCCATCATACCAGACCACGCTGGTTGATATAATTTGATCATCAGGCCTATACTCGCTGGTAGAAATAATTAAGTCTTCAGACCAAGGCGCGCTTATTGTTATAATTCAGTCATCAGATCAGAACACACTGGTTCATATAATTTAGTCACTAAAGCGCGCTGGTTGATAAACACGCTGGATAATATAATTCGGAGGTCAGATCCGGGCACACTGGTTAATATTTTCAAGGAGTTATATAACTTAAGAGAGGGCTTTTGGTTATAACTCCTTGATATATTCTAGGGACCAGACCAGATCATGCTAGTTGACATAATTCATCCATCATACCAGAGCATGGTGGTTGCTAAAATTTAATTACCAGAACAATGCATGCTGCTTTATATAATTCACCCATCAGACCAGAGCACGCTGGTTGATATAATTCACCCATCATACATATATAATTCACCCATCATACCAGAGCATACTGGTTAATATAATTCACCCATCAGACCAGAGCATGTTGGTTGATAAAATTCACCCATCACCCCAGAGCCCGCAGGTTGGTATGATTCACCCATCATACAAGAGCACACTAGTATATATCATTCACCCTATCTTGCTAGAGAACGCTGGTTGATGAAATTAAACCCTTATACCGTAACACGCTGATTGATATAATTCACCCCTTATACAAGAGCATGCTGGTTGTTATAATTCACACACCTTACAAGAGCATGCTGGTTTGCATAAATCATCCATCATACAAGAGCATGCTGGTTGATATAATTCACTCATCATGTCGGAGCACGCTAGTTGATATAATTCACCCATCATACTAGAGCATGCTGGTTGATATAATTCACCCATCATACTAGAGCATGCTGGTTGATATAATTCACCCATCATACTAGAGCATGCTGGTTGATATAATTCACCCATCACACCAGAGCAAGCTGGTTGATATAATTCATCCATCATACCAGACCACGCTGGTTGACAAAATTCACGCATGAGACGTGAGCACAGTGGTTGATATAATTACCCATCAGGCAAGAGCATGCTGGTTGATATAATACACCCATCACACTATTGCACGCTGGTTGATATAATTCACCCATCAGACCAGAGCACGCTTGTTGACATAATTTTATCATCATACCAGAGCACGCTGGTTGATATAATTTTATCATCATACCAGAGCACGCTGGTTGATATAATTTCATCATCATACCAGAGCACGCTGGTTGATATAATTTCATCATCATACCAGAGCACGCTGGTTGATATAATTTTATCATCATACCAGAGCACGCTGGTTGATATAATTTCATCATCATACCAGAGCACGCTGGTTGATATAATTTAATCATTAGACCGGAGAAGACTGTCTTACACATCACAATCAATTAACTTTTGTCATACAACAGACGAATGTCCGACAGTGTCCTCTTGTTAGACGACTGATCAATGTCCTACAAATAGTGTCCTCTTGTTAGACGACTGATCAATGTCATACAAATAGTGTACTCTTGTTAGACGACTGATCAATGTCATACAAATAGTGTACTCTTGTTAGACGACTGATCAATGTCATACAAATAGTGTACTCTTGTTAGACGACTGATCAATGTCATACAAATAGTGTACTCTTGTTAGACGACTGACGAATGTCTGAAGTGTCACTTTGTCAGAATATCAGACATTGTCCTACCTAACAGTGTCCTTCTGTCTGAGGCCCTAGTGTCCTACTGTCCTAAGCCTGAGTGTCCTACTGTAAGATGTCTGTCCAACTATTTGATGAGTCTCAATGTCCTGTCTGATGACTTCTTATGTGTCCTATTGTCAAATGACTGACAAATATCAGTGTCCTCACAGTTGACTGACATATGTCAGTGTCCTTCTGTCAGATACCAAAAACTATAAATCATGGCATGTGAACCAAATAAAAACAAATAGTTTTGCAAGTTAGTTTATCCTATATATCATGAAACAAACAACACATTAGGATGAGCCAAAACTTCTGTGTTATACAAGCAATAACCACATCAGTTGTGACAGTTTGGATACAACACATGTTAATTATGTTCATTTTATTTGGGATGGGTTAATGGGAAATAATATGATACATAAAACATAATGTTTAGCACATTTCATATAGCAAGATGTCTTTAAACAAAGAAAAATGCTACAACATTGACTAAAGTTTTATAATCAGAAGTACACTAAAAACGTTTATACAATTGACTACATACGAATAATCCTAGATATCCAAATACACCTCCCTAGTTATTTGCACAAATACCACAATTTCACAAAACGATTGTTCATTCACTCCCCAAATCAAGCTGATCAAAGGGAAATAAATACTGAATCATTATACAGGCCTCATTAACATTAATAACTACAAGTGTGGTACAAGGGTCCCCGACCATCAACAGTATGGTCTAACATGTAAGAGTTAATAGCTTTATTTTTTTTTTTTAGAAAAATGCATGAAATTTGTGTTTGAGAATACATTCCACCTGAGAAGTTTTCAGCACAACATTTCCCTTCTTGTCAATACAGAGAATGCACAAAAAGCCAGAAGTGTGGCCATGGGTATATCTTGCAATGTTATAAATCTATGAAAGAGTGGGGCATTTAGTCTATCAAGTTGTATGACTCAACAGCAAAGCCCTTCTGTTCACCGAAATAACGTGTAAAATGGAATTTCCTCACACCAACCAAAAGAAAATATATCCTCTATATAGCTAATTAATCAATATGAAGCAATATAAATATACAAGCAATTGATAACCGAACTTGCTCTCATTCCAATAAAGCTGACTATTTCAGTCTAGAATTCTATAGCAGTGTTCTTGCCAATGAGCAATGTATCAGCACATATAATGGCAATGAATGCTAGGACAGAGTTGATTCGTCAGGGCCATATTGCTTTTCCAGTTCCAGAAACATAGCAATGAGATTCTCCAGCCCAAATAGATAGCCTGTATCTGGTCCCACATGCACAGTACGGTCCCCACGAAATCCTTGATGAGTCACGTGGGCAAAGTCAATCATGCGTACATCTACCAACTTGTCTAATTGGCTTGGATCTGAGCTCTGATGTGAGCCTTGGTGCAGTTGATGTGTTGAGCGGTGCGAGAAGGCGTTACACTCAGCCCCCTCGCTACTGTCCTCCACTTTGTCATTATTTTCCTCACTATTCTTCACTATATCATCACCTTCCAGCAAAACTAGCAAGGAACTCGAATAGAAACGGAATGTATTAAGTGTAGCGACTATGGAGTGAAGGTGACGAAGACGTGCTACAATAACAGGCACGAGCTCAAGACGCAGACGGTAACCTGTATGGAGGAACTGGTAAAGCGTGGCCAATACACCAGTCTTATCCAGACGTCGACCGTAATATTTGTCCACCACTATATACCCTCCTGTGTCAGCACGGAACACCTGCCACAGTCATGCCAAAAAAGGCATCATCAATCACACAATCAATTCTGTCTTCATGCGAGGTGGCAATGAAGACAACAACAAACTCACTGACTGTTTGATATATGAATCAATAGTTAACATAATCAGAAGTCTGTTGAAGCATTGTCAGCAAGTCTCATATACTTATTGGTCACAGCTAAATTTAACTTCGTTGATGCTAAATACAAGCTTAAAAGTGGTTCATCTTGAAAACACCACAAGCAAAAGTTTTTAGCCAAGCAGATTCAAAATTGAACATATTTGTTACCTTATACTATGCATAATAAACTGTTGTCTTGTCTATGTCTTAAACTAGCAAACATATTGAAGAACAACTAACTTTTTCAGAGGAATATTCTCATATAAAAAATACCTTGACATTAATAATTAATCACTATTTTAATCAAACTTGGGAGTGTTTTTATTACTATAATGGAATGTCAATAAGCAGGAAAATACCTTCATGCCACATATGCGTACTCCCAGACTGCCGGAGGTGGTACTTTCACATTTACTCGTTTGAAGTAACCGTTTCTCATCACTGGCATCGTCACCATGTTGTCTGGTACCCATCTTCAGATCCAGGATGCAAGGCAGCCGGAAACACGACACTACATTCTCCAACAATATAAATTCTGACAGCAAGTTAAAGGTTTTTGTTCATCAAATCAATGTAGGATTCTGATTGGGTACAATCACCATTTAGATGGAGCAATGTAAGGTGATTGGATCAAGTTCCATGATATTTCTAAGCATTGAAAGAAGATAAATGGCATTTCACTCAAATAAACTTGTATGTTAATTAAGAACAGAAGGGGAATACTCTTGACACATTTAAAATAAGGAATTCTGTTCAATCTGTTGACTAAAATAAAATATAAAGAGGACAGATGCAACATGGGCTATGAGTGACATCTTGAGTTGAAAGATACTGTGAGGTCCACTGTCACGTCCACTCTTGTGCATCTTGGAGAGCTGTTTTTTGTGCATATGAATACTCCACACGCTGTGTTGTGAGGGACCCGGGTTAGTATGTCCCTGTGATGTATCTGATGGCAGAGCTCCTTCCTGGGCACCTAATGACTTTGAGTCCGCGCCACGTCTGGCTTCTACTTCCACGCTGCCCCCACGGCCTAACTTAAACCTGACACATACAAAACGACACAAATCTCCCTTAGGTAACAGTAACTCATCTCAATGCTAAAGAATGCATGCAACCATGAACATGGTTATCTTATTTTGTGAGTAAGGCTGGAGGATGGGGAGAAATCAATCAGTTGACATACATACTATTCCTGTGTGTGGACACATCAAACACACATTTATATAGCTGCTACAGTGAAACACTGATTTGACAGACCCTGACTAAAGAAGAATTCAGATACAGTCTGATGATTCATCAGACCTTTTTCTTGCTCATTTTGTTGAGGGGGGGGGGGGTTGTGGGGGGGGGGGGACAAAACTAGTCAAATAGGGTGAATATATGAGTGTTGTAGGATGCCAGCTCAACATATTGTGCAACCCTGCCTTTTTAATGAAATTGTATGGACCCCAATGGTGGCTTTATGATGGGATTTTAGCGTATATGAATTACACCAGAATGAAAGGATAAATAAGCAAGACAAAATTGCTCCTTTCTAAAGATATGAGACAATATCTGAGGTGAATTTCATACCTGCTTTGCATTTTGCCCTGTGTTGGGTTCATTGAGCTGTCAGAATCTGAATCAGACTGAGCAGCATCTCCACCAGAACTGGGAGACGAACTGGTTGCCAGGCAGGAGCCAGGAGACTTCTTCTTTGTCTTCACTCCATTAGTAGACTCAGGATTATTAGTTACAAGAGTCATATAGCCATCACTGTCTTTGTGGAAAGACACCTCTACTAAACCTAGAGTCAAACCAAACAGCAAGTATGTGGAAATATTTACAACAACCCCAACAATTCAGCAACTTAAATAAACTGACAGTTGAAGACAGGTTCATGATAGATACAAATAAAATATTTATGCACGATAAATTTTCCACCATATACCTCTGCAATGTGGTGTGAACTGTCGCATGTCCTCTGGCATGATTTGGTAGAAGTGGTGCTCTCTATTGATGAGAGGCTTGCACCGACCGCTCATCATACTGCAGCATGCACGAGTGACCACCAACCTGGTGTACAAATGGTTCGAGTGAGGTTGCCTTCACACCTCTATCCTTGCTAGCTCCATCATCATCCATGGCACGCTCAGGCATTTAGGACGGTTCTTTGCTTCGCACTTTTAAGTTCAGAAAGACCTTCCTAAAACAAGAGTCTGACAATGAGAACCAGAACAGGGTTTGTTGAACACGAAATAAGTCATGTGGACAGGTGCCTAATAATTGGGGTGGTGGAATAAATTGGTGTTCTGAGATAATATGTGAGGATTCAATACAAGGGGAGGTGGGGTATCTAATTAAAAGGTGTGATGGGGAAATGGTTTCTCTCCAATATAAACACTTTTTTAAGCTACAGACATGTGAATTCTTGAAGTCATACTAAGTTTTAATGTAATATCCTGGCATACCAAAATATCATTACAGTGTAATAATAACCACATAAAGTTTTTCATTATATACTTATACAATGATCAGCTAAATTTGTGCAATTTCAAGATTTGAGCAACTAATGAATTGGTATTGTATATACAGTCAAACCTGTCTAATCAGGTCGGTCAAGGGACTTGGCCAGAGTGACCGTTATGCACAGATGACCAGATTATACAGGTGACCGCTCCTATCTTTTACATACATGTAAATTCTCAAGGGACTGAAACTGAGCAACCGGTATGTACAGGTGACCGGGTTGTACAGGTGACCGGTAACACAGGTTTGACTGTAGTCTGATTTGGCAGCATGATACAGAAACTTCTACACAATGTCTACTGCAGTGACAACTCATGGAACTTTTTCTGTCTCCCTTTTGATGGACTGTCCATCTGCGGAAAGTAACAATGATGTGCCACAACCGGTAATTGACCACTCTGTGATGCAGTATGTCCATTTCCAAAGAACAACAAATTCTTTTTTTTTAAATTGCCTCGTAACAGCAGTTGAAGTGACAGGTCTTTGGTTTTATTCAGTTCTAAGCTCCCCAAAACTAGCTCAACCTTGTCATGTAACTCTTCTGCACCTATTGACATTGTCACAATTTCCAGAAATTGCTTGGTTATTAACTAATAAGCAAACTGACACTCATCAGCAAACAGACACATCATCAGGTTTAAATCCTCACTCTCATCCTGTTTTTACTGTTTTCACACATACACATAGGTTTTCAATTGGGTTGATCAATAAACATGTGTGCATGCAGCAAACATTTATTCTGCAGTCTTGAGTGGCTCAAGAGCAGATCTGAGACCATGGAACCAGAGTACCTGGTCCAGAACAGATGTTACCTTACCATATTCCTGTATTTCCTGAAGGCTGAGATGCTAGAATGACATATACAATAACCAATCCAGATATAGAGGGTGAATCATGAATGTCAACATCTCTTGCAGCCTAATCTACAACCACATGAAAAACTACCAATAGAACTCGACTCATTGTAACTATAGACAAGCCTCATTAAATTGAAGATCCAATCCATTTTGACATTTCATATTTGTGACATGCAAAGTCATTACAGTCTATAGCTCCGGTCGTAACGGTAACATGAATTTATACATGTCTACTCAGACGTCTTGTAGGGCTATACAGTCTAGTAAGTAGTATAATAGAACATAATACTACAACACCTGTCCCGTCGTATTACATTTGACAATCACTTTGGGCGATAAAACAGTAAATAAAAGCATACTGAAGAGGAATGCCGTATTTGTGGTGATCTTGATCTATTGACGATGAGAGCATTATCTACGTTAGATCGCAATCCGAATGCGGAACTAGAATTTTTTTCAGACACTTGATATTTTTTGCTTGTAACCTGGTAACTGAAATTCATATTTAACTAATAAAAAAATCAATTTGATGGAACCAAAAGCAATAAATTCATTTGGACGAAAACCAGATCGTGTGAATTTAATAAGCAGCATTCATTAACCTGATCATTACAGTGCCAGTTTATCAATAAAGGATTCCGTTCCTCCACAATTCAGCGTTTTGCACCCACATCAGCTGGCAAATATGGCGAAACCATAGAAGACGTCATCTCGTTACTCCACCAATCACAAGCAAACAGTGAAATTAACTGTGGTGGGGGGGTTACTATGGTTTGTTTTCATCGCTGCTCTTTTCAAGTTGGAACACAATCCTTCGTAAAATCTTTCACCAAGTGACACAATACATCAACCACGCTGTGAGTTGGTCAGTATAAAAAGCAGTGCGAAATCGATGACGCACTCTCATTTTCTGGACGATATCAATCCATTAATGTCCAGGACAGCAAACGAATGACCATTAATCTTAGACTGAGAGATTTATGTAGCCTCAAGAAAAGAACAACAGCTAATGCGTGTGAAATGTATCGAATAGATGAAATATACCGCCTTTATTCATTACTACTTAGGATGCGCATTGTTTTGATTACTAACTTGATGAACCGTTTGTCATTATATATCATAGTTTAGTTGCAATTTTCAACATTTTTAATTGGGCCTCAATGATGCGCAAAACCGAGAGGGCTTTTTCTTCACCTAGACCTCAAACTAAGGTCAAGGTAATCGAAAATGTGAACATCTTACACCCTGAATATCTCAGTTCGTTCGATGGTAATAAAAATTGGATTAAATATTGTCATTGACAGCGTAAATCACATCGTAAAATGTCATGGATATCGGTGACGTTACAAATGTGACTCGTTCAATTCTTAATATATCTGTGTATAATTAACCCCCTAATCGTTCAGAGTTTACATATTTTGGTAACTTAATTCGAATTTTTTTATGGGAGCCAAATCTATTCAATTTTGTAAATTCGTAATTGATAAGCCAATAATTGGCCGATAGTAAAAATAGTTTTGAGGTAGCTTGAGCCATGGAGTAATGAACTAATAATGAACTAATATAATTGACACGTTCTATCAAATATGCGTCGATTTTTTCAGAGCAGCAACAATTTTCGTAAAAATTTCGATCACTTACAAAATTTAAGCGTTTCAGCGCGATGAGCAAAATTTATGCGTGTGCGTGCGTGCGTGCGTGCGTGTGTGTATATGTGCATACACATGCTACATCTAGTTTTATAAATGGTTAATTTATCACTTTGGCTTGATTCAACTTTACCCTCACTGGAGATGAAGATTTATTACTATTGCCGGTCGCTAATGAGATGTTGATTCCTTAACGGGAGGTTTTTCGTCAGGTGTGCTTTTTGCCATTTTAACAGTAACTATAGAATGTTGCCCCACCATTCGTATGTCCTTCGCGGCGACCAGTCCATATCTCCATATACATGTACAGCGACTGAGCGATATCCACATTATAATAATGCATTATGGTATCAACTTCCGGCAGAACACCACTCGGACATCATGGTCATTTATAAGGCTTAGGATGTCAATGATAACATAGTTCCATAGACAGTAAGGGTTAAAAATGGTCAAAGAAAAACCGAACTCTGTGCGGACATATGATGCTGATGGATACAGAAGGCGTGCAGCGTGTCTATGCGTTCATGATGAAACAGAGCAGGAGGTAGGTCGTCAGGTGGCGGCGAGTTAAATCTCAAAACTTCATCACTCGATCGGGAGTCAAAATGATGTTGAACTATTTGTCTGTATTAGGTTTTCGTCTATCTGCCTCATAGATAATATTTATTAATTAACATCATAATTCTATTGTAGATTGTGGCAGGGCCTTTAATCCAATATCCATGTGTAGTTCAATTCCCATTACTACAGATTACTAACCATACTAGTTAGTCTGCAGTACAAAGTGATTGATGGTTAGGTCTGGTTACCGGGCTAGTCATTACTCTGTTTCTGGCATTAGTCGTACGATTAAGACTTGAGATTGAGTCGCTGTTGGTACGACTGCCGTACAATCAAGGCTGGTGATCTGGTGATTGGCTAATTGTACATCTGACCTAGTATTAATAAGACATTTAAGCATCTGATTGTTGATCTCAATAGATGTAATGATTATTGTCAACATATTATGTTTGTATGATAATGATTGACATATCTGCTGCTTATTCTTATGACATATATATAAAAAAGAACAAATGTGCTGTACAATGGATACACTGTAATTGTTAAAGGCCTCTGCTTATTAATGGTGATTGGAAATATATAGGTTCTAAGAAAAAATTATTTGCTTGTCAATTCTCACTTAAAGATGATCCCCTACTCCTCAAGACCGTCATATAACATTACCAGTCCACTACCTGGCAACAAAATCATTTTGCAGGTAGTTTGTTTACGGTTGTGGGTCCAAATGGCTATTTGTACTTTCCTTCATGGTTGGACCAAAATAGTCATGTGCTGTGTGGGCCAAAATCTATTCCCATGGCTGTGGTATACAATAACCACTGCGTTGTAACCGTTGCCTAACGATCAAATGTCACTTATTTGGAGCTGCAACCTATTGCTTTATAGATTAGTCAAACAAGGTTGTCTACTGCCGGAATATATGTCAACTTATCAAATGTCTAGAGCAGTCGATCAAATGGATTTAAATATAATTCATTAACCATTAGAATACCTACATCTGTCACCCCACTGAATATTGAAATGAGTCAACAAAGTCCTGGTCGGCGGTGATACACACAGGCACTCAAGTCAATTCATTCAACGAGTGCATTCGGTAGTGTTGAGTTTCGCCTGATTTATGTACAAGTCACTGTTTGCTCGGGAGTATTGGCTTGAGTGCCTGTGGAGATACATACACCAAAAAAGCATCTTGCAACCTATGAGTACCCATAGCTTTCACCCCCCTGAATATTGAGACAAATCAATCATGTGGATATCCATAGCTACCACCCCATCAAATAGTGAGATGAGTCGACTATCTGAGAACTCACAGCTGTCAACCAACTGATTGTCATTGTAGCTCAACCCATTTAATGCCAATTGAAATAAGTTGACCTATCATAAAACCTGGAGATGTCAACCAACTGAACTTCTGAAAATTAAAGCAAGCAGCCCATTGGATATCAATTGTCAACCCACTACTAAAACAACCTCTTTCAACCACCACAGTCAACCCATTTCTACCTCAAGATGCATACCTTAAATGATCAACCTTGAGACCTTTACATGTTGTCCACCAAGCGTCAAAAATCTTCAACCAACCAAATACATACAATTTTCCGACAGAATCTTATGCATTGTCAACCCATGTTTACCAATAGTCAATCAACTTAATATGTTATATTGTTAACCCATTATAATCCATGATTAGTCAACAGTATGATTATTCATAAGACTCAACATGAAACTACTCTTTTCCTTCGGAATAGCCATTCAAACTATTTGTAATGTATTTATTATTTAATTATTATTTCTTTATTTCAGACACAACAACAAAGTATATAACTTTATATGCGGTCCATAGCAACTAGAAATCTAAGCTTATATTTACACATATATACATACACAGATAGAGAGAAAGATGGCCTAGCATGAATTATTAGATGTAAACAGTTAACTGTTAAGGATAAGACCAATTTAGTTATTAGGTCCCCGGGCTCGTAGGTGGGGTCAGTGTAGGCAGGTAGGGGGTGGGTTGATGCAAGTACTTGGTGGTTTTCTTCTTGTGCCTTATTAGTTGTAGATATATTTTATTTGCTTTAATATGTGGCTATGTATTTGATCAAATATATTGCCCAAATCTAAACTCCAGAAGGACAACATTCTCATATTGAAATAAGATCTTAAAATTTAAATGACGTTCACCTATAGCCCTGCGTGGAAGTGTCATTACATTGTTAATTCAATATACGCCGTGTTGGACTATGGTTCACCGGAAGTAATTTATGTTATCTGATGAATCCAGATAAAGTTTGCATGCATGCATTGATGATCTTAATATTGTACCTGGAAAGTCTTACCAATTTATTCTGACAGGACAGCATTACCATTGGTACATCAAAGAAGTGTATAAGAGAGCTGGTGCCAAGTAGACTTCTAAATAGATATCACACACACTCCCTACAACTACTGGCTCAGTCAGCAATTTTTCTAAAAAAAATCTGTGACCCCATCAGGCAACCATGGGTGATGGTTGAGATGAAGTTATGATGTAATGATATTATGTTAGTTAGTTGATGGCCTGACTCTGCCTAGTTGTATGTGTTATGAGGCTTGTAATCTATTAAATAAGTGCAAATGTATATAATATGCATTTGATCAGCAGTTTGCTTGGCACTTTACCAATGGAGTCATTGCATTATGTATGCTTGCAGGTACTGCTAGTAACAGGAAGCAGACATAAGGAGCGTTGGGTGGTCCCAGGTGGAGGCATCGAGCCTCGTGAGGATACCAGTGCAGCTGCTATACGGGAGTCAGAGGAAGAGGCAGGGGTCCGGGGCAGACTTGGTCGCTGTCTTGGTATCTTCGAAGTGAGTCGCTTAAGTTTCTTTACTGATAAATATTTCATACAATGGTTTGAGTTGATTGTATTAAACAAACTTCCAGGGTCTGCAAAGTGTAGTGTGTATCATCCAGGACTGGGCCTTACCTGCCTGTGTATGGGGTTATTTGGAAGGACACTGCTGTCTGTTTTTCAGAATGTTGAGAGAAAAACGAGGACATCTGTATTTGTTCTGGTGGTGACAGATATGCTGGACGATTGGGAGGATGCCCGCTCTATGGGTAGGTGAAGTTGTCTCGTCTCTCTATGGAATCTATGTGTATGTGTGTTAAAGGGTAACCCAAAACCTGTTATAATGTGGATATATTAATTTGTCGTAAGACAGGCTTACAATTTTGTGAAACACTTCACCAAGTACACCTATTATTAAATTCTGTTATTGACAAAATGTTTCCAAGGCTTATAAGCTTTACCTGAGAGAATTGCAACATTACCAGATAACTATTGGTGGTCGATGTCTTGATGGATGGGGGAATGTGGTGCATGGTGTGAGCCTGATTCACTGCTAGCCTCACACCTGATATGATGAAAGAGGCTGGTAATCAATGTTCTCCTCTCCTTAGACCCACACACCATTTGGCTTTCCTATCCTAGCCCCCAAGAGACCTACTTTATTGAAGTCGCAGCTGATCCATTATCAATATAGAAGCTTCTTAGAGACATGGGTTATTTATGCAGTGCACCAGTGTCTTCATTGATTGACCATGGTTGATGTTAATCCGTGGATGGACCTACCAGATGGGATGGTTGGCAACGTCATTGCATTCTTTCAGTGCATTGTTGTACCCATCAGGCTGTAGGCTCCCAAATGTTATATTCATAGGGTAGTTACGGTGATGATAGGAGAGAGGGTTGTGTACCTTATTCTTCCCTACCCAAACACTGAAGTACGATGGAGCATGCTTTGATCTGAGATCTCCTATGTGGTACTCCTTATATTAAATTATCAAGCAGTGGCAAAAAAATACAGCTGATTAATTCCATTCAATTTTTGGAAATCATATCAGTTATTATGGTATTTGTAGGTTTACACTTTTAAAATTGAAAACGGGCAGAGTTTGAGCGGTGATACCAGGAGATCATTGGATTGTACTTGTTAGGTTACTTGATCCGGTCGCTACACATTTGCATATTTTTGTAATCATATGTTTTAAGACTTCAATATCAATGTTTTTTGATGATTTGGTGTTCCCATTACCAAGAATGAATCACAATGTGGTAATCTTAGCAGCCTGGCTTAAACAGAAACATCATGAAATTGACACGAATTTCCCCCTATGACATTTTCTTATTAAATATTCATACTGCTTATCTTAATGGTAAATAACACCCCCATTCAGTTGCTTTCTTATTCAATTCTAAAAGTTGCCTTATGATATCAACCGTGTGGATAACTCGAATGTCGATCTGATGTTCCATTCCCCATGATACAGCTGCCCTACGCTTTGATAACCCACACTGAACCCATGTATAAGCAGGACGCTGTACCGCGGCTAAATCATCTACCCTGCATGAACAATGCTCATATGCGCATTTCACCTACGGAAGTGGCTGATAACCTGTCTCCTTATTGTGGTTGAAGCACGTTTCGTTGCTCTTGTAGGTTGTGAGGTGACCATTATTCTCCGATTAATGCGATATATCCATTCTAATTCAATCAATAAACAACACAGAATGGCTACTGCAGCATAATAACAGCGCTCTATGACTCTAAGCCTCATATTTGCGTCGATATATCGATCTGTGCGATTGTGCTCGTGGCGGCTCCGTCGACTGATACTTCGCAAGGGGGGTCGCAATTAAGGCATTTTTGCCGCCGGTTGATGTATCCTAACTATTTCCAGGATGTCTGTTCTCCTACTCATGTACATAGCCTACCCTAACGATGTTGTTGGTTATGCTACGGACCCTCAAGTCATCCTGGAGTATGATGACGCCATGCTGTGGCCCAGCACCGGCATAAATACTTACTGTAATTTCATCAAATATATGAATAATATAGATAAGCAGTATGGGGTCATATTGCCTTGATATGATTATACTTACCCATATCGGGGACCCGGTGACCATAGCATGTAATATCGGGCGTCGCGGAGTTTCTTTGATTCGGATATTATCTTTCTCTTGGCGGGGGTTCCATTGTAATCTGATCATATTAAAGCCAGTTTGGCCGTTGGATATGTCGGGCAACCAAATGATTGCTGTGGTATTGGTTTTCCATTCTGTGAGGGTATGCCACAGCTCGTCATTGGTGGTGTTCTGGTGCTTGGTTTCATGTCGGTGGCGGTGGCATCAGTTTAGGTCAGATGCTCGCAGTGGCCGGTCTACGTCTTTGTTTTGCGCGTCTGAATGGTAACGGTATGGGAAACTTAGTTGGTGCTTATTGCCTGTGTTTATGGTTAAATATATGTCGCAAATCCAGTCAATGCGACGTCTGAGGAAATACATAAATTTATTCAAAATCAATTTGACGGAATCAGTGAATGCGAATCGAAGACACTGTCGGTGCGCAGAAGACGGACGACCCAGATAGCAAGTCGGCCACAGACAGCTCGTGCGTTATTGAAGCTATCTTCGGTACTTGAGTCGCGTTGCCACGCACGCGGAATGCTCGCACCGGCCATAATCATTTGCTATTGACGTCCCTCTACCATCCGTTTGGACGTGACCCCGCCCCCATTCACACTGCTGAACGTTGCGAGCGAGCTATGCGGCCCGAGGAACATGGCAATAATCATCATTATGTGTTATGACTACCATAGTTATCCCCGTCATAACAGAAATAGATCGTGTGGTAAAATCTGCCACTTAATATTTGTTTGCCTCAGTGCACACTAAACCAATAGCCAGTGATGTATACAATAGGACAATGCGCTCAACCAATCAAGATGCTAGGGTTCCTATTACCACGCTTCATGACAAAAACTTGTTTCTCATTAACTCTGAATCTTTTGTGCGATGTAGCTCCAATATTGACTGGTACTGGGCCATTCAGAACTCTAATATCCTCCACTAAACAAATATTACTACATAAAGCAATGATTGATTGTAAACTGTCATATTTCAGGATCAATTAATGTCCAATATTTATGAAAATTGGACAAATGTTGATTTGATTTGCAGTGAAATGTGTGGTGAACATTTTCACTGTGATATTTTTCACTGTGGGTATTAAAGTCCCATCATCAATATCACATTACTGTTTGATTTGTCCGTCTCATCAGAATCTGTTTCATGTTACAGGACGTCAGCGGGAATGGTTCTCGCTCTCTGGTGCCAGAGTACAACTCAGTCTCCACAAACCCATTCAAATCTCATACCTGCAGAAACTAGAGGACAGTCAAGCCCTGAGCACAGCCATTCAACACCAGGTGTCATGACAATGTACATGTACTGATTAGAAACATTCAAACCCACCAATGTGGATATTCACTGGCCATTACACAGTGCTAGATGTACATACACTGTGCTTATATGTTGTGTGGAACTACAGCTGTATATGTGTGCATGCAGGAGTTAATTGTTTGGGTTGGGTGTGTGTGAATGATATGGGGGACTGCCACGGACCTCTGGCCTAGGATGATTTATAGCAAGCAGTTATTGTGGTGCTGGTATGTGCTTAGATGTTTTCAGACCCATACTAACTTCCATATTGCACTGATGTTTGCCGAACACTTTGACTTGTATTTTTATTTATTTGCATTCATCCTATAATATACACATTGCTCTTGTAACCATTTTGACATCATTGTGTGGTTTATTAAATCTATAGGTCTCAAACAATGTGCTCCAGCCAAACGATATTGCTGTCCTTATGGATCTCATTCTTTATCATCTAGATTAATGTTGAATTGCAGCACTGATTTGTTCCCTATATAAGAACAGCCTCTGTAGCCCCTGAGTTATCTTTTTTAGGCCAAACATCAAGGGGAGTGCTCCGATTTCCTTTGATATGATAATATCAACAGCTACTGAACCACAAGCGATATTGGAGTTAGGGGTAGATAATTGGCTTGATCACGACCATGTTGCATCAGATAATGACCTAACTTCAACTTGGGGGGGGGGGGGGGGGGGTGATGGCAACATTCTCAGCAGTTCCAAGTCAGGAATATTTTTTCCCCACAGCACATGATGTTAATCTTTACTTACCAGAACAGCATTATTTGATTCATAATATTATTATTCGTTTCTTCATCAGTGGTAAAATATTTGAAGCTGCTTTTCATTACTTAACTGCAAACATGAGCCAAAATAAAAATATCAGTTTTGTCATCAGTCTGACAAGGTTTATCTGTGATCATCTATATTTGTATATCTGGTGTGAAGTAACCTGGGCAGTTTAGCTTCAGACGATGAATGAATTTTCCTTGATGCCCTATTACTCTGGGTGATTGTATTCCATCTTTTTGTGGTATTTGTTGTATGTAATTGTGCAGAGAGGAACATCGCAGAGCAATTGCATACTGAAGGATAAATCTGGTTTCTATTCATCAATTGCTTTTATCAGTGTGCATAATATCCGTAATGGCGACTCCTTGCATAAATGATGTAAATTTATATAACGCTTCAATACTGCGATCAATGACATCTTATTTGTGAGGGGTTCTGTGTAGTTGTTGCTAGTCAAGATATTCTGGTTAATGTTATTTCCTCATTTATATTACTGTGATTGACTACCAGGATAGTTTAATACAACTTTTTTTGTTGTTGTTTACCCTCTGATAGCACAAAGGAGTGTTGAATATTGATGTGGTTATTTGATGAATGTGTATTATGTGAAAGTGGATCAATTTGAAGGTCTCGTAGTTGTTTTATTTTTATTGCTTATCTACACCGAGTCTCTCAACACAAACAGAACACCAATTCTCCAATCAGTAACCGTTTCTATTACCTTCAATACATTAAAACAAAAATTGCCCAATAAAAAATAACCCTAATACAAATTTGTATGTATTTACATTCGAAATGCATGAAAAATTAACCTCTCCACAATAATGCCGAAGCCAAAGAAGACACATGCACTGTAATAATATTGCACTTATTCGCCAGTTAGTTTACACGGCACCATTAACATAAAAACTAACCAAGTTCCTGAGCTATCCACAGATAACCCAAGACAATCTGTTTAATTTTGCTTTTTTTCATCAGATAGGCAAATCTGTTGCCCATGGAATGACTTGTGTTACATTGTCTATTGTGCAATGAAATGATCCACTTCACTTCCAAGATCTTAAGTCAAATATTGAGCCAAGTTTACAACAGATGCATCACACAGCCGAGAATTGATCTGGAAGAAGTAGATGAAATGATTTATGATATGTGATGATTGATGTTAACATTGGGGTATATAAGGTCCGAGACATCTCATCATGTGATATCCTTCTGTGCTGGGGGCCTGACTAAGCTGTTCGACTTCACCCTGTCAACGATCCACAAGATACCGTCGTCAACACCTTCTCTGTGACACAACCACACACATGGATAACCCAACTTACTCAGAACCGAATGACTGCTAGATCAGCCCTATATCATATCAGTGTCAAGCGTGCGACTTTTTGAAATCCCCCAATGATGAATCATCAGTTTGCGCCTTTTAGTAGGAACATGGTTGTTATGGTTCAAGATATTTAGACTTCAATCCAGCTTTCAAACACCTTTGTTTCCCTACACATTTTTGGGTGTTTTTAATGAGATATCAACTTCCATACATCATCCTCGTCATCTCCCAACTACAGAATCAAAAGTCATTGTTTTTATACCTAGAGTATATGTAAAAAGATGAGAGAGGGTTACCCAGTGAGAGCCGATGTCCCCATCACTGAGCAGTCTCTGCGACCAATCTTGTGTGCTTCTTCCTTAAAATCTGCCTTGATATCAGCTACAGTCAGACAGCTCTGAAAGCAGAGAATCCCACTCAAAGTAGATCTGTCAAAAACAGTATATGATGTTTACAACAAAAACGATCCGATCCCAGCAAGCAAGCATCTGGTGACATGGTTTGTGAGCATTGACTTGGGGTAGTGTACAAGGACGTTATGTACCGGCAAGTCTTGTTTATTGGCCAGCAGGAGAAGAGGAACGCCTGTCAGTGTCTGGTTGGTGATCATCTTGTCTGTTATACAGTCCAAACAGCATCAAGTGAAGTCCAATGTGCAATCACAACCAAGTATACACAATGAGAAGTCCTCAATCCACCAAAATTAATCCTCACTCACCAATCCTCATTCCTCCCAAATTAAACTCGCTCATCGAATGCACAGCTCCTCATTTGTCTGAATCTAAATCTCACTCACCGAATGCTTCCTTAGATTCCTCGACCCTCTCTTTGTCGGACGAATCCACCATGTAGATAACTGCATGAGATTCTGCATAATACTAACAAAGTACAGGCGTTTAGAGGCTGAGTGGAAACCATATAGTGATTTATCAAATTCACAATGCCTCTCCCCACTCTAGCAGATTTACAAGATTCACCTTATCCCACAGAGACTGGAGTTCTTCTTGGCCACCCAAGTCCCAGAAATTGAGCCTTACAGAGTCCAAGTCAATTTTACCAACTGAAAAACACAATTTGCTACAACTCAAAATAAGATTAAAATAATAAATTGTTGATATTGGACTATTTGGCGTTTGCAATTTCACTGATACATGTAAAAATCAAGAATCCCGTTGCCACTAATTAGATATCAGGAGGAGCTTACTGTTCAACCCTACAGTGGTTGTTATCTTGGACGGATTCATGCCCTTGTAGTTTTTACTGAACTTGGTCTTTGTTTGCTCTAGGTAAGTCTGTTACATAAGTCATACAAAAAGAAAACAGGTTTAGCAAGACACATCATACCTCTGTATGTTAGAAAAGTGTCAGTCAGATTTTCAGAAGTTGTACAAATAACCATATAAACAGAGCCACAAATAGAATCTAATTTTAATCATAGTGCCTGTGAAAGAAACGGCACCATGACAACTAAAATACAGACATGACAACATGTTGGTGAAAGTTTGGGAACAATTTGAATTACCTTAGATTTATTCTAAAAAATGATTATTTATAGTAAAATACATCATTAAGTAGCAAAGAGCAACCAAGATTTATTTGAAATCTGATGCTGACCGTCTTCCCAGCATTATCAAGTCCAAGGATGAGGACAAAATATTCCTCCTTCTGGAACATGTACTTGTAAAGACCGTGAAGTAGAGTGAACATTATGATGCTTCAAACTTCCACCTGCAATAAGAACAATCATGACGTTACAAGCCTGGTGTGTGGTGTGAATAATCTTTCAACATGTTCATCAATGTATTTACACTGCAGTGATGAATGAGGGCGATTTTAATGCAGTGAAAGCATTATTTAAGAGACCACGGCCACTTGGCACAAACCTGTGCTCACATTAGAATGTAAACCCCCGCCTCAGGGAAGGAACTCCATTGAGCCCCAGACCAATTAGCCAACGAACCACCCCTGTCATAATTCAAACATCTGCAGAAAGCAGAACATAACCATAGGTACTATCAACTTCATCCTCCATATGATAACATTCATTCCAATGTCAGGAATTCTCCAAAACACTTGTAACTCTCTTCATAGAAGGAAGGCTCTCACATGACTGATAAATAACCCAAGATTGTTGTGTCTTGACAAGAACAAAAGGCAGGTGATATGAAAGAAAACTTTGAATCCTACAACTTTCCAAAATAAATGCAACATCTTATCGACTCGAACAGAGATAGCAGTGCAAGTAATAATGTCTCATCAGCAACAGGTGAATTTCCAGGTGATCATAATCTCATTACGAGCCATGTCTATCAGAATGAGCGGAAATAATGAAATACAGACACTGTACTTGTGCATCATCAAGAAGAGATGCAGACTCTGAATTCTGTCAACTGATGGGAGCATAGCATGCAACACCTCCATTTGTTACTCCAGTAATCTTAGCTCACACAATGAATTCCGATAAGCAGTTTGTGTCTTTGGTATTACCACTGATATACAGCAGTCCTGTTTCGCCCGGTACCTAAGATTGGAGCAGCATCGAATGAGTTATTATGAAGAAAATTTTTTTTTGTCTTTCTGGCATGTTTCATGGCATGTCGTAACAGTGAAGATTTCTGCTTCAGTACACAGGATGAGATATCACGGCAAGTTGATATCTAACCATCATCAATGGTCTACATATGAAATCTTTCCTGGTTGCACATTGTTTCGATGGGTGTAAGACTGATTTCAGCTATCAGTGGCAAGCTTGATTGTTAGGGAGTGTTAGTGTAAGGCCAGCAGGTATTAAATTCAAACCCAGTTTTAATAACAAAATCCTTGAGTCAAAATATGAATCTTCCAACAAACTACATGCCTTGGCCAAGTTTCGATTACATTAACTTTGAGATTTATAAGTACTAGCCCTACAGGATGACGATGTAGACTTCCTATGACAACTGATTCCAAAGTTATGCAAAAATCCACCATCCAAACCAGATACCTTGACAGGGAAAACCTGGAGAGCCATAAACTGAAAGCAATGTGAGGCAGATCTTGCTCCACTCTATGAACACCTAGTGAAGGGATAACTAGTACCATGTGACCTCATATTTACCAACATGTTGCTCATTGCATCACAATTTTTCGGAAACCTGACAAATTTGCCCACGATCAATCAGGGACGTTATTATGAAATGATACATATGCGCATGACCCCGTTCGGACCTTGTTATACTTATATACCGTCCTACATCGTCATTTTTCGTGTGAATGAGTAATGTGTTTTGAAAGGCATACTGCTATTAGTATCTAGAAAACAATATATATCAAGAGCCTTTGAAAAAATATGGTGAAACGCACCAAAAGCTTACCCCGTATTCATGTGGTTCTATAATAAAAGCTATATGATATAGATTTTCGAGAAATCTAGATGCGATGACCACCATTTGGGTAAATATAAGGTCTGCTTCGGTATCTCTGGATGCCATCAAACAAGAGCTGCGTTGCAGCGTATATATTTCAACATCCTGCTTACAGTTAATTCATTAAAGAAAAGCGGCAACAAAGCTTTGGAGTTGAATATTTCGATAATTTTTCACATAAATGAATATTTATTAACAAGTTGAGTTAGTTTACGTGTGAGATTTCGTCAAAGGCGATTTAATCTGGCCAGACAAATTTTGAGAAGTTCATGTTTATTTTGAATGACAAGATCGGTTGCTGTGCGCACACGCAGATAAGGTTCTTCGCAAGCGAACTTTTGCTTTCCGAATTTTATTATTTAAGTATATGTGTCATTTTGTCAATGATTATCTTTTGGCAATACCTACATAAGAGGTTGGATATGTATTCAACGATATCACATTGACAATTGAAAAAAAGATAACACTTATGGATTCCGGCAGTCTGGAGGGGGCACTTGGCCTTGTCCTTAGTAGGGGTGTGCCCCGGGATCTCAAAAACCCGCACCCATCATACAAGGTGAAAATGGCAAAAGCATACCCCGTCCTACAAATATGAGGCCAAACAAAACCCATCAGGAGGCTGAAAAAACACACCCCAGCACATGTATGCTACCTCTATATTCTTAAGTGCCACCCCCCTTCGGGACCTGCTGCCACATGGCGTGAAACAGAAACTGCGTCATATTTCCAAGATATTTCTAAAGTTGTGATTCTCAAAGTTCATGTGAATATTGCTAAATAATCACGAGACAGTGGATAACCAAAATAGTGCGGTTAAACAGATATTCATCTCATTTGTCGACATATATAATTACATAAGTACACAACATTGATGAGAAGCTACCTGCACGCGAAATAAAAAAATTGCCACACGACCAACATATCTTCAGGCACGACGGTATACATTTATATTACCTTCTGCGCAGGCTGGGATTCGCCTCTGCAATACTCTGATCGCTTTGGGCCAAATTCGGGCCATTACGCGACGAAATATTAATACGGAATGTCATCTGTTAAATATTACAAAAACATTTTCTGTTGTGTGTGATTAGAATAATAATAATCATTTTGTTATGGAAAACCTTTTATAGGCCCATTATGAGGCATTTATCGAAAAAAAGTAGTTCCGCGGACGTTTCATGGCCGTCAAGCGTTTCTAAAAATGGCGGCAGTCAGATGTGAAGAGGAATTTGTTAACGAAAATCGTCTGAAAAAAGCAATAGAAAGTTACACGCCGGGATTGGAAATGACAGACAAGCAGCGAGAGTGTTTGGAGAAGTTGTTCTTTGGAAACTTATCTACCAACGGGGTATGGGAAAAGCCTGATATACCATTTGCTCCCACATTTGCTGCTCCCCCCAGCCCTCCGATGGGAGTTCAGATGTTTTATGGAAAAAATAAAAAGACACACAACCAAAAAAACTTGGACTGCTAATGTTAGAATAAGATTTGCCCAAATTTAATACTTGTGACTGCAGGGCCTTGGTTATATAACCGAAATAACTGCAGCGTATAAAGTAAAGAAAGTTCATAATCAAAGACATCAAAATGCGGCCTTTGTGGACAGTAAACACAGCTTACTTCCGAGCTTCCCCGATAAGCTCCATTCATGTTGACCATTCTTGTTTGTTTATGTTTGACGCGCGCTGCTTGTTATCGCCCGGTCAGAGGTTACAACCGGGTCAAATCGCATGCGCTCCGTGAACTATTGCAGAGATGTTATGTTAGCATTGCGTCAAACATGTCTGCCATGGAGAGTGGCAGGACGCATCTAGAAAATAACATATATCAAGAGCCTGTACAAAAAATAGACCGGACGCACCAAACTTACCCCCACTCGACGCTATTCTTCAATAAATGCCATTTCTGAAAAATCGCGATACGATGTCTGCCATTTTGGTAAATATTAGTTTCCGCTATTTCCCACATTGCCTTAGCATCCCGAGGAGGGCACTTGCCCTAACTTGGATAGGGGTGTGCCGCAGGACTTGGAAAACCCATACCTGTTGTACAAGTTGAGAATGGCAAAAAGTATACCCCGTCGTACAAGGTATTATGCGAATGTATAACCCGTCGTACAAGTCGAGAGGCCGAAAAACATACCCCTTCGCACGGCACATGTATGCTATCTCTATACACTTAAGTGCCCCACCCCCCCCCCCCCCCCCGAGCTTAGCATTAGTCGTCGTCATTCTGAGCATGCGCAATGCACGTGGTCTTGAACTTGAAAACAAACATGTTGCTGTGTTTCCCAAATTGATCGAGCTATAAATAATTACCATGGATGAAATCCCCTACCGAAAAGAGACAAAATTGTCCGTAAACCTTGGGTATGTTTGGTGTTTGGTAGTTGTCTGAATCGATCTCAATTTGTTTTCATTGCGTTGTATTAAGAGAAAGTAAGACGTCTACTCAGAGGTCTTGTAGGGCTAGTCCGCGCAATGAATTTGGCAACAGAGCCAAGCCAGAGCTCGTCTTCACAGGTGGTGATGACACAGAGTTTGAGTCTCACTATAATTGCAAAATAAAATCAAAACTAGCTTCACCAACACACTATGATTTCAGACATTGGTAAAATAAGGGATCCAAAGTCAGAGGTGTATGTGTTACAACCCAACTTGAAATTTTAAGTTGGGTTGACCCATTTTAAAATTGGACAGCCAATGCCTTGAATGCGTCAGTTGAAGAAATGCCGAATGTACACAGCCCATTTTCTCTGACTGATCTTGTTAATCATTATTTCAATTATATTCACTTCCTTGCCACCTCAGCCTATTCTGACAAGCCTGCTTTTCGATTCTAATAATACACGTAAAGTCACGATTTCCCCATGGTGAAGCGTTTATGGAGTACCGTGGTAGTCCTAATCAACATAATCATTTGGAAAGGGAATTAAGTGTGTATATGCGTCTAATTCAATTATTTATTCTTCTAAAATACTAATCATGTATCAAAGGTGGCTGTTACCTTAAATAAAGCTCTTAAAATGCTAATAATTTATCCTAACCAATCACAATATGCAGATATATATTGCACAGACTTAAGTTGGGTCAGCCATTTACTTGCCCCAACTTAAAATAATGGTCAAGGTATGAGATCAAACATCGCACCGCGAGGCGTGTTAGAGAGAGCAATGGAGTGCTATTGAGATTTATTTATTTCTCTGTTGCATTCGTCCTTGGTACGTGACCATTGATCCCTGAAGGCTTCATGAAAATCCATTCATAACTTTTCAATATATCTTAGCTAACAGACAAACAAACAGACAGACATCGGATGAAGACATATTTCAACTGGGCGAGGGTAAATTCAGCCTTACGGGTACTTCAGCGAGCGCTGTCAGTATAGCCATGCAATTGTGATATACTTCAGCGCAACAAGCCGATAATGTAATTAACGCGCCGCCTCTTTCCATACCAGTCGTGCCTGCCAATCCACCGTCCAATTTTAAAATGGGTCAACCAAACTTGATATTTCAAGTTGGGTCAGGACAATTTTAAAATTGACCGGATTTCAAGTTGGGTCGTGACCTATGTACACAACATTAACCTTGTTATCGCTCAGCCTATGCAGAAACGCAAATTATGACCAGCGGAAATGACAATATTGGGATGAAACAAAGACAATAGGTGTTTCTCTAACGCGGTGACTCGTGTTCATTTTATTTGACTTACTCAGAATCTCTTCTCGCAAATTGTAAGCAAGAATGTGAGCGGTGAGATGTCAAATGACAACACAAAATGGTTCCTTTTCAGTCGAACCTATTGTACGATCGTATGAATATAAACCAGTGCGAGATAGACATGTCCTTATTTGGGGTTTTGCCAGATTTTGCTCAAGGTCCTTCACTCAGACCGAATAATCATTAATCCAGCAATAATCAGATAACATGCAGGAATTCATCGCGTTTATTTTTTAAAGAAACGAGCATTTACAGTGTATGTCCATTATTTCATTGTGTCAGTTACCAGGGTAACTAAACGGGAAAAACCAAACGTCACATAAATAATACTATTTACTTATTTAAGCTGATACAACATGTATACGGATACATCAAGCAATTGCACCAAGAATATGTATCTACCAAGCAGCTGCGAAATGCGTGATACTTTCGGCGACTAAATATCGCCTTGAGTGGTATAAACCAAGCTAAATATAATCTAACAGGTGCTCTCCTGATAAAATGATTGGGATGAGCCGCCATGGGGCCAAAAACAAATAACGACCTATATCTAGACTAACCCAAAGTGAGAAAAAGGAACCCTTCACCATACCACATCTTTGATAAATAGACCCATTGATATACTAAATAAGCATAGATACCAGATGCATGCGCCACTCCATGTGACGAAAAGTGCTGTAGGCGAGTGGGGGTCATCGATATCTGGAATTAGTCACACCTTGGTCGATCTAATGTTTGGTACAAGCAGTGATACGACCTTTCCTCGCAAAAATAGAGTTAACACCAGCACTGTCAAATCTGTGGAGTTACAATTTTTTGTTAGACACGCTCAGCCAAACTTCAGCATGCACTGAGCATTGGTGTTTACTCTAGATAAGATTTGCGATCAGACAAGTAATCAACTTGCCCGCAGGTACCCAAGTCAGTTCACTCAACGAGTGCGTTCGGCTGTGTTCGGTAACGCCTTACTCATGTCGCTCGGATGAGTTCTGAACAGTTATAAGCGCTTGTGAACTTGTCCCCAGTTGTACAAATTACTCAATTGCTCATATGTCCCACTGGCAGAAACACATGTCCCTTACAAGCAGACGATTGTTGTTGTCGCCCCAGACGAGCTTACATCACCATCTACATCGCGGTCATGAAATATCGAGAGAAGAAAGCGGAGCGGACGCTGTAAGTGGTGAAGAAAGCAATTGGCAATGTCTCCCTCCACCAACCAATTTATGTACTTGATTGTTTTCAGTCCTATTCGTATACCTGGTCATTGCAAAAATCGTCCTACTGCTATCCCTGCCGTCTCAAAAAACCGACCCATTCGTATACCAAATTGCCAAAAAAACGACCCATATTGGTGGCATAACCCTACTAACCTATAAATTGGAAGAATCCCTCCGCCCCACGGGATATTTCTAACAACTACGAAGCACAATATCTTCTCTACAAAAATGCTGGTGGTATGATACTGTCTATTGTTATTAATGTAGGACTTATGCTAGTACAACACGAGCACCTGTATAGAACGGACACGCATACAATACCGGATTTCCCATTGTATCTCATCTATTAATAAAGTGGCACACCCGTCTACTACAGACAACGGACACACCATAATATGTCCAGTCAATCAAGATATCATTGCTCAGCGGACAACGGAAATGATCAGAATTGAACGGAGCGGATTTTTCGATAAATTCAACCATACAAAGGCCACCCTATAAAAAAGAGCTCTCGTCGACAGCATCTGCCCACTGGTCGCTTTAAGCCAAATCAGGACCCGTAGGCCCGACTAGAAATTGTGTTGATTACAATCATAACGCCCTTTGAGAATGTTATCACGTTATGGTGTCATCATGGTAATCTGGCTTCAAACATATAGACATCGCATTTCACTTCATATACATTGATTTCCATGGTGGCCCAATTGAGCTGAAATTTTTTTTCATTCATCAAATTAAAGATGCATTTTTCTTCGATTCGGAGCAATTTTTATTTTGCTTCAATTTTTTTGATGTTGCTAAAATTACTCGTTAATAATTCTTTCCTGTTATTGGGAACATCAAATCATCGATGATTAATAAATATAGGTACATTGAAACAGCCTCCAAATTTTGTTTTCAAAAACATTGAAATCTACAGCGATCTGGAGCAGTAACTACGCATGCGCAACTCTACTAGTTTTTGGAATTATCGCTCAAACTCCGCGCGTTTTCAGCCTGGGATGTATTGTAGAGTGTACCGTTTACAAAGGCCATAAACATAGCTGGGGTAACTAATTGGACTCGAGTCTTTCTTAAACCTAGTAAGGAATCGATCGACGAACTTTTTTGATAGAACAGAATTTTGATGATTTTTGTGAAAAGAACTTTAATCGCATCTGAACGTCACCATGCTATGTGAAAAAATTGTACTTCGATGCGCCGTTTTTGCTGTGTTAAACGAACAAACACATTGAAATTGGACTGATAATCATATTGGTGGAGTGCGTATGTGTAAAAGGGGTGGTGAGAGACTGCTCACAGTTCTTATCGCATGGCACCTCCTCTCAGCCAATCAGAGCTCGTGAAAAAGTTCGGTTTTTTTCCCCATATCGCATAGAGCTCACAGATCGCCACAGCCCTGACATGGCAACTAGTCAAGGTCCTCTAGCCGTTGGCTGTGGGCCCTGTTTACATGTTAATGATATTCAATACTCGCGCCAACTAGGGCGAGAAGCGTAGCGGAACCCCTGCAGTCTGAGACGCAGACTACATGGCAACACTACACTGCGCTATGGAGGTGCTTAATCTCAGACACGCCTTCCCAGTGTAATAACGGGGTTTTCTCGAGAGTCATTTGCTTGCCAGCCGTTAATCTGGTGGCGTGTCGCTCATCGGGAAGTTACGGTATTATCTCATCCCAAAGGAATCTAGCTGAGGCGCGAAATTCTAACAACTGCAAAGCCGCTACAGTGTAGCCAGGACCTAAGTATGACAAACTCGGCAAGGTAGGGCGGTGGAGCTCTGATTTCCAGAGTTAGCACGATTCTGCAAGTCTCACACAACCAATTATCGTAGCATTATTCTTTTTCACTTACTGCAAATCCAGACAACACTGCTAAGGGACGGCAAACTCAGCAAGGATCAAGCACAGAAACACTAACAAAACCATAACCTGCATAAAACTTAATAAGAAGCATTGAAAATGAATTCCAAAGTTAAGAGTTATATGAAACAGTTGATATACAAAACCAAGAACACAACCGGATATAAAATTGATGTAATCGAACATTGAAAGAAACGTTACTCACTGAAATTATATTTTATAACTTGATCTACACAACTGATCTTTCGTGATCCTGAACTTTTAATTAATATGGATGCATATGATATAGTATAAGAATGTACACAAACAGATATGACGTATACCATTACCCAAGCAGCGTCTATGAAAAACGTCCTAATGTTTTCCCCCCATATGACCCTCGTGACCATGCAATAAATAACACTTATGCAACCCAAAAAGCAGTTCGATACGATGGTTACAGATGAAGGACAGCACTTATTAAACATGGGTGTTCGCACTTGTTGAGCTTGAAAATTCTCAAATATATATATATAATGGCATTTATTTGTTTCTGGTCCATTGGATTAGCTGGAAAAACGAATCGGTTTGGTGTTATCCGTCTTTCGTTGTCGCACATGAAAAACGATTTACGGTTTAGCCCTTGTTTTTCGTTTTTGGTTCTTGGTTTTGATAAACGAAAAACGAAAAGACGGTATATGCACGGACCTGGTCAGCAACCGTGCTCGGCCTTGAAACAGTATACTAACGTAGACATCCGCCAGCGGATACCATAAAGGACACACGTAGCACCCTGAGTGTCCGTTAAGCACAAGCTTTATTGCTTATGGTTTGAAGTTAAGAGGGTATATCCCCCTCCGTGCATTAGCCACCGCTCAGCCTGGTGATGTCATTACTTACGTCTGCGTTAATCGCAGTAATGTAATAACGAAATGATCCCTGATTGCCTTATATGTGGCTGAACAGTCTCTTTAAGTGCAACCTTCTGGGTGTCAAACCCACGGGTCAAACCACATGGAGAAATAACTCGATGTGACTGCAATATGAGAGGTCGGTATGACCATTATATGACTGTTTCGCCGATGCATTCTCGTAACCTGAATATTTTTTCAACCGAACCGCACAAAATTACGGCCCCATATTTAAACAGGATTTTGAGTGGGAAATACCGCGCGGGCGATGAATAGAAGATATCTTGGTATCTGATGTACTGGAGTCTTCAAAATTGTGTTGAATTAAAACCTACTTTAGAAACCTCATTTCAAAAGGTGGATTTAAGCTAGATTTCCGCAAAAATCATAAAAATTCTGCTGTAAAGTAACTACGATCACTCACAAATTTGGGAAATAATATCCGATACGTCAAGTCCAATTTGGGGCCCCGTTGATTATTCTTTATGGTAGACTTAGATGAGGCCCAGCGCGACACGTGGTGGACTTCAAACGACATTCGAAGCTGAAAACGGGCAGAGTTTATGCGACAATACTGAAGCGCAATTGAATTGCGTATATGCAGTTGCTCCGATGAGTTTTCAAGGCATCGAGATCGATAAATATATGCGATGATTCAGTTGGTCTATAACGAGAAAATGTCCTATTTAAGGAGTTAACTGCAAAAGGAAATACTATCAGAATAGTACAGAATGGCCGGAAAATGAATCTTTAAATATTAAAAATTGTTAAATGACCTATGACATTTTTCTTAACAAGGCCGATCTAATATCTGTGTTGTTTTAGTCGAAGCCGATAATAAACAATAAAAACATACAAAACTTTAGTAGGACACGAGGTAGAAGATGAAGAGACCATGAACTATTCCCAAAATTCACCAACTCTGTATTCCGTCGGTCAAATTGGTTATATATCCGAATTATTTTCATCTTAAACGAACACCTTTTGAATCATGTGGCGTTTACAAGCAAAGGGTGCTACGCATCACGGCCGCCAAACCATTTTCGTGACGTAAATGTGGTCAAAATCGGCATTTTCAGGGCAATACAACAGGTGTATACTATACAGAACCAATGCGCCGATAGATTGCGCAACGAACAGACGACAACGGTCATAGCTGGTGATATGTAGGGGAAAGTTATATTTCATACCGAATGGTTTTGTGAAACGAGATTTATAGGGATAAAAGTAAGTAACCAGTTTCATCAAACATTTGAAGCGTTTCAGATGTCGATTCAACAGTTCGACGTTACATATTTCTGCGGATTTCGAAGGTATAGAAAATCATCAGAAATGTTTTTATTGACTCACGCTCCAACCAGTGTGGCTTTAAAACAAAACATATCATTGATAAATGTACAAAAGTATCGAAGGAACGTATTGACATGCATGGGTCGCTTTGGAGTAGTGTATTCATCAAATTTGGGGTTACTAGTAAGGCTTTCGACAGAATAAACCAATTCTAGGTAACATTATTTATAATGACGATGTCATTGAACGGTACTCTGTTACAAAATATGGAATAAAATACCAACTAAAACTAGACTGTTATATATTGAAATCAAAGATCTTATCTTATAAAGTCGGATTTTTACATCCAACAACAGACATTACTAGTGTTCCCCGTTCCATTTAAAACGATTAATTGAACCCTGTTCACCCTTTATATGCATAATTTGTGTCTTTTGTACTGACTGTATGGACCACTCATATGGTATATATAAGTCGTGTCTGAAATAAAGCTGATCGATCTATATATCAAATTTTGGGTGAAAAAAACCTCGAGGACAGCTTAAGTTGACTGCGAAACAATGCAGTTGTCAATGATAGCTTCGCATGAGGCGATATATCGAGGCATTTTCGCTAAACCAAACCAAACAAACATGCTAACAGCACCATAAGACCACGATTATTGTGCGCAAACAGCGCGTTAAAGGCATTTTTTTTTCAAACATGCCATTTCAATAAAACAAATCATTATATTATAGCTCTTTGATAATGACCACTGTTATAGTGGTAATATTTCTTCAGCTCGAGAAATGTAGTTCTAACAGCAGCAGTAACAGCAGCAGTCAGCGAGCTACCTTATGTTGAGCCTATCCAGGTAGACCAATGCATAAGTGACAGATAAATGCATACCGAAAAGCAGTTCGTTGGGTGTCGGTTGTTAACACTTAATAAACCTTGAACTACCAATGTGAAAGTTCCTAACTGTCTTGATAAGACAAAAATGCTCATATCGAAAGAAATTGAACCACAGTAACTCAGTACATGGGAGCCCACCGGGGCCCAGGCCTGATGCTTCCTGCCCTCGGTTCCTGCCATGCCCTGCCATGCACTCGCATAGTCTTCCATATAACTCGTGAAACCATGTCTTGGATAATGCGTACAACACAATGCCACCCATGTTGGTCAAATTCAACGCTATTCGTGGACTGTTGTACAGAGATGCAGGAGTTATTCATGATGATCAACGGTTCAAGCATCAACAGGTCCTGGGCACAGGAACGAGACCAAGTGGATCGAGTCAGAGGCTGATGTTAACCCTTTGACGGCCATGGCATCCCGGGCGAGTCCAATATAAAAGGCCGTTGTGCAATGGGCATAGAAATCGCGTGGTTATATTTTACACGAATGGGAAATGCACGCTATATAAAACTCAATTGAAAGTAAATACGATAATTCCTAAGTCACAAAATTTATATTTAGTTCACTCAATGATGTCCCAAAAAAGTCAACACCCCCTCGCTACGCTCCTTGTGCATAGATGGATTCGTCCTAAGCTGAGTCATATACAGTTATCTATCAAAAATGAGGAGCTCGATAAAGGGGACCGAATATTAGTTTGGTCGCCACATGTATGGTTTTCTTTTAACTAAGTCCTTATTTGATTCTTATCTAGATACTTATGAGACAAATGACTTTCAATGTCGAAACTGTTAATAATGCCACTGAACGAATGAACTATCGTTAACCTGAAAACAGTCGAAATGTCAAACAGGGTCCGATCACGGCGCTTTGCAAATAGCGCCACCATGCGTCCGTAATAGAAGCCGAGCCTCCGAGCGCATGCGCAGAGAATGCATTGCAAATGGCGGCTTGGTGTTATTGTCCCATGGCGTTCCGCATGAGGTTGAAATTAAGTGGATAAATTCCATATTAGGTGAGGCATTTAGATTCGAACTCCCATATTCGAATAATTGAATCATCGTTCTTTGCAGCAAACAAGTTTCAGCCATGTTACGAGTGTTTTTTATAGATTAAATTAGCATTGAATTTGCCCCACGCCAGCGAAAAAGGCCACGAAACGAGTCGTAACTTGGTGTCGTTTACAAATTTATTTCCTCTCGCTTTTTACATGAATTCGCGTACTAATTTTTGGAAGTGGGATATGTCAATTTTAAGTGATACATCTGCTTGCTTTTCAAGCAGTTTTACTTGAAATATTCACACCCTTTTAGATGTTAAACTACTTGTTTGTATTTCAACAAAATGGACGTCTCCCGATTCGTCGAAGCCTTCACATTCACAAGCTGCGCGAGTCCTTGTGCTGGCAACTTTAATATTGCTGTGAAAGATTCGTTTTCATAAACTGCTTATTGAATAGAAATACATATGTTTATCAAACGCGTTGTCCGTCATCAATTATCGGCATGGTACTTACATTTGTATGGTCCAAATGTTCTTGTACCTTATCTTTAGACTTTCAAAAGTGGATTTACGTCCTGCGACGAACGATCCCAACGCATTTACCAAATGCTGATTTAATTGGGACACTGACAACGAACAACTAAAACAGTTATTTTCGTATGCTTTGATTTCATAGAATAAATGCACCCATTACGAGGAATGATAAATTCTACTGAATTCGACAGCTTGTACGAAAGTAGTTGTTGTATCAAAGCCGAGCATGAGCTGATGATGAGGGGTCACATTGGATGCTGCGTGCATGGGTATGACATCTAAAACAGCACGGTGCTGGTTTAACTCTGTATCTAGGCTCACAGCCTCATTTCACATGCTTTTGTTGCCAGCATTGTAGTGCTACAATTAGCCGCTATGTCTACAATAGCGCCCTACACGATGCAAAATCAAATATTGTGGAAATAGTTTTATACCCTTATCCATTTGAAATAGACACATCATTATTATTCTGTTCAGTTCAATTATTGCTCCCCTTGGTGAGGAAACAAGAAAGCATCAACACTTTTCACTCTAAAATGGCTAGAGAAAATCTCAAAGTAAAAATATTGGCCACATTTTCTGCTGCACAGGTCAAAATGACAACACTTCTGTTGTTTTTGTATATTGCTTCAATTAAGTGGTGTCATGATCTGAAAAGTGCTCATATAACGATCGTCCAAATTTTTTAAGATTGTAGGCTTGTAAGATAACGGGAATGCCTGTTTCACTTATCTGCTCTACTGATGTTGAAAACTAAAACTGGGACAATGAACAAGCACTCATGAAGTGAGTGGTACCCTGGTCCAGAAAACAATTAATAAAACCGCACACACTGGTCTTTAGTGACTATGGTGAAAGTTTCAATGGAGGAGAAGTGAGGAAAGTGTTGTCAATTTTGTTTGTGAATTTGTGTATATAATTAGAAACAGAGACAGTCTTAATATATCAGTGAGCATGATAAGACATGCATAATGGCTGAAGTTACCTAGTTCATTTCCAAACTTTTAGAGATCAGAATCTGAAATGTGTACGATGACACATTTTACTGTAATTTAAGCTATGTGGTGCCCATTTGAATCCACTCCATGAACAGAACACAACCCCCCTTGCAAACTAGGGTAAAACATTCCATGTGACATGTACAATTACTAATGATCAGATCTGGAATTGGACTGTCCAGGAACAACAATGAAATATTTGGTGTGTGCAGAGCTTGTACAATGCCTCTCTGGTCACTCTTTAATCATGAAGTCTAATATTTATATCTTTATAATGCATTGTTACTATGCAAATAATCAAAACTATCATGACTGGGTATCAATTCTGTTCCATTTTCAAATTCTCACAAAGCATTGCTATCATTTCAGGAACCATCATTTTCCTTAATGCAAATCTTTTATTTGAGATAATACTGTATATAACAGCTTTTCATTTGGAAATCTGAGCCTCACGTCAACGACGAATTATAGGCAATGCAAGTGAAAAACCCAAAATACACTTAATATGGATAAATGTGAATATTGTGGAGTACGTGTACCTTTGCCATACTGTGCAACTTAGTAAGTCATGCACCCCCAATTCGAAAGCTGACAGCCCATATTGCGTGATACTCTAATCACCTTTCATGTACAGTTAGTATCATAAGGTTGACAAGCTCCTATATGCATGCAAAACCACAGTTGCATGTACCAATGGCTTGGTCCAGATGTTGTGCTTGATAAAATCCCCAAAACTCATGGACCAAATATGTTGTACTAAGTAAAAATTAGCTTGATAATGAAGTTGATAATTTAGGTGGTTTAAATTTGTAAGTAATACATTGATTTTGGCATCATTTTGTAGATATATTACTGCTTTTCTATGTTATGTTGGTGCCTGTGTAGTGATTTGAAATTAATTGGGAAGTAGCTGTCGTAATGGCCTTCAAGTAGTTAGGTTCATGACACGTTATTGATTAGTAGTTTTATTTTCTATTATTGTTGAAATTGTGTAATTGTGACACACTTGTGCACTAGATTTTTGTAGTTGAAAGTATATACCAAAAATATACCAGTGGACAATTGCAAGGAAATATGACTTGAATCAGTGCAGCATGTCAATAATACTAAAGTTATCTACATCCAGCCTAGATCTCTTTAAGTTGTTGACAATTTGTTGTCATTTTTTAAGCATCATATATAAAAAAATCAGTAAATCAGAAATGTAAATTCAAGAGGAATGGGGATACATTATTGCATATATTTTTCAGATTTTGCAATATTAGCCATGGACTGAATGACTGCAAGCTGTGATATGCCATGTTCACTTGTTGGTCAGTTTTGGGGATTGGTTTTATGTGTGGTGGCTTTGTGTGCTGACAGGTGTTGTAGCCCTCACCATGGGTCCCCAGGAGGACTTCATAGAAACTGTGGTGACCTGTGAGGGTGACTTCTATGACCCAGAATTCCACAGTCAGCTGCATGAATTGAAGCAGGGACTACAGGATCTGATAGGTAAGTTATTTTTGTTGCTTTTGGGCTTGAGAGATCAGGTATGAGCTTTGAGAAATATGTCTGATTTGATGATAACTTCTTGCGTACTTGTTTGGAAAGCATTATGCTTGTCATTGTTTTCATTAATCTTTATATTCTTAGGGTGTTTGTTCAGCCTTAGCTGTAATCTTTTCATGAGTCTATTTGTTTTATCCTTTAACTGCACATGACCCTATGTGCTTCTGCTTATGGTCTTCTGTTAGTCCTGTTTGTTTTTTATTAGAAATGCTATATTTGTAATGTATTGTTCATGGCCATCCTGTTGATTTTGAGGTGTCACCTAATTTTACCTTGATGTACCAAAAATATGTAGCAATGCAAATGGGACCGACTTGCACCTTTGCCAGACAAAATGTGTGACCACACGCTTCTTGCTGCCTGTCATAGTCTTCTCTTAAAAACCTCTTGAAATTTGCTGGTTAGCAAGCAGATGACAATCATTTCTTACCCAGGAGCTACAATATTGCATTCTTGTGGCTTTGGCTCAAGTGGTTTTTGTGCTTTTTGTTGGTTTTAAGGTAATTCACTTGTTGGAATGGTTGCCACATGACCAATTGGAATGAGCCCTCTTAGCAAAACTAAATGTTTTTGGTGTTACTGGCACAGCCACAATGAAGAATCTCTGGCAAAGGATATCCTGAGCTATTGCAGTTGTATTACCATATATTGCCATTCTCTCAATAGTGCACTCATGACTGTTCTGCTAGGTAATTCTGACAAATTCCTTATAGCATGGCAGGTTAACTTGCCATGGCTCTTTTGTGACATTAATTGGATATACAAATGCCAACCCACCTGATCAGCTGAGTATGGACTTCATTACAGATCTCGACTGGAGATATGGCTCATCATATAATTACACCAACAACTTGTACAGTATTACGTAACAAGGGATGTAGTTATGGAAATGAATATCTGTTCTCTGCCGAATAATTTGTATTCTTTAGTGTGTAAAATATAATGTAAGCCCTGATCCTCAAGCAGTGCCTCAGCTGGTCTTGTTTGTCATCAACTGTCCCTTTTGTTTTCTAGTGATTGACTTGTAATTCAAAGTAGATGATGTTGGCCTTGTTAAATTGGTGTCTCTCATTAATTTCATTTATTATTATAGTAGTAATTGTATGGATAAGTGCAAATCACTGTAAAATATATTTACTGTTATATTTATTGACTTTGCAGGTAAGGAGACTCTGGTAGTGAAGAAGGTAGAACCTTGGAACAGTGTGCGTGTCACTTTCAACATATCCAAAGAGGCAGCAGTGCGTTTGAAACAGTTGGCAGAACAAGGCAATCAAGCATTGCGGCAGCTTGGAGTACTTGCTGTTCAAATTGAAGGAGACCGTCTCATTTCACTAACCATAGCTGGCAAGAACAATGAGACAACTGAACTTGTCTTAAGAACTGTGGCTGCATCATCATCTGCTGTGATAGGTGGATCTGCTGGTGGGACAAGTTCTTCGATATTTGATTTGCCTGGATCAGACATTGAGGTCCCTGTGCCTGGCCACATGGCCAACACACAGCGTAACATAAAAAGCTACCTCGGTGAATCCAGCCACAGTGGACAGACGTTGTTAGATCCTATATTCAATCCACCAGGATCACAGCCATTACATCATATTCCTGATGTCAAAAGCAGGGGTTTAAGTGGTCACCTGCCTATGGACAGAGCAACGTGCAGCTTACCTCCTGCTTGCTTCAGCTTGACCTCTCCGAGTTGCAGCCCTGCCTCCCATGGGGCCACAGCTCCTCCTCTGCCTGCCCGAGCTCTCATTCACGGTCGTAGTCCTCCAACACATCCCTCAATTCCGATCAGTCTGCCGCAGCAACCAATATCACATACTTCCTTGTTACACGGTCCTCATCCCAACCAGATGAGTCCTCTCAGCCCCCACCAGTATCCTACACCACCTCCATCGGTGTCGAACCCTAGCTCACCCAGTCTGCGACCTCTACCTTCTACTTTTGGGGTGTCTTTTCCTCATACCCCTCAAACAGTGAACAGTATGCAGTCTCGGGTGATGAGTTCAAACAAGGATATAACCTCATCCAGTCCTCTGTTGGTCAATTTGCTTCAGAGTGATGTTGGTGGTCATATCAATAACTTGATACAGCAGCAGCAGCAAAAGGGGCCTGGCCCTTTACCCTTTGATGGTGTCGTAGGGTTTTCTGCTCCACCAAAGAAGAGACGGCGAGTAAAAAAACCCAAGGGTGAAAACAAAGTTTTGGGGAAATTTTCTGGTCCCCTGGTTCCACCTGTAACTGTTCAGTCAGGAAACCTCTCACTGCAGTCCAGTATGGGGATGCCATCATCAGCACTTGACAGCACAGCTTTCAGCCAACCGGGACAGCACCCAATGTTACCACATAGTGCAGGCTCAGGCACTGTGTATCCCTCGGCTATTGTGACTGCAACAACATCAGAGAACTCCACTCATAATGCAGGTGCAAAGAGTCCCCTTCGCTCCATGCCGTCACAACTGAAATCGCCAGGTTCCAAGCAGCATACCCAGCATATGATCAATCCATATACTGGTCAGTTAGAACTGGTTGGGAATTGTGACAGCTCGAATGACAGTATCAGTTGTGGGTTTTCCAGACCTACGGCAGCTGACCACCATGCTGATGATAGCTCAATACAGAATGCCCTTGGCAAATTACAACCTCCACCTAACCCTCTTGTGGATTTGAACAAAATAATAGCCAACCAGGCGGCAACTCAGGGTCATTCATGGAAGCCCACATCTAGTCCAACTGCTGGAGTGATCACATCTCGAACAGCAGCTGACATGGGGTATTCTTCAGTTAAAACTCACAATGTGGATGTGTCTCGAACAAACGTTAGCTCACCATGCTCTAGATCTAGCATTCATTCTGTGAGCTCTATTATGTTGTCATCAGTGACTTCTGTGAGCCGTGATCAACATGTGACAGATGGTACTGTATCCAGAGTTCTTGACAGCACACCTCATCTGCATGTAGGCAGTAGTTCAGCTGGTACTATCAGCCTCTCTTCTTGTACTGCACATGCCAGCCCCACCACATCATCTTCACTTCCACCTGTAATTCCATCCACCCGTTCTGGGAGCATGCCAGCTGTGTCCTTAAACCAAGTGGAGAGTTCGAGAACCTTGTCGGGGTCTGGCGGACCGATAAGTATCAGTGGACAGTACACTCGGGTTGGCTCACCAGCCTACGTTAGCAGTGCACCCCTCATATCTGCTAACTCACTGCCTTACCAGCCTACATCTGTCACAGCATCATCACACTCACTCTATTCCACTCCCAACTTCACCACACCCAGCCCCCTTGCCCAGCTTCAAGGCCACGTGCTCGGCTCTGTACCGCTTGTACCTCCTCTTGCAGGCATGGCACAGGCAGTCAGCTCGTGCTGTAGCACCACACAGGCCACCACAAGTAGCTTTGCCACATCACGTACCACATCTCATGTTTCCATTTCATCCAACCAGGCAGCAACCACTGTGTCATCCTCCTACTCATCATCTCCGACCGAGGCAGCAACAAGTCAAACGACTGCTCGAGGCTCCAATATAGGGGTGCTTGACAGTATGCCAGCCAAAACAGACCCTGAAAGTTCAAGAGTTGTGACAACATCCAGCAACCAGTTCTCTACGGTCTCCCTCAGTCGCTCTCCATGCCCAGTCTCGCTTTCACATCAGCAGCAAACCGATTTGTTACCGGCGTCGCATGTTGAAAGTGAAGTGATGGTTCCAACAAGCCATGGCAGTGCCGATAAGTCTGCTCTACGGCCATCAAGTGGTCTGGGTGCTTCTACAGTAGATGATCAGCACTCCTTCAACAGTGAACATAATGTGCAATCTCCACCTGATGTCAAATCTCCAAAAGTTGCTGATGTGGGTAGTAGTGCTGTTTGTGAAAGTAAACCCTCACAGACATCAGGGAACCTGGTATCTCACTTGCAGAATGACGTTTGTGGTGCTCTGCCTACTTTGAACAGTATGGATGATGATGGTGGTGAGATATGTTCACCAGATTCTGCAGCATTATTTGGCAATCCCAATTTAACCAATCACTCAAATAACTCGGAAGGTGAAAGCCATTCAGCACCGAATGTTATGTCAACGTCGGTCAGTTCGTCGACAATTAAACTGAAGAATTCTCATTCGTTAAACAACGACACTGCTAACAGCGTAACAAATAATGGTGCTTCAAAATCGGAGGAAAGCCCAAGTTCAGGTAGTGACTCTGGAATAGCCAGCCAGATTGCCTCTAAGAATGAACATGGGTCTGGTGTCAACCATGACTCTGAACTTAGCAGTCACTCGTCAGATGAGCATGGCAGTAGTTTGACTACAGTGAGTCCTGAGGTACTTGGCAGAGTCAACAATTCTGATATGTCCCCTCTTGCATGTGGTATTGCTTCTGTGCACGACAATTCAGCTGCTTCCATGGACATAACCAAGAAAGATTCCATTGTCAATACTGATTCAGGGCCTAAAATGTCAGCAGAACGCAAAGTTGTAGTTGGTTATGCTCTTACTGAAGAACCACTGAAGCAAGATGTTTTTAGTAATGACAAAATGCTGGAATCCAATGTTCCTCATAAGAACAGCTGGTGTCTTATGGATAAGCCGTCCACTTTGTCAGACCATTCTTCTTATGCAAACAAAAGTCTGCTGTCGAAAGACCATGGCACATTTGAGCATGGCTTAATATCACTGGATACTAACTGTAGGTCAGAAAATGGCATGGCTAGTAGTGTCTCCCATACTGGCATTTCTCATCACATCTCGTTAAAACAGACCAAAAAGGCTGTGGTGGTAGATCCAAGTATGCCTGAAGGGGATACCAATCTCTTGCCCAATGCTGTCAATGGGGATCATCAGCAGGATCGTGATGGCAACTCCCCTGTGGTGGAATTCCATTCAAAGCACAATGATGGGTACTTTTTAGCCAAGGGCAAGTGTGCAAAGCCAAACAGTGTTGAACTTATTGAATCTTTGACACATGTGATGGGTGGCCATTTGCAAAATTCAAATGTTGGAGCAGCGAAAGAACTTGACCGTGTTGAGAGTTGTGACTCTGGTCTTGAATCATCTCCCACGTTGCACTCCGATAAAGACTCGCCCATGGAGAATGCTGGTCTTGTGGAATCCCCTACCCCGACCTCTGCCACGGGTAGGTACCAGTGATCTTCTATACTTGGAATGAATGATTTGCTTTCTCCTAGAAGCATTGGCATGGTTAATAGGTGGTGATAGGCTTGGTATGGTGCCACTTCCTCTGTGTGTTGGCTCTTTCTGACTGCTCGACTTTTCTGTGATTAATGCATGGATACTTGGTGATGACTGCCTCATTCCCCCTCATCTCCAAAGCAACTCGCAGTGAATTGACTAGACCTCTGCAATAACATTTAACCAAAGACTGTCTTGCTACACAAAAATGAAGTGACATTATTGTACTGAATTCATGAATTCAAAGGCTTGTTAGCATTGCTTTGTATCTGTAACAAACCAGTGGTTTTCCTTGCAAAAATTAGAGCTGCTGTACCAAAAGAAATACACCCATCATCGCAATACTTCATGGAGTAGTGCTTATTAAGCAGCCTTACTTATAGTTGAGCGAAGACATTGCTTTTGAGGTGCCACAGCCTTTTGTTTAAACATTAATGTAGAGAAATGCTTTGTGTGTCTGTACTATTTATTGGTGGACAATGGTCATCATACTTGAGTTATCTACCTGCATGGGTTTGAAACCTGACCAGACTTTATCTGTGTCACTCTTGTTTGTGTCAAATTCAATGATTGTCATTTTTTTTATGCAATTGGTCTTGTTTCAATATAATCTGTTGAGTCTATGTAAAGGAAAACATGTTTGGATTTAGGCTTAATCAATTAAATAAATATTCTTTGTTAATCTTTGTTACAGTCTTTGTCCTTTGCTCGGTAATTTTTCGAATACTGACAATTGTTCTACGAGTATTGATCTGATGGTAACCATATCATCAATGAGAATACATTTCAACTTCATCTAATTCAAATATTGATTGCCACTTAATTATAAATTGACCGTAAAGCCAAGCCAGTAAAGAAAATAACCAGTTTGACTAAGTGGGTTGTGTAGGAGGATTTTTTTTTATTCATTTATATGTAATGTGTGTATATATAATATATATATATATATTTTTATATATATACACATATATGTATATACACATACATATATGTATATACATAAATATATGTATGTATATGTGTAATATATATAAATATGAATATATGTGTACATGTGTATATATATATTTATATTCTGTACTGTCTGTACAGTTTTTTGAAGATACGGTTTTAGAAGATGTGAGATTTTGCTCCTGTTATTCCTTGGAATCTGTTGGTTGGGTGACCGACATTAGAGCACTGGGCATTAGGAAAACCAACACTGAATGAGTGTATATTTTTTAATGACATGTGGAATGGCACTGCAGAATAGCTGGTTGATCTTACCAGGATTATCAATGTACGGTGGATGACTTGTCTGCAAGCACCAGGGTTGGTTGATTTGATTAGATGACTCCTTACTGTGATAAAAGGTTTGTGATTGTAAATATGCTGTACTGCGCTGTGAGAGCAACGAATGTGGGATATACCTAAGTATATTTTATTCGTGGAAGGATTGGTGTGTAAATAACGAAGCGATGCGAGTTGGGTGCTTCGTGGAAGTCTCGCTGGTGATTCGGGTGGGTCGTTGGGGCGTCCGGTCAAGCGTGCCTGGTTGTTAACATGCGCGGGCAAGCAAAGCTCTCGCTTGGTCTGGCAAACTGCCTGTTGTCTGACGCGCTGTTGTCAAGCGTGAGCGTGGCGTAACAAACCATGGAGGCGAATGTCGTCGGAGTAGTTGGCTTTCTGCCAATTGGGATGACTAAACCCGCAAATCAGGACGGACGAATTGTTTGAAGGACGTAGTTATGTTTGGGTTCGCTCTAGTTCGTCTGCGGTTTGGGGGTTTAGTTTCACTGTTCAAAAAACTACCTCTGAGTCTAGAACTCTGACGTTTGGTATGGGTCGGTCACTCGTCGGATCGTGCTAATGGCCGCGGTGATCGGTCATAACACCACTGCAATCGACTGGTATCTTCAGGCCCCTATAATTTAAATGTAAAATGTGCAGTTGTCACCTCGATGAATCGAACAGAAACAAAGCTGTCTGTTGCAAACTGTCGGGCCGTGTCGAACATTAAGCAACAAGTCAATTTACTGTGAGAAACAATGCAATGCAATGAACTGACATAACATTTTGTACTGATCTGTTATTTCCATTTTTTTGTGAGGCATGGACTGAGAAGCAACGCAAAAATCCTAGCTTTTCAGGCAGTGTTCCCCTTTTGTTGGGTTAGTTACTTTGCAGACTTGCCAACTTTCCATTAAATCGTGTGCATAGGAAGCCCTCATTTAAAAAATTTAAATTAGGACTGAAATTTTTTTGACTAATACACAGAATATCAGCATATGAAATGCATCCTTACGCACGCACGCACGGACACACACACACACACACACACATATATTCAGGAACACATAGGTAACGAGAACGACTGTACGTCAGTATCATCACCTGGCATTAAATCTTTTTTAAATGACCCCAATCCCTTATTAACTTCTAGAATCAGAAGGGGTTATTTTAAATACTGTGGCTGTTGTAGGTTTGCAGATATACTTCTCAAATTTTGACCAAGTTGGAGAATCCTAATCACTCACCTTTCTTGGTGTAGACCTGATCTTATTGTAGCATTGTATAGCAATGTGTCAGCTGAAAGGAGGTGTTGCATAAGCTATCTTTTCCCTCAGTTACCTTGTATACGGCCACAGCGATGGGCTGCAGGACATTCATAATCTATTGTGTTGACTAAATCATATTCTGAACTGCTTTTCAGGTTGTCATATATCTTAGTATTCAATTGTAGCACAGGCTTAAGCTCTGATGGAACGTGATAGGGTTTTTAGTGCATGAGTGATTTTTATTGAATAGGGAAAGCATCAGGGGCTGTTTAAAAGTGCTTTTTATATATTGTGGGCAATTAGCTTTGAAACAAAATAACTATTTTTCTTATAAAAGTTCTTATCATCAGTACAATTATATATATTATAGCATCTATAGATTTATTGATGATTTGTTTATGCTCCCACTTAACTTGTTACAGAAGTGACCAGTGTGTCTATGGACATTTCCCATCAGCCAGACAGACCACTTGAGAAAAACCTGTCACTTCCCAAGGCCACAGAGCCTGAGAATCCCCTCCCCTCCCCACAACCGATGACTTCATCTAGTGACCTAACATCACAACCTCCACCCCAACCATTGATATCATCTGATCATCAAATTGATCTGCCACAGCAGCCGCTTACAAGCAACTTACTGCCATCAAAAGCCCAGAAATCTTTTAGAGAAGGCAACGCCACAGGTTGTTTGATTATCACACCATCAAAGGATCCGGATCCCTACCTCAATCCATCCCCTGATGGATCCATTGAGGATTGTGTGATGGCTGAATCACACCAGTCTGAGCAGGTGTCAGTGGAAGATGGGGCAGGACTAGACAAAGTCAACCTCACATCAAATGCCCAGCCATTAGCAACTCTACCCGCTCAGTTGTTGTGTGATGACCAAGAAAACACAGTTTCTCCATCTGAAACCAATGATGGTTATGCTTCCTCAGATGTGGAGAAAACCGATTACAGCTCATCTGAAGTTCCCATCCAAGATGTGGCAACAAGTGGTCTGCATTCAGGAGGTACAAGTGAGACTGAGGTCAGGGGTGAGATAGAGAATGGTACTGTGTCAACAAGCATCTGTAGCGATGCTGACAATAGCAACTACCTAATTGATGAGGAACAACCCTCTTTGCAGTCTCTCCCAGTTGATGTGTGCTCTAACTCTCCTCAGGTCTCGTCCCTGTCAGAAGCTGAACAAGCTGAGGACAAGGTGAATTCATCAACGCAAGAACAGACCGGTCCAAGCAGTGAAACAGAGTCTATGACCGTTGAAATTGAGCAGCCTGGGGAACTTGCGATGGAATCTGGTATTTTAACGATTTCTGAGGCAACACCCGATTGTGTAATGAAGGATATAGTATCACTCCCAGCCCATGTCCCTAACAATACAAGTGGATGTAACAGCCCACCAATGACTCCAGCTTTGATCAACCACATTGGAGACTCTGTGGGTTCTGCAGAATCCCAGGCTTTCCAGGATCCTCTTCAGGTTGTTTTGCCAGAGGTGTCAGCTGTTGTGGATGAAGCCATTCCAGATTCGCTAGAGGCTGAGGACCTGTCCTTCCCCAATACTGCTGGTCTTGAGCCCACGAATCTCGTTCAGGATAGCCCTGCAGCCTCCTTAACTGAGACTACCAATGCTTTGTCAGCACAACCAACTGCTATAGCTGAAGTCAGTGTGCGCAGCACCCCAACAGGAATCACCAAAGTTTATGCCGTGAGGAAAAGCAGCACAGTAGTTAATAATGTGGCTGAAATAGGGGGAAATAACAAAACAGACCGAATGACATCAACACCTGGCCGCACCAACCATATAATTACTACTGTTAAACCATCTGTCTCAAAGAATTCTCATTTGACCAAGTATTTCCCCAGCAGTGTTACAGCTCAACAGGATGACATCACCATGAATGGTCCTTCTAAACTCCTCCATCATTTGCCAGAGGGGGATCTGGTCAATGCTGTGTCGAATCAAACAGAGGGCAGTGAGGTGGTTTACAGGGTGAATTGTTTGGACAGTGCAAGGCTTGGAACATCAATCTCCATAAGGGATGTAACCAAAAAAAACCCCCAGAGAGATGCAGTGTGGAGCAGGTGGATAGGATTGTGATGAAAGGTGTGTCTAAGGGCTGCCAGAATGAAGGTAGCATTGATCTCAAACTGGACGGCATTTCAAATCATACTGGGGAGGAAGATGAGGTGTACCAGGTGAACAATGCCCGTCTCCTGTCTCCGCAGCCAGCCCAGCAGGAATGTTGTGAGGATGTGGCAGGTGAGGAAGATGATTGTGGTATGAAGGGTGTATCCATCATGAAACCCCTTAAGGATCGCGAATCAGAGGTCCAACATGTAGAGATAGTCACTACACCGGACATGAAGAAAGTGAGAACTTCCAACTCCTCCTGTGACAGGCAGAGCCAAGTCGTCATGGCACAACCTGCTGTAGGAATGGTGCCAAGCAGCTCTTCCCATGCACAGAAACCAGACTGGCTCATGCAGGAAACTGAGAGGAGTCTTGGTGGTGTCTCAAGGAAGGGGCCTCCCAATGAATGTGATGCTGCTGATGTTGCCATGCTACCTTCCCTCACTGCTGCAACTCGAGGCCTGCCTTTACATCTGCCTCGGCCCAAGTCAGCAAAGAATTCTGTGGTGGGCAAAACACATACCATTACTGTGACATCTGCTATAGAACTCACTAGTCGCTCTGACAAGATCCACTTGTCACATTTTGTTCAGAAGTCTCTCAACACCCCAACATTAGTTAGCTCATCTCATGCTATCATGGCCCCTGGATTTACAGACAATTTAACAGAATCAGTGCAGAAAGTCATGATGTCACTGCCCAATATGGACACAACACCGCCTAGCTCACCCAATTATACGCGAGTGAGTGAACCAGCCATGCAGACCATCTCTTCCTCCATTAAAAATAGTCACTTTCACCAGGTGATAAAAGTGGTATCAGGTGTCAGTGATTGTGTTAACCCCGACCTAATGAAGTCTCCCTTACTGCCAAGCAAGCCAGCCCATGTAGAGGAAAATGCTACTTCACTGCTCTCTATCAATACCAATAATGAACGAAGCACCCACCTGGAGAGCATTTCCCCTTCCAGTACAGACTCGTTTGTCAGTGAGCACTCATATAGTGCAAGAATGCCTGGAATAAGTCCTATCAAAACCAGCCCCACCTTTGCATTGACCTTTCCTGGTGCTAAGTCTAGGGTGGTGAAACCTGATGCAGATATCTCACGTTCAACTTCCACTAATGTCCACATTTCTAAGAAGCTGTTTGTGGAAGCATCACATATGACTGTACCCGACTTGAAGAAGAAGCATTGTTTTGGTGAAGGTTTACCCCTTGATGAATTGCCATCTGTCAACAAGTCACGATCAAGTACCTCAGATTCTACATATTCTCAGTCAATATATAGTCAACTTCCAAACAGTCACAACAGCTTATCCCCTCAACTCACAAATGCAAAAGACGCTAGCTTAGCAGCAAGCAGTATAGGGGCTGAATCTCAGTTGGTCCATCTCAACTCATACCCTGCTACCACCAGCTCGCTACAACAGCCAACAAGACAGTCTCGCCGGGACAGTGAGAGTTCTGCTGACAGTGCCATCACTCTGCTATCTTCTGACAACAAACAGACTCGGAGTAGCAGGGCTGGCAGTTCAGAACGCTGTGAGTCTCCTGCTATCAGTGAACGTATGGCTACTAGAAGCAGCGGTCGTAGACGCTTGTCTCCTGGACCAGGACCATCTGAACAGACCCAGGGTGAAGACCAAAGCATGCCCACTAGAGCCAGCAAACGTAGACTTACACAAACGGCAGAAGAGATGGAATCTCTCGAAGTTTCCACCCACACGACTCCATCCGATTCTGATGATACTATTGGAGATAATTGCTTTGCACTCAGCAGCAAGGATGTTGGATCAACTGAAGCTCCTGTCAAGTCTGAGCTGACTCCTACTGACAATGATGGGCTGACCAAGTCCTGCAACATTAAGAGAATCCTTGTGAAGTCTGATGGCCATCGGGCTGTAAGTAGTGTGCGAAACTCCTTGAAAAACTCCAAAGTAGACATCAAGGCACTACCTATGTCTGGGGAAGGTGAGCTGCCGTAACTACCTCAATTGCATGCATATAACAGACAATAAGTCTAAAAAAAATGGTGATATCTCGGTACAAGACTTGATTGACCTTAGATGTTGATATGCCACTATGAGGGACATCTGTTGCATTACCTTGGTGTCTGCTGTAGATTCAGTAGATGAGGAGAGTGGCTTGGCTGAGCAGAGGTTACCTGTGACATCCTCCCCTGAACCTGACCACACACCATCAATGCCAAGCGGTATATCCGTGCCTGCAGGACGGCCAAAGGTGAGCCACCATGAACTCTATTCTGCATGTCTTACAAATATATAGCCTATTTTATTTTCCCAAGCTTAAATAAGTTCCCCTTTGAGAGCTATCTTAAATGAATGCGCTTGTTATAATTGTGATATATGGTTTAATCGATAAGCTGTTGGTTTCAGTTGAGTCGATGGGTGATTCAATATTGACACAGGCAAGCAGTAAAAGACGCAAGACAAGCCGAGAAAACCGACCCTAACTCCTTCTCCTCTCATTTGACATAACCGTGTGTTGAGGTGTGCATTTGCCTGCAGTGTTTCATACGTTGAATAGAAGCTTATGGAAGCAGTTGTTTACTAAGTTAATTCTGTTTGTTCAATCAACCAGGTCATATATTTCTATCGTGAGTATCACAGTGATGTTGTCTGTTGAAGAAGTTAATTATCAAGACTCTGAATTCATGTTGAATGGGAACGGTTGAGCGCATTAGTGCCTCTTGTTATCCTGAACCCTCTGACACATGTAGAGCCATGAGGGGTGCATTGTACATAGAGCTGCCTCCTCGACTAGAGCCAGCTGATACCAGTTACATCCAACACAGTTACTTTACTTGTACAAATTTTATTTGTTGCATTTCTGTATATTGTTATTACAGTTGTGGGTGGATTGAGGGTTTTACACAGAGTGCTTATCTGAGCGCATGCAATGAGGATCATGTGAATTATGGGGGATGTTACCTTATCTCATTGTTCTTTAAATAGTCTATTTTTGTGTTGCCCGTGTCCCGTCATGAAATATGTGTGTGACAAAGCCTGCTACTCCATTGTTAATGCTAGTGTATGGTCCCATTTCTTCACCTCTCCTCTGTTTCGCGCCTTGGGTCCAGTGATTTGGGAAAGTGTATGCATGTACATAAGTGTGTGCCTGTATTATATAGAGCCACCACTTGCTCTTTGTGGGTAGTGAGTGAAATCATTGGAGGGCATGTTAACATTGACAAATATGTATAAACACAAATTCTATTTTCTCAATATGACATGTTTGTATAAAGTGAAATGAATGCCGGTCATCATGGAATATTGTACGCAGCCATGTTACGTTTAGATTTTGAATTAGGTGTAGATTTGGCATGGCTAGCTTCAAACATGCTCTTGTATTTAATGTCTTTTTGTACAATGGCATAATTCCAATCAGGTTTGTACCATATTCATCTGGAGTAATTATTTGCAGTAACCTGGAGAGTGTACCCCAGTGTTGTTTATTATGTATCATATTTGTTGATCCACAGTCTACTCTCTATATACTCCATAATGTATTCAATTTATTGGTTTTTCTCCGGGAGATATTTCATAAATAATAAATACTGCATAAATAGACTATGTAGTCTGTTTAAATCCCCTGGTGTGTGAATTTGTGAAAATAGTTTCAATTTCCATTGCATATGTGTCACACTTGGCAAGTTTTCATTCTTTATACTGTAGTATACCATGATGGTGTCACGTTATGCAAGATACCCTGTTTGGGATGTGTAGACACAGATTTTCATTGCAACACCAAATTCACTATATTTGCATTTACTGATTTATGATAAATATATAAACGCATTAATTTCTTTTGAGGTGTTTACTTTTTACAACCTTATCTAAAAAGCTCACAAGACATTGAATGTTGAGCGGTACGAGATGAAAATAACCCGTTCCTGAATGGACCAAATGGGAAAAAAACCAATGAGAATGGCTTGTCAGGAATTACAAGCAGTAATAATTGATGAAGCACTCTTTGAGAATTCTGCCATACCACAAAAGTAAGGCAGGCATCAATTAGCATTGCTTAACTCTTGAAAAGCTGTCAGACGGTGAAGTTTGTTGCCTCAAAAAAATTATCAAGTGGGATGCTGAAAGAATCAGGCATTACCATGCAAAGGCTCATTCCTGCCACTTAGTTTTCTTCTTTTAAAAAAAACCAAACCTTCACATATTGTGAGGGGAGTGAGACCTATGGTCTTAATATAATATTAGTTTAGATGTATATATATGTATTTCAAGGAATGAGGTGTATTATGGATACATCAGGTGGTCTCGGCTGAGACTTGGACCTTCAGCCCTCAAACATGGACCAGATCTTAACTCCTCAGGGCAGATCTACTGAGGAGGTTAAAGGATTTATGTCTATGCCCGATCGTTTCGGCATTCTTCATCTGTTTTTGTGTGATGACCCCTCTCGCCCCAACGGACAGGTCCACGACTGATACTTATTAAGTCGATGTTTCGCTTAATGTTTCGGCTAAGGATTTATGTTTGGATTCTTTCCTATTTGCCTGTAGATCAAGAAAATTGGTTGAGGCGTCCATCGTGACGATGAGGTCGAATACAATACTCTAGTGATGAGGGCATCCGGATGGAATCGCGTGCCTTCTTCGTCGCTGAGCCAGAGTTCCCTGGATTTTGTCCATTAGGATGTTGTGCCGTTTGGATACTATATCCATCACGTTCGGGTATGTCTGTAGGGCGTGTACCATGGTTTCTGGTTGTGTGCCGCAGTTTCTACAGTTTTTCCTCCAATCGCTCCCCGCGTGAGTGTTCATTTCCACTGGTAGCTATTTGCTCACTAGTTTCGCGGACACGATGAGCTCTTTTCCTGACGATTACACAATCTTTCTTTTGGGGTCTGTGCCAAGGTTACCTCTTTGAATCAGATTCAGCAAACGAACACAAAACTTGTCTTGAATGGCGCAGACAATGCCCGCCGTGGAAGCTGCCATTTTGAAATTAACTTGGAAATGGATGACCTGTGTCGGGCGTTCTGATGGTCCAACTGTCGTTGTCGTTACAACTGGATTTGAGCACTGCGAGGCGTTCAGGTTATTCCACCCACTTCAGTCGAGGCCTCATCCGAGGTGATTTTAAAGAGAATTCATACTTATTAGCCGATATGATTTCCAGTGGCAATTGCGTGAAGCATTATTGAACCTCAATTATATAGTGAGTCAGCGTGCTAGTTTTTGCTCTAGGCAGTCAGGCAATGCTTTTGAGCAGCGCGTCCATAACAACAGTTCAGTTTCTCTCGTGTGAAATGATCATACACTGAAGTGATCGCATTAAAATGTTATCAGTATTTCCTTTGATAGATATATAAATGATGACAGGCTTTCTTCCTTCTCCCTTGCACTTTTGAAAAATATCTGAGCTTACCCAGTGGGCACAACACGTGGAATCCACGTGGAAATCATGTGGATTTTTGGTGAATTGGTGGATCCACGTGTTTTCACGTGATATCCACGTGGATTCCACGAGTATTAATCACGTGGAATTGACGTGTCAAAAACACGTGGAAAAGACGTGTATTTTAGGACCCATTTGTAAATTATTATTTAAATATTCTTTTTCAGTTTATACCAGAAATATGGCCATGTGTTAACCTGACAGCCCCAGCTAAGCTTGTGCTAGATATGCCAAGATATAGTGGGTTTCACAACTTTTGGTGCTATCTATCTATGAGCTCTGGGGATGATGACGGTTTTTGGCTTTCATCTGCTTAGTTACTATCGTGACAGGGGTCTCCTGGAATAATGAGCCGAAATTCAGGTGAGATACTCTCCAAACGTAGGCGAGGTTCGAACCCGTGACCTGCTGGTCCGTGGTGAAGACCCCACCGGGGGTAACCGCTATACGATGATTGGTGCGATTTGCTGCAGTTTTGGAAAGTTGAGAATTCATTTGCTATATTTTTGACAGTTTCTAAGTTTACAAGTGAGTCATATTCAAATGTTATTCTTTCAATGAAAATAAGTTTACTCAAGTAGCTGTACAAAAACTGCTTGCCGTATATGTCTTCATGGTTTATGATTTTATGCTCATTGGTGCATGAAACCTGTATTATCGCTCTCAGCAAAGTGCCAGCCGTTGCAGCTAGTTAGTTGCAGCGGAAAGGCTGTAGGCACGCCTCGTGGTTTTTTGGAGGCTTGCTCCTTAATACACCACAACCATCTTATACACACGCCATGGTTCATCTGTTGACTGTTCCTCCATCTCACAGTCATCGTTCATCTGTCAGTCCATCTCACAGTCACAGTCATCGTTCATCTGTCAGTCTAGCTCTGGTGTAACGGTAACATGAATTTATACCAGACGTCTTGTAGGGCTACTGTCAGTCCATTTCACAGTCATCGTTCATCAGTCAGTCCATCTCACAGTCATCGTTCATCTGTCAATCCGCTCCACACGGTCGTCATCGCTCATTTGTCACTCAGTCCCACAGTCATGGCTCATCTGTCACTCATTCTAGCAGTCGTCGGTTGAGCAATGATGGTTTTCCTTTAACATAAGTGCATATTGTGAATATTTTCTTTAAATATTTTCTCTGTTTTAATGCTGCTATTGAGAAAGGTATTATTTATGAGTTTGTAGTCAGCAGCATAGTAATTGAACACTGCATAATTTGTTTGTGCACAGGTTTTTCAGGATCGCTGCCTCTCCTGCCTCTGCAAATCAGGATTTACAGATATACTGAACAGGCAGGAGAGGAGAGAGCTGGCCGATAGTGGCAAAATGCTTCCTGAAGCTGTGCAGATGAACAGCACTGAGGAACTTCAACATTTAAATGAGCAGTTTATGGACAACCAGAGAAAGAATTTGTGGGTATGTAAAATTGCAGTTTTTTAAAGGAGGAGTGGGCATTAGATCTAATAAACAGCAATGAAATATTTTCCAAATGTCACATTTTTGTGTCAGTTTCAGAAGTGTATGAAAATCATTGTGCAGTGAACGATTTGACAAGCAGGTGAGATTCTCTATGTATTTGTATATGATGTAAATCCATGATCCAAACAACTTGCACTTATGCATTTTGTCTGAATTGGCAATGTTTAAGAAATTTTCATGCACCAATTGCATTCATTCAGACATATTGCTTGCAGATTAATCACTAATTCCCTGCAGTGCAAGCTTAACATGAACGGGTCAGGTGACAAAGCCAGCTTTGAGAAAATGGCACTCTGCAAATTAATTGTCGGTAGGTTCACCATTGGCTAATTACTTGGAAGTCCAGGATAGTTTTTGATTTTAATGATACACAATAAATGATGAAAGTCAGTTGTACGATGTATGAAATTAGATAGCTTATGTTGTCCTCTTTGTACTGTGCAGAAAGTGTAGTGAAGAGTCATGGGTTCACCGAGGCTGATGTTAATGTCTTTCTAGCCAACCGACTAAGGAATGCACCCAAGAGAAGTTTAAATATTGCCTATTGGTAATGATTGTTGATTTACTCACACATTTATATTTTTCATAGATTTGACTAGATCGTTTACTTAAAGAGCCATTTACATGCAAAATTCAAATTTGTGTTGTCATCTAATTATGAAGATGATTTTGTGACATTTTGACAACAGTATGACTGAGATGTCATAACTAGTTGCCGAGATATTACCGATCAAACTCGCAGACTTTCCTGTATGAAGTCATCAAACTCATTCACTCACTTTAGTTTAGTGGTTTACTGATGAAAGCCATTTACCCAGACGAATTTGACTGATTTGTGTCAATTAGGTGACGTCACCCAGAAAGTCACTTAAAAATTATCATCAAAATGCGATAACAAAAATTCGGTTTTGCATTTCAGTGGCCTTTTAAGTACATTTTATAATTTGCATTTTATTAGGGTGAAAGTTAATCATGTTATATCTGTGTATATTCATGATGCTCATGCATGTAGTGACCGGTTTAATGTGTTTCGTGAACAAACCTGCCTTTTTCCACTAATTTGTTGCCTTTGTATGTTGACATTTACTCGTAATGTTTAAAACATGTTTAATATTGTTATTTGTGATCATGTAGCACTTATAGTTGGATATTTCTGAGAAATAAATGTACTTGGTTCAATGATCTTGTGAAATATATTAAAAAACAAAAAATTTACTAAAGAGGAAGTAAAAACCACCTGAATACAGATATTTTGTATCGTTGAATTTAGGTGGAAGAGCACACGTGTTTTACACGTGTCCATATCCACGTGAATTCAACTTGCCTTTTACGCGTATTATCTACGTGAATTACACCAGTTTCTCCACGTATTTTCCACGTGGATTCCACGAGTTGTGCCCACTGGGTATACTGATAACACGTGAAATGTTTATGGTGAGCAACGTTAATTGGCGCTTTGGAGCAAAAAAATTACTCGTGCTGCTGCTTTCTGTCGCTACTGTGATAGCTATGCAGTGTAGTCTCGATCTGGTAATTATATCACAAAATCTCGTAATCAGCTTAGAATGAGCAATAAGATCCCGACACGTGCCACATTTGATGGAATTTGATGAGTTTTGAAAGGCAGCTCCAACGAAGTTTCCTCCTATGTCCCCTCAGTGTCGGTTTCACAAACCAGTCTAAGCAACGGGTTTCTGCGTTTGTTTAGTTGTTTGAGCGTCGCAATCATCTTCATCAATCACAGAGGTGATATAATGACTGAATGTGAAGTAAAACCTTAGTATAATTTCATATGAAAAATCGTGTCACCAAGAAGAACATATCTGCGCGTTATGACCAGTGACATTTAGTAAAGTTGGAGCGACGGTCAACCCACTGGTCATAACGCTTATCGCCAGAACGTATCAGTCTCGAGATCCGAGCAAAGAGGGGCTAATAGTTACGCAAAGAGGGCTCACTGAATACACACACACACGTATGTGTATATGTATATATATGTATATATATTCATATACATCAATATACATACATATGCATACATATATGTATGTATGAATATGAATATAAATATATTTATGGTATATACATATATACAGTATATAAGTATATATATATACATATATATATATATATATATATATATTTCATTTATATAAATATACTGTGTATACATTAATATGCATACATATATATATATATATATATATATATATATATATATATATATATAATACATATATATATATATAATATATATATATATATATATATATATATATAAATATATATATATATATATATAAATATATATATCAATATATATATATATATCATATATATATATATATATGTACATATATATATACATATATATATGTATGTTGTAACGTGATCCGTAGTGTAGAGATGCTCACGCTACGCACTTGTAGTAAGTAAAAGAATCGAACTCCAGATGTAGGGTTAATAACCACTTGAACTTTATTTAACTGTTTTCAACTTTCGAATTTCAGATGTAACTTAGCCTAAACTTAAGAGAGAGAAGTGTTGAGCTCGGAGGCCAGGAGAGAACTGATTTTGAAATATAAGTTGCTTCCCTCAACGACTAAGGCACGCCATCCCAATTCTCATGGGCTGTACCATGCTGTAGCCAGGTCTGTGAGGGCTGGGGCTAACGGGTGTTGCCTGGGCAGGATGGTCATGTGGCTCTGGAATATGGGGTATGTATGAGGAGAGGGGGGGGGAGTGGCAGGTGACATGTAAGTCACTTGTGGATCTGGGAAACTGGGGCGTATAATTAATATAAGCTGTTGGGGGTTACTCCATCAACTGATGACTGGGTACGTTATGTACGTTATGATGAAGGGTAGGTTTGTTATGAATTTGGCACTCAACATGTACATATATGTATATATATATTTTATATATATATATATATCATATATATATATATATATATATATATATATATATAAACTATATATAAGCTTAGAGAGAGAGAGAGAGAGAGATATGAGAGAGAGAGAGAGAGAGAGAGAGAGAGAGAGAGAGAGAGAGAGAGAGAGAGAGAGGAGCGTTTTATTATCAGATAGGCCTTCTTCTGCCGACCTGTCGTAGGCGAATTATGTGACCAAGGTAACGGCTCCGCGAATCGCCCAGCCCAGTGGCCAGAATTCGGTGGGGGTTAAGAGGGATGGTTACTTTGACTAGACGTGGTGGGCGTGCACAATTTTTACGTTTCGTGCTATAAACCTCACTGCATGTTTCTCCACTGCGGTTAATTCGCCCACGGAAGTTGCGCGTAGGAGGTCATGTGAATGCGCGGAATGTAACCGTTTTAGCGTGGGTGACGATGTTTGTGATTAATGCATGACTGGAATTTGTGTCCAAATTAAGTTACAAACCCTTATAAGTTAATGAAAAAAAACTGTGTGCGGGGGCATATGTTAGAAGTGTCGTTAGCAGGTGGGTGAACAATGAGTCGGCTCATTCTGTTAGAGAACGCGATAAGGTTAGCAGCGGAGACGCGTGGACACAGGCGAAAGGAGCTCAATACCCAATTCAACATACGAATACATTCAGGGTAAGTTATGCCGAATAAGAGAAGAGGGAAGAGGGACAGTTCAGTCCTACCTAAGTCCCCAGATGCCAAGAAGAAAAAGGTATGTCATGGTTAGATATCGATTATTCATACAGTTGATTAGCGAGGATTGTCATCAGAAGCATTCAGCAGGTGTATGTCTCATTGTGACCATGTTTCATTCTGATTTAACGTCGAGTTCATATAGTTCATTTTCAATCCAAGACTTTGCTGTCTCGACCACGGTGCTTATATTCGCCATGTTTTTTTCTCGATATTGATCAGACAGCGTAGGAGAATGAATTGAATTATCTGACGTTATCTGTATCAGCAAGACAGTGTGGATTCCATTATCTGACGTTATCTGTAATCAGCAAGACAGTGTGGATTCCATTATCTAACGTTATCTGTATCAGCAAGACAATGTGGATTCCATTATCTGACGTTATCTGTATCAGCAAGACAGTGTGGATTCCATTATCTGACGTTATCTGTATCAGCAAGACAGTGTGGATTCCATTATCTGACGTTATCTGTATCAGCAAGACAATGTGGATTCCATTATCTGACGTTATCTGTATCAGCAAGACAGTGTGGATTCCATTATCTGACGTTATCTGTATCAGCAAGACAGTGTGGATTCCATTGAGATTTGTACTTCTTGTGGACGAGAAATCACAAGGTTGTCAGTAACTCCCTCGAGGTGCTCAGCTTCCTCAATGATTTCATTGATGGTCATATTCGACTTTCCTGACGCATTGTTAGTATTTTCCAAGATCATCTTCTGCGTGTCTTAATGGGTGAATAGTTTGCAATGTGAGTGGTTGGCTAAGTGGGTGTGTAGGAGGTGATGTGAGTAGCTTGATGAGTGGGTTACTGGAATAGTGGGTAGCCGGATGAGTGGGTAGCCGGATGAGTGGGTAACTGGAATAGTGGGTAGCCGGATGGGTGAGTAGCTGGAATTGTGGGTAGGCGGATGAGTGGGCAGCTGGAATAGTGAATTGATGGGTGAGTGAGTGGTTTGACGAGTGCGTGGCCGGTTGGTGTGTGGCTGGGCGAGTGTGTGGCTTGGTGAATGTGTGGCCGTTTAAGTGTATTAGCTGCATGGGTGAGTGTGTGGCTAGTCGAGTGTGTGTGGCTTGGTGAGTGTGTGGCTGTTGAATGTGTGGCCGGTAAAGTGTGTTAGCTGCCTGGGAGAGTGTGTGGCTTGGTGAGTGTGTGTGGCTGGGTGAGTATGTTGCTTGGTGAGTGTGTGGCCGGTTAAGTGTGTGGCTGGTTGGGTGAGTGTGTGGCTGGGTGAGTATGGGTAAGCGGGTGAGTGGGCGGATTAGTAAGTAACTACGACAATAAACCGGTGAATATAGTTCACGACCTTGTAGAATGATAATTATTGCAACATTTATAAGTGTAGTTTTGTGTTATTTAATAGCTTATCATTTGATAACCAACAAGTTGCTGCTTTGAATGTCGTTCACCCAATTGAATTCGTTTAAAAACACGAAAATCTCAATACGCAAATCTCAACAGACATTCATTCACCCCTACAGTGACGACGGATAGAATACTGTTCATGCAGTATAGTAAAAGGAGTCTCTTGCTCAGCCTAATCAATATCAATAGGTTTATGGTGCCATTAAAATCGTGCACACTGGCTTAATAATATACTGATGCACGAAATCAAAATGCATTGCGTTTGGACGTTTTTAGTGATTCTCCCTAACTACAATGCACATCGACTTCCTTACTAACAATAGGTCCGAATTTTGTCATATCACTCTGTGTTGCATGATTACCTGACGGTTCCTGCAAACCATCTGGTAGCAATATCGTTCAGTGGGACAAAATACCTAACTTTTAACAGTTCTGATTTGGTGTTTGGAGAACCCAGCACTTAACTATTGTGATATTTTATTTACTATTTCCTGACATTTGGGGTTATTGCAATCATTTGTTAGGTTAACTTAGAGATTAGGCTCGATGGCCCGCCCTTTGGCATCACAAACTATTTGTGAATATTTTTGAGATGCACGTATTGCTAAGGCTTTTATCCGCTCAAAAGAGGACCCTGATGATGATACAACATTTGGACCAATTTTACGTGAACATCAGGGTTTTGTACCGCTTGGCGGCATGGTTTTCATTCGTTGGTTTGAGAAATATTGTCCTTGTGGCCGTATATCACTTAAAGCACCAGTGAACGGGCCCAGCACATAGATCGCGCCACATTGGCAATGAAAGGTACCCAAGAATCCTGGTTTCAAAATGTATGTACCTGTAGTTTAATCACCCTTAACTGATTTTACTGTGTGTATGAAATGTATTATTGAAATACATAGATTGATCATTAAATGCAATTGATTTGCCTATAGGAGACGAAAGGAATCTCCCAACACAAGAGAACAAGTGGCGATCATCACATACAATCTGGTGATCCACAAACACACCCAGAAAGCTTCAAATTTGTTAAAAATCTGTTCAAATCATGGAAAAATGACGACAAATTTCCCGAATCAGTCAATATATCTGTGTCAGATAAATTTTTGTTTGATGCCTATATATATGACTATTACAAATACAAAAATGATGGTGCCCTAAATGAGAGCTTGGAGATCTTTACCATGCCTGAAACCGAGAGTCACCTCGAAAAATATAAACAGCAAATAAGTGAATTACAAGCAAAAGTCGAGGAACTTTCGACAAGGTTAGTTCCCTTCTTCATTCCGAACTGTAAATTGGAAAAGTTGGTTAATTTAATAAAGTGTACATGTTCCGGAGGACATTGATTCAAAGAGCTATCCTAAAAAAAGTATGTTGAAATTCTTCGCCAAAAGAGTGATTTGTTGTGGATGATAAGGAACAGTGAACTGATGCATGACAAGGTATCTCGGGATGAGACTGGTTTGGAAAACGTCAATTGTGCGAGCCGTCCCAGTCACGTGACCGAGCTCTACCAGACGCTCACCACCGATACTTGGCTCGCTGCCAAAGAGGAGCTCGATGATGATTATGGTACAGCAAGTGAAGAGAACAGAACTCGTTTTCTCTGTGATATTCTTCTGGTAGGTACATTGGTTGGCTCTTGATGTTTAACTTGAATGTTCCATTTAGTATACTGCATGTGCACTCCTGGAGTCATGGAATTGCGTTTGGATTGTCTGCAGGAAGCTAGGAAAGCTGCTGGTGTGGCTTACGATGAATGTAAGTCCGTAATTTGGGAGATTGTGAAGCAGCCTGTGGAGGCGACATTACAGGAAGATTGGCGCCAATCACCTGATTACACTGCTCACCAGGTGATACATCTTAGAGCTTATGTTGACTTCACGTCAATACACAGAATAGGAATATTGAAAGAGTATTTTTTGCCACCGAAGTATATATCAGTCGAATTGATGAGTTTTAAAGAAACCCTTCGCTGCCCACTCATGTTTTGGACGAATACAGCGCTAAACCACGCCTCCGTAGTTCCAATGAGTTTTGCCTTTAGCTATCATATTGATTTGTTTTGACTGCCGTCGCGGGATCAGGATCTTGGACTGAACTTGAATAGCGCTATTTCGAATCGGCTCAAGGTGACTAGCGTAGACGTCAGGACGGACCTTCTTGTTCAGGTTTGCTTACCGTTAATATCACTCTGACCCACCAACCAACGACCTGTTTACCACAGACCCACCAAATAAACAGCCGCCGACCACAGACCCACCAACCAACCAACGCCCTGTTGACCTCCGACTCACCAGCCATCGACCTGCCGAACAAAAACCCATCAACCACTGACCAACATTCCACCGACTTATCGTCCACACACACAACAACTGACGACCCATCTACCAACATCCCGCCAACCAATCTACTAACATCCAAATAACCCATCTACCAACATCCCAATAACCCATCTACCAACATCCCAATAACCCATTAACCAACATCCAAGTAACCCATCTACCAACATCCCGCCAACCAATCTACTGACATCCAAATAACCCATCTACCAACATCCCACCAACCAATCTGCTAACATCCCAATAACATATCTACCAACATCCCAATAACCCATTAACCAACATCCAAGTAACCCATCTACCAACATCCCGCCAACCAATCTACTGACATCCAAATAACCCATCTACCAACATCCCACCAACCAATCTGCTAACATCCCAATAACATATCTTCCAACATTGCGCCAACTCATCTACTAACATCCAAATAACCCGTCTACCAACATCCCAATAACCTATCTACCAACATCCCCCCAATCACTAACCCATCTACCAACATCCCGCCAACCCATTTATTAACATCCAAATAACCCATCTACCAACATACCAATAACCTATCTACCAACATCCCACCAACCAATCTGCTAACATCCCAATAACATATCTTCCAACATTCCTCCAACCCATCTACTAACATCCCACAAACCCATCTACCAACATCCCAATCACCTTTCTACCAACATCCCCCCATCAATCTACTAACATCCCAATAACCTATCTACCAACATCCCACCAACCAATCTGCTAACATCCAAATAACCTATCTACCAACATTCCGCCAACTCATCTACTAAAATCCTAATAACCTATCTACTAACATCCCAATAACCTATCTACCAACATCCCAGTAACCCATCTACCAACTCCCGCCAACCCATCTACCAACATCCCAATAACCTATCTACCAACATCCCGCCAACCAATCTACTAACATCCCAATAACCTATCTACCAACATCCCAGTAACCCATCTACCAACTCCCGCCAACCCATCTACCAACATCCCAATAACCTATCTACCAACATCCCGCCAACCAATCTACTAACATCCCAATAACCTATCTACCAACATCCCACCTACCCATCTATCAACAGACCACTTACCCATCCACCAACAGACCACCTACCAATCTACCAACAGACCACCTACCCATCTACCAACATCCCGCCAACCCATCTACCAACATCCCGCCAACCCATCTACCAGCAGACTGCCTACCCATCTTCCAACATCCCACCCACCAATTTACCTACATCCCACCAACCCATCGACCAACATCCCACCTACCCATCTATCAACAGACCACATACCCATCTATCAACAGACCACCTACCAATTTACCAACAGACCACCTACCCTTCCACCAGCAGACCACTTACCCATCCACTAACAGACAACTTACTCCTCCACCAACAGACCACCTACCAATCTACCAACAGACCACTTACCCATCCACCAACAGACCACTTACCCATCGACCAACAGACCACCTACCCATCCACCAACAGACCACATACCCATCGACCAACAGACCACTTACCCATCGACCAACAGACCACTTACCCATCGACCAACAGACCACCTACCCATCCACCAACAGACCACTTACCCATCCACCAACAATCTGCCTTATAAATTGCTTGTCTTTGCTTTGTTCCAGGAAGTGCTCAACAAGTTAGAAGATGGACCTTTGATTGCAGCTGCAGAAGAAAAGACGAAAGTGCGAGAATATACAGAAAGATGCTGTCACGTTGCTTGGATGATGAGAGTCCAGCAGCCAGCCATTATCTTGAACGCTGAAGGTGAAGGTCAACAGCCCAGCGAACACCTCCATGACATCTATTTTGAATGTAAGCGAACGAAAAAAGCTGTCATAAGATATTTTATTAAACCAGCCTTAATGCATGGAAGCAAGTGTCTCAGCAAGGGACTTGTATTCATATCTTAGGGAGGGAAAAGGGATTCAGAGAAAAGAAATGGTTAAACAGACACGTTCCAATTAATTGTATATTCAAGAGGGCATATAGGAGGAGATTTCCCCCATCTGTTGGTTTTCGGTATTTCTGAACATATTTATTCGGATTCTTACTTAGAAGTAAACTTAATTAAATGATAATATTTCTGTAACATTGTTTTATTGTAGATGAAACCAAGCATTGTTTGTCTGTAGTTTTATAGAAACAATTGGTTTAGTTTACACTTAGTGTACATTACCTTGCTATTACCTTGCTAGAACAGCATTTTTGATTATTACGGTGGAGTCCAAACAGATAAAGCATATATTTTCATTATTTTCTTGTACTTATTATTTTATTCGTTCGTTGACTTAGTCAAAATTATTTTTCAATTGCAAAATTATTTTCAATAGCTATAGCTAGTTCTTGGTGAAATGAGCCACTACGCCAGTAGTGATACACGTACCCCTTCACACCTTGTTTTGGAAATTGAATACTGTACGAATACTGTACGACGTGTATTGCGTAATATATGTTTCGCTGACGATTGCATGCGGATTCGGTGCGGTATTTTGCTGACCTAATTCTATTTTTGGAAAGTGATTTCACCATCTGTTCCGTTATTTTCGGCCCTTGAAATCTTTGCGCCCTTGGTGACCTCATGGAGGGGCGCTATTTTGGATGAGGTCATTCTATTTTTGGAAAGTGATTTCACAATTTTCGTCGGATATGTCGTCATAGTTTGCTGAGCTAAGCTAAGTGATGGGATAGAGGGTGTGTATAAAACGGGAGAGTGTCTCAGTTCTGCGTTCAGTTATAATCATGGCTGGGAAACGGATGAGCGACGTGGAGTTGTTAAAAGCCGTGGAACAAATCGAAATGGAGGAAGTGAAACCGCTATACACACGATACTTTGCACAGTATTCGATAGTGGTTTGGAATAAAGATGTAGTGTTTTTGAAAAACAATTTCAAGAAATGTCACATATAGTTTGGGATGCACTGTGTATTGGACTGTGGTTACGAAATAGCTGCTGTCACAGAAACAATGAAACAGTTAGAAGCGGGAGAGGAGAGTCGTGTCGAGGTCTCTATTGGTGCAGACGTGACGATGAGTGTTCGATACCCGATCCCTATGGTGGTGATAAAGAAGGGTCAGGTGACAATGGAAATGGACAGTTACTCGTGGTATATGTTTGTAGAAGCGTGGGAGGAGTTGAAACAGCTCTACGGAGCCCACGTGATGAGAGCGAAATTAATGGAGGAATATCTGATGGTGGTATACACAGACACGCTTGTCGAATTAATCGAAGCTCTAATACCAGAAAAATGCCATGGCTGTCAGATCGACCACCCGAGTCAGCGACAGCATAATCTTTGTTTGATGGCCGAACCTGAAGAACAAGTTCGGATGTGTATGACGGATGCTCTCGAGCGTGTTGACGAACACTATGTATCAAGTTTATGGGAATTAAGTATAGGTTTAATTGACCCCTGCCCCTCGTGGATGGAACGTAGCAAATGGTTGTGTGTGGACTATAGGAAATATTGGTTGGAGTCGGTGAAATCAGATATTGAAATACGTGTAATTAACAGATTGTGTAATAAATGAGTGAAAATACAGGTCTGTGTTTGTTTTCTTTTAATTATGATTTGGAATGTATGTTATAAAGAGTTCAAATTTGGTGGGTGGTCATTTATGGCTAAGATAGTCAGAGAGTAACATCAACATGACGGATGCGTATAGCAGGTGGTCTGTTTTAAAAGACAAGTTACAGATGCATGCACAACTAACTCGAGAACTGAGAGACAATAAGATCTATAGACAAATTAGTATAAATCAACAGCGCTTGATGGAGTATGGTTACGATTTTGATACGGCTCTTAGTAAAGCGATCGAAGCTAGAGAGTGTTTAATGGATCGTCAGTTAACTGCGTTCGTGTCTGAAGATGAGGTGGATTAAAGTAATTATAAATATCGTTTAACAACAAGTTCACTGTCAGTAAAGGTTAAATCTTTAAAGCGACGACATGGAAACTTGTGTAGAATGTGACGAATGTCAGAGAGTTGCTGAGACCCAACAACCATATAGACCCAAGACACCTGCTCAGGGTAAACACAGACCCCTGAGGTTAAGGCGATGTCCTCTGTGTCAATGTGGGTTTGTTACCAAGGCGCTTTTGACCCAACACTTGAAATATCACTGTAATTATAAGCTCTACATTCACAATCGAAAATTAAGAAAAACAACAGGCACAACAAAGCAGAGGAAGGTTGTGACGTAATCGGAAAGCTTAACTTCCACGCTCGAAGAACCTCACGACCTGGTGTGCGTGTGTGTGTGTGCGTGATTTACCGGATCTGAAATTAATTCGTCACGTGATCACGAAAAACCGCTGACATCAGCTAAATTAATTCGTCACGTGATCACGAACAACTGCTGACATCAGCTAAATTAATTCGTCACGTGATCCCTTACATCACCTCGATCAGGGGATAAATAAGCGAACACGAACAGATTTTTGTTTCATTCAGGATGGCTGAGGAGAACAGCGAGGAGTGTGATTACATTGACGGACCGTTGTATACCAGTTGTCGTAGTGGTCGCTTTCAAATCACCCAGTGGTGTAGTAACCCAGACCCCAATGATTTACACATTCGCGATCGATGGAGCGGACATCAAATAAAATTACCCTCAAATGCCTTTCTCAGAAGCGGGACGGCTCTTACATCACTCACCTTATCGTTGATTGACGCGGAAGCTGGCCAATCGGACGTTGATACGGAAGAAACCATTTGTGACGATGTAATTGGTCGAGTGAAAGCCCCAGTCCCCTATATTGAAATTACCCGTGAAAGCGTGACCATGTGCTTTGATAGTTTCAATTGGTGGCTGCTCATAAAAGCTTACCAAGACCTATCAGCACGCCCACAAAAGATGGATGACCAAGGAACGTCGCCTGATGGGTGGGATATGATAATTAGCCTTTACAGTGGTTTGATGAAGCCATTGTTATCTGACATAGCTCAAGAACCATGCGTCGTGTGTGGAACGGGCGTATGTCAAGCCGAGAACCAACAAAAGATGTATTCACATTGCGTTGGAAGAGCCTTGGATAAGGTGGACGAACATCACGTCACTTTATTATGGCGCTTGTTGTGTGAGCAACACAATTCGACTGAACTGTGTCTTTGGCTCTCTAGAGAGTATCGACGTACCATGTTAGGTTTTTGTGTGACCACCGAACACTGGTCTAAAGTCTTAATGGGGGAACCTTATGACTGTAAATATAATAAAATTATTAGACGCATGAATATATATGATTGGTGATTGAATAAAAAGTGATGATATACTTTAATCGAATTTCTTTTTGAGTTCTACTTATCACGACACTATTTACCTATCCTATCTATAAAAAGAGTGGGGAACTGTGAATGATAACTCAGTATAAGAATGGATCGAGCCTTAAAACACCCCTTTAGTTGCGTGATAGCTGGTCCGAGCGGCTGTGGAAAAACTTACTTTGTGAGTGAGTTAATCAAAGGTAGTCACATTGAGCCACCACCCGACCGAATCGTGTGGTGTTTCGGAGAGTGGCAAACCATGTACACTCAACTACCGCACGTGGAATTTGTAGAGGGATTGAATTTTGAGACAGATCCTCAACAAAGAACCTTGTTGATCATCGATGATTTGATGGAAGAAACTGACGAACGCGTCACTCGCCTATTCACCAAAGGGAGTCACCATGGCAATCTTAGCGTGTTGTATTTAGTACAAAATTTATTCGGAAAGAATAAAGAACATCGAACAATCAGTTTGAACGCTCATTATTTAGTGGTATTTAAGAACCCTCGGGACGCTTCACAAATCATGCATTTAGCCAAACAAATGTACCCGCGAAACATCAAGTATGTACAAGAAGCCTTTTCGGATGCTACTTCGCAACCTCACGGTTATTTGTTTATCGATTTGAAACAGGCAACACCAGATCACTTACGGCTACGAACTGACATACTACGACCCAATCAAGTTGTATACCTACAGAAATAAATACCGTCGATCATCCGGACGACCGCCATTCTTATCGTTAGACATAGATCATGGCAGAGCATCTCAGAAAACACGCTGATACATTACGAGTGATGGCTAAAGCCAAACCCCCTGTCAATAGGGCTTTGATTCACACGGCTGACAAAGAATTGATAAATTGTCTATGTGAATGTGCACTCAATGTTTTAAAAGGAAACGTATCCTTGACTTCAGTTCAGAAGCGTAAATTAGCCCGATACAAACAAGGTCTGCGCGCTTTGATCTCACCTAAAACTAACGTCAAGAAAAAGAAAAGAGTATTACAAACCGGTGGTTTTCTCCCGGCGTTATTAGGACCTATTTTAGGTATCGCTGGTCCGTTGTTAGGCAAACTATTGGGCTAAAATTATGGCTAAGAAAATGATGTTGGTTGATCCCCGGGTACTGTCAAGTGGGCGTTACGATCAAGCTCCCACTGTCGACGTGTTATCCAACTTGGATGCGGAGATGAGGGATGTCCTGAATCGTAGTGATTTATCAGAGGAGGCTAAAGTAGAATCTTATAACCAAATTTTAACAAAACACCGCGAGTATTACCGCCAGCACAGAACCCCGACACCTCACACAGCCTTAGCTAATACCCCGCCCCACACACCCAAACAAGAAGATGTGTCTATTGTGGAAGTTGTAGAAACCATCCCTGATAAATTTCAGAAAAAAGGGCGTTTGCTATAAGAACGCCTTCGAAAAAACCCAGACGTGGGCTGGAATGAACGAGGGGAATTAACGATTAAAGGACAAGCCGTTAGTGGGACTAACGTGGCGGATTTGGTTAACGATGTGTTGAGACGGCGTAAACACTTTGAACCAGAGGGTTGGAAAAGATTTGCTGAAGCGTTGCGAGACTCCAACATTCCTCAAGATTTAGTAGGTCACCCCGATCGATGGAACTATATCCGACAGGGGGCGATGCAAATAGATAAAAGACCTGGTGAGGAGGAGCCTGTAACACAAAATTGGATGTCATGGAGAAGTTAAGTGTGTATTTCGACCCTGAGGCACCGGCCGCGTATGGAGGGGTGCAGCCATTGGTTAGAGCTACGAAACTCAAAACAAAGGCAGTCAGACAATGGTTGGGCGAGCAAGATGCCTATACATTACATAAACCGATCCGTCGTCGATTTCGAAGACGACGCGTCATAGTCGGGGGAATGACCACCATCAATGGCAAGCCGATTTAGTGGACATAGCTCGCTTAGCCAAACAGAACCAAGACATGAAATTTCTCTTGACCTGTATCGATGTATTCTCGAAATATGCGTGGGTGATACCACTAAAAAATAAAACGGGTGACAGTTTGATTCGAGCCTTTGAGAGTATATTAAAACAAGGGCGGAAGCCCCTGTGTTTACAGACTGATAAGGGTGGAGAATTTATCAACCGTAAATTTCAGACATTTCTTAAGCAGCAGGGGATTCGCTTTTTTACCACCCACAACGAAGAAAAAAAAAAGCTAGCATAGTCGAGCGGTTTAATCGTAAATACGAAAAAAAAATGTGGCGTTAACCAAACACAACACCAGTGTGGTTCTGGCGTTATTTTACTGGATCAGGGGTGTGCAAAAACCCGTAACACCCAGTGTTTATCTACCGGATTGAAGCTCAAAAAACATACCCCGTCGTACAAGTATGAGGCCAAAAAACCCGTCGTACAAGTCAAGAGGCCGAAAAAACATACCCCGTCGCGCGGCACATATGTTATCACCGTACAGCAACGTCAGTTATCACCGCAGCATTAAGCGCCCCCCGATATCAGTCTCGGTGCGTAATCAAGAAGACACGTGGATGACATTATACGGGGAACGCTCTGATGAGGTTAAACGACCACGGTATGATATCGGGGATCGTGTCCGCATCAGTCAAGCACGGGGTAAATTTAAAAAAAAAAAGGGTTACACTTCCAATTGGAGCGAGGAGTTGTTTCGGGTGGAGAACGTTCACTTAGGCTCCCCTAATGTGTATACGATAAAGGATGATAATGACGAAGTGTTAGAGGGAACATTTTACGCGGAAGAATTACAGAAAGTGAATGACAAAGCATGGTATAGGGTTGAAAAAATTATCAAAGAACGTAAACGGAAAGGACAAAAACAATACTTTGTCAAGTGGTTTGGCTACCCTGCCAGTTTTAATAGTTGGGTCAGTGGTGTGGAGCTGTATAAAAAACTGAGATTTGGAACAGAAGCGTCATTAGGATGGAAGATCAGAGAAGTGATCGGGTGTGGACCATATTTGGTCGGGAAATTCCGAAAGCCGAAATCGTGTTTTTCACACAAATCCTCATTTTATATACCGTAATCATCGTCAGCATCTACAATCTAACGGCGGGTAAAGGAGATATAGTAATTTGTGGACTGCTCTGTTAAGCAGTAGCTTAGGGTACATTCTTCCCAACCCCACTTTGAAACATAAAGCGACGTCATGAGTTTCTTTCTGACCCTGCCTTCCAACAGTTCAATGAATTATCACCCCAACAACACGCTGACACGTTACTTTACTCAATTGCCTAAACCCATACAATTAAAAGGTAATTGGGAGGTGGGATTAGCAGAAATTCAGTACCCTGTTTCCTGGTACAACATCGGGGACGATGTCGGTTTTGTCATAGTGGATGAGCGAGCTGGATACCATACGATAGACAGACACTTGGAAGGGGATCCTTTGGTCGAGTCCTTGGTCGTTCGCCTGACCCCCGGTTCCTACAGTGCTGAACAATTGATAGACAGGATCAATATGCACATCCGCAAATCGCATCTCAGAGGCGTGGTTCGATTTCAATTCAATTCCCACTCACAGACCGTGAATGTAAAAATAACTGATCCCAAACTTCAAGTTGTCATGACCGAAGGTCTTCGTCAAATATTGAGGTGTGAGGAATGTCTTTCGCTCTACGATTCTCAAACTGATTACAAGCCTAATGTATTTCGAGGGTTGTACGCACTGTACGTTTATTGTAGTATAATTGAATCACAAGTGGTCGGTGACACGATGGCTCCCTTGCTACGCACAGTTCCTGTGGACTACGACCGGGTGCACAAAATGGTGACCCAGACATACGAACAGATATTTTTATTACCCTGTGGGCACCAAAACCTTTTGTACCATAGAAATTGATATAAGAGACGACACGGGTCAGTCCGTGGCATTCGAAGACGGACATGTGATGGTGACTTTACATTTCCGTGAAACCAAGAAGAACTTAATTTGAGTCTCATGGCATCACCATCATGAGTTTCTTTCTGACCCTACCTTCCAACAGTTCAATGAATTATCACCCCAACAACACGTTGACACGTTACTTAACTCGACTCCCCAAAGCTGTACAGTTGGAAGGGGCTTGGGAAGTGGGATTAGCGGAAATTCAGTACCCTTACACGTGGTACAATGTTACTGAGGACGAGGGGTTGGTCGTCATGGATCGTGTGGCTGGTGCGCTCTATCTCCCCCCGGATATCTGTTGCAGTGAGCGATATGACATTGTGAGTGAATTTGCAGAGGCCCGTCCCAAATATTTTCACATTACCCCTGGTTTTTATACGACCGGATCGTTGATAGAAGCCTTTGCAGCCAAGTTAAAGGAGCAAAATGAGGAGCGAGTGCGTCTCACCTACAATCGAACACGACAGACAGCAACTATGACCCTAGACAATGAGTCAGTTGTAGTTTACATGGACGAGGGGTTGCGTCAAAGACTCGGTTTTGAAATGGGGATTTTTGAGAACAGTCAAGTCGGTCAGCACATTGTTGACCCTGATCGAGGCTTGTACGGACTCTATGTCTATTGTAATCTCATCGAAGCTCAGGTGGTAGGAGACACTGTGGTCCCCCCTTCTGCGTATTATTCCAATCGATCACAATCGTCGCGGGCAGTTGATCAACTCCACGTATAAAAAGATATTTTATTACCCGATAGCCACCAAGACTTTTTCTACTATAGAAATCGATATAAGAGATGACACGGGTCGACCCATTCCATTCGAATCTGGTAAAGTGACAGTGACGTTACATTTCCGTAAAATCAAGAAAGCTATATTTTGAAAACCATGGCTGATATTTACACCCCGTATTACCTGAACCAAGCGGGTGGAGGGCTCCCCGTGTTTTCCGGTGCCAGGAGTCAACGCGGACACGGCCTTGGTAATGTGGTTGGTGGTCTGGCTAAAATAGTGTTACCGCTGGTTCGAAAAGTTTTACCTGTCGTTAAAAAACACGCCTTGAAAACAGGAGTGAGGGTGGTTGGAGATTTGTTGGGAGGGAAGTCTCTGAAACAGTCGGCTAAGAAACGATTGTTACAAACCGGAGAGGAAGTGTTCGATCAAATAGTTCCACCCAAACAACCGCGTCGCCGACCACCATTCTCTATAAAACGACTCGCACGAGGTAGGAACAGTAGTTCACGCGGTCATCGTGGAACAACTCGGAGGTTGCCAAAAGATATTTTCGGTTAGATCATGGCACTGGTACACCCCCAATATTGTCCCTGTGTCAAAAGTGAATTAGACCTATTTTCGATTCCCCCAACTCAAAGCAGTGTCGATCATGGATCGTGGATCGAATTCCATCCGGTAGCTGCTTTAGGTTCGGGTCCAGTCGAATTCTACATCAGTGGGTCGGGTGATGATTATATCGATCTGAACGACACGTATTTACAAGTGAATGCCAAAGTGGTGAAAAAGGATGGGGGGGTTTGGAGGCTGACAGTGCTGTAGCACCCGTTAACCTCTGGTTACACTCACTCTTTTCCCAAGTCGATGTCTCTCTCAACGAAAAACTTGTGTCCTCCTCGACAAACACATACCCGTATCGCGCTTATATGGAAACGCTATTGAGCTATGGTTCGGAAGCCCCAAAAACTCTCAGTTAACAGCTAGTTTATGGTACAAAGACACCCCAAAACACATGGACGCCGTGGGTGGTACTAACAACAAGGGGATGATAGCTAGAAAGGAACGAGCTCAAGAGAGTCGCATTGTGGATATGATGGGCAAATTACATTTAGATTTATTTAGTCAAGAACGCTATTTATTAAACGGCGTAGATTTGAAGTTGCGATTAGTACGCAGCGGTGACAGCTTTGCCCTTATGGCCAATCCTGCAGAAGGATTTGCCCCTAAAATAGTTCTGCAATCCGTGACCTTATTCGTACGCAAAATAAAGTTGAACCCCACCGTGCAACTAGCTCACATTAAGGCTTTAGAACGAAGCCCAGCTAAATACCCCATAAGACGCATAGAAACCAAAGTGTTTTCTGCATCTCAAGGAGCTATGACGATCAATCAAGAAAATTTATTTTTGGGTCAGTTACCCAAACGAATTGTAGTTGGAAGTGTTTGATAATAGGGCGTTCAACGGTGATTACACTCAGAACCCCTTCAACTTTAAGCATAACGACCTCACATTTTTAGCTATGTACGTTGACGGGCAACAAGTGCCCGCAAAACCATTACAGCCCGATTTTAATCACCATATATACACCCGCAGTTATGCTAATTTATTCATTAGCACTGGACAACTCTATCAAGACGAAGGCAATGCCATAAGTTGGAGTGATTATCCCAATGGCTATACACTATTCGCTTTTGATCTGACCCCCGACCTGGGTGATAGCGGCACTCATTTTAATTTGTTGAAACAAGGAAACGTGCGCTTGGAAATGCGTTTTGGTACGGCCCTAGAACGTACCATTAATGTCATTGTGTATGCCGAATTTGAAAATATGATTCAAATTGACCGAAACCGTAACGTTCTGTTTGATTACGCTGCCTAACAATGGATACCAGGCAATTACACGAGCTCTTACAAAAAGACGCTTTCACTCGAGCTACTGTGCGCGGAGTGTTTGCGCGGAATAAATTACCCCGCCATGTCAACTACCCCAGCGGTTTCGTTTGTAATACGGATCCAGCTTCCAAAAAAGGCAAACACTGGATTGCTATTTTCATTGATCATAATGAACGAGGCGAATATTTTGATTCTTACGGACTACCTCCTATTCATAACGTATTTGTGAAGTTCTTGACCAAGCATTGTGTGAACTGGACTTATAATACAAAGCCATTACAAGACTTTAATTCCAATACTTGTGGACTTTATTGTTTGTATTATTTAAAGAGACGATGTCGTGGAATAAGTTTGAACCAATTGCTGGCTGTATTTACCGACGATTATTCAACCAACGATAAGCTGGTGACATGTTTAATTCAAGGCAAATAAACAACGCGTGTTGAAAATGTACGACGTTTTTATTCTTAGTTTCTCTCACAGCCTTTAAACATCAATTTCTTACAGAGCACACATCCATCGATTACATAACACCTTCACTTCAATTTATTACATAATAACACATATCAATTTCTTAAATAGCATATTAATGTATCACACATCTAAAGGTTTAGTGCTTACACCGTCTGCATTCACAATTCTCTTGGGGTAAAAATAACTTAATCCATCTCTAATTTGCGTATACCAATACATTGTGTTATTGTTAATGCGAAAGCCACGGTTCACACCACGACCTGATTTTTGTTCTCTCAGCACATTCATATATTTCTCCTTGTTCAGGTCGTTTTGACGTTTATTGAGTCCTTTACACGAGGCTTTATCCGTAGTTCCATAACAGTAATAGGTTTTACTGCACAGTCCGATAAAACCATCTCCACTCCACTCCTCTTTAAATAACCCCGGGGTACGTTTATCATATTTTTGGCGGGTCACACAGCACGGTTGAGGTACCCACGGGGTTCCGTTCGTTTTACACTGTATAAAGTCTTTGTTGTGATCATCACACGCTACAGCTGGCAACCACTGAGGGTATTCTCTGTAAAATTGTTCTTTCATGTTGGGTTTGATGACATCTGTTAGATGACTACTACTAAGAGCGATATAACTACTATCAGTGTCCATCTGTACATAGGCAAAATCACATCTCGCGACATACTTATCAATAAAATCATAGTAAAATTCCAGCATCCTTAATTTGGCGTATTGATAAACAAAATAGCCTATTTGTTGGGGTAAGTCGAGATCAATGGTGGTTTTGGCCATGTCGAATTCAAACAGGTTGGGGGTTAATTCGTTCAAGGCTCTGAATCTTTTGTCGTTGATCAATTTCTTACCCTCTCGGTAGTCGGCGTATTTGACATCACGGTGTTTAGTTTTATCCGTGACGCATTTACCTACAAACATAGACAAATTAGTATAAATCAACAGCACTTGACGGGTATTTTTTTCTAATTTTTTTTTTTAAATCATAAATTTGAAATAAATTTGAAAGTAACAATTAAATCAATATATTTTACAATAATACATTTTAGTATATTTACCATAGGCCGAATTTCGAAGTAGCTTAAAAGTTTCGGCTATAACGGTCTGACTCGGGTCGACATCACCCCCACGTCTACACACAAACAAGAACATTATCAAAAGAGTATATCACATATAACTATAAGAGTATATCATATATATATATTCGTACATACCTGGCGTCTGATACGGTCTCGGCAAATCGTTTGAAACAGGCTGTGGGTTCATACTCCAGTGTTTGGTATATCTTTGTGATCACCAGGCCATGTTCCAAGTACCATTTCAGTAGTGGGCTAGCAAGCAATATTTTCACACCTTTGTAGCTCCCTATCAACGTCCGCCATTCCGTCTATTTGAAAATAAATAATGAAAATCGTTATGACATCATAGTGATTGCAACAAAATACATTATGATCCCACGCCCCTTGTCACCTTGTGTACTTACTTTCATAATGTCCCGTTGTTCAGCATAGTCTCGCATAAAGGGTCCGATTTCATCTCGGGTCAGTTCAGTGTTTTTGAATATAGGGGTCATTTCACTGAAATAGTCTTTAAGAGTTTTCTGGGTACGTGTATATCTACTTCAGCCATTCCAAAAAAGGTTCCGTCACGTATATTGGCTATGAGCTGTTTTTTTTTTCAAACCGGTTCGTAGTGGTTGCGGTCGACTGTACGTGAACGCTTTGATCTGAGGGTCTGTTTTTCGTTTTTTCGTCCATTCACATTCCCACACAGCTACGACATCATAACCTAATCCTCTCAAATACTGGGTATTTCTTTCTGTTTCGGTATATAAATCACTCATTAGTTTTCCACTGATGGGGCTATGGGTCAATTTCAGACACGGACAGCCATGCCATACATATCCGTGAAACTGATATACTGTTTGCGTTTCTTTACACCACCCGTCTACGGGTAATCGCCGGGCGCCAATTCTTTTTTCCCCTCTGTTTAGACGATGTTGTATTTGATTTTGTGAGCTGTGTGCTATCCAAGCCAACCATTCATCCGCTATTCCGCCTTTTCGGGTCTGAATTGGTTTAAACTCAGGCGCGTGACGTCGGGTCGGAAAGTTGGCTGGCATGGGTTGAGCCAATGCCCATAGATAAAGCGCATTCGCATCATAACCTACGATTCCTTCACACAACTTCGATTCATTTCCGTTCTGTTCACGCCTGATGTAAGTTTTTCCTTTTTCGTGGTAACGATGAAAGATGATTGAGGGTCCGCCCACTATTCCATTTTTAATCAACCAATAGATGTCGTTGTTCTTTTCGTCGGGTAAGGTAAAATAATCTTCCAAGTCTTGAAATAAATATCGCATGGTTAATCCCGGCACTGATATTCCATCCTTCAACATATCTATACCTCTCTCACTGTAAAAACGACTCTGTTTCTCTATGGCTTCCAGAAACGGTTCGACATCTAAATTGTTGTAATATATCAAAAAGTCTTTAAAAGTCTGCATATGACCTGCTTCCCACGCTTCTTGACATTCAGCGTATTGGTCTGCTGTAATGTTTTCTTGTTTTAACGCACTGTAAAAAGCTGCATGGGGTGATAATTCTGTATTTTTCAAACGATCGAGTGTCACCCATTCATACGGGAAATACCCCTTTTTCTGTTCGCATTGAAAGGCTCGTAGGTATTTGTCGTATGTATATCCAGGTGCAATAAAGTTGGTGATATCCAAAAACCGTACATGGTCCGTTTCAATGCACATGAATGAGTTATTTCGTTTGATGGTATACTTGATCGATGAATGTTCTTGCAGGTAAGTTGTCAACGGTATTTTCACAAGGTTGAGGTCATAATTCGATGAGTTGAATCCGACTAACGGTAATACATGTAAATAGTTGTCGAATTTTTTCTGTAATTTCTGCAATGGATGTTCTCCCTTGACGACCGGGTCCAGTTGATACGCTTCATCGATTTTCTCTTGTAACTGGGTTAGGGTAGCTTCGTATTGAGCAAGCATCAGTAGATAGGCGGCGTTTGATATCTCCTCTATATACATCATCATCCTGTCAATCAATGTTTGTGCGTTTCCTTCCGTTACAAAGCATTTTGGTTCTGTATAATCAGGTACATTGCTGCATACACTCACTGATAACGGTACGTGTTTTTGGTCCCAGGTGACTTTGGGTGAATTGACGGGTAGGTTGTCTTCTCCAAAATAACTTTCAAAATCATAGGTGGCTCTGTAAGGGTAAATACCGTCTTCTATTTCGATTCCTTCGTCCCGTAACGCTTCAAAGATAGTGGGTGGTAGATGAAAAACACCGCCTGGGTACTTGTATTTCGTTTCCACAGTACATATGTTTTTGTGGCGATGTAGTTTTTTCTCACTTTTCCACAGCTTCTGACAGGTACCACAAATATATGATTTGCTATAAAGGTCAAAGTTTTTGATGTAACTAAAGTGATTTTCGTACAGGTTCAATTTCAAGGTCGCGGCGAATTTTGTGCGCGTTCGCTTGACCAAAGTAGCTAACTGAAACACATATAACAAATCAATCACATCTCATATTTTCATTTCGATATCAAATGATTACATCGTTTATGTTGTTACTTCTGTTTAATCACTACAAGACACACTTACTTGATTCTCGTCTAGCATATACACGGTGATATTCACTTTGAATTGTTTTGCTAGTCTTTCGACGTCTTCAAGGGGTACACCTGCAAATGTTTTTTTCTTTTGTTTTGGGTAAGCAGTCTTTAACAATGTTTTTGCTGCATTCTCTAGACTCGTGATCTTCACTCCTCTATGTAAAGCCAGGGCCCTGAAAAAGCACAATCGGTCTTGATACGGTTTACCCGTTTGTTGACTTCGCTCTAACAAGTTGATGGCTCTGTTTGTTTTCAGGTGTTCCGGCATAACGGGTGGTGGGTAGCCGATCACGTGATCTTCAATTCGGTTCACAAAGATGGTCAAATTAGTCACTTCCTCTACACTCCATTTCGAATCCGGTCGTTGGTTAAAATGTCTCTTTGTGTTATTTCACGCATAGCCCTCTCAAAATCATCGGCATTCCGTACGACTAGAGGGGTTTGGTAGCATTCGATGGTTGTTGACGGACGAGTGAAAGTACCGCAATTCATCTGTTTCTTTGTGACGTAATAAGAATCCATAACTCCCGTTGATTTTAAAGGCTGAATCGCATTCCTCAAATATATTCTGGTCGAGGTTGGGCACTTCTTCAGATAAATTATAGTTGTAAACAGTTTGTAACCTTCCAAAGCGCGTATGAGTACGAATAGCTCTTTCATTAGCAGCCAACACAGCTTCTGTCAACATAATCATCGATAATCTGTCAATATAAATATTTCCTCAATTCTCAATTCTACCGGTAATAGACCTATCCTTTAATAGACCTACCCTTAGCGTTGTCGACTGTAGCGCCATTTCCAGTTTGTGTCGGGGGGCTGTGTTGAGCGTTGTTTAACAAATCCAATGCTGTATTCGCCTGTTCTATTTCATACTCGTCCATAGCGACATGTAAAAATATCTTCGTCTCCCGTCAACACTAAAACACACACACGCGTAACAAAAATAAATAAATAAATGACGTATACCTGGTAATTCTATAATTCAGATATAGAAAATAAAATCATACTTACTGCTTTCCATCTCGATTTGTTCCACTGCTCTTAACAAATCTGCGTCGCTCATCGGTCTACTGCGTTTGCACGCATCGTTGAAAGCTTCTAGCTGTCTCTTCTCAGCCATGGTTATAACTGAACGCAGGACTGAGACACTCTCCCGTTTTATATACACCCTCTATCCCATCATTTAGCTTAGCTCAGCAAACTATGACGACATATCCGACGAAAATTGTGAAATCACTTTCCAAAAATAGAATGACCTCATCCAAATAGTGCCCAGCTCAATGTATTGACATGAAGTCACCAAGGTCGCAAAGCTCAGCAGTCGGAAACACTTTCCAAAAATAGAATGATGTCACCACAATATCCGAGGTGAATGCGAAATCGACTGACAGGAGGGGCAACTCACAATGACTAATTTATCAAATCGTTTGACATGAGTCGTTATTTAATTAAGATAGATGCGCATCGTGAATTCAACGATCGGTAAATCACATTACCAGCTTGTGTAATTATACCACTTATTAATCGAGTCCGATTAATAACACAAACACCAGTATAACATTTATATATTTATATTTATTTAATTTTAAAAATATTTAAATTTTCTTCTATCTTCATCCTACAAACAAAAACAAATTATTTTTGTTTTAATCTCTAAGAATAAAATAAAATTCCAGAGAATCTTAAACATTTGCGGTACTCACTGTTTTTTAATAAATGTTTGGGTTCCCTGCAAACAAAGAAATATAGACTTATAACAGATACAAAAGTCAACGAATCGATACTATGATATAGCGTGTTTTAAGCGAATACTCACAGTACGGGATAGCCTGTTACGAGAGATCCGCCCTTCGTGATGACTTTAACCCACTTGGTGGGGGCTGAAATATATCCGGGGTACTCCCCTGTCACGCCAACTATATTTTCATATCGCTTAGAACAAACGTTTTTAAATCCAAATTGCTCCTCAATATCTGGTTTTGCCATTGTTTTGATCACTAATTCCGGATAGTTGGATTCGTAAAATCTTGATTTGGTAGGATCTGTAGAAACAAAATGATTTTTATAAATATGCTCCATGCTTGTTATTTTGAAATATTCCAGAGGAAAACTATTTGGAAGTAAAGTTACCATCCGCTATTTGTAACCCATAACTCCACCCCCATTTTGAGAAATATCCAATGGTCAACTTTTAATCCATCTGTCGTTATATTCTCAATGAGAGTTACAACACACTTAAAGACATGTCATTTTTTTCCCTCCTATGTAAGACTCATATGCTAGTAAGATTCATTCACGTGAAAACTTCAATCGACCAACATATCTAACGAAAATTGACTTTTAATACCCATTTACAATCTCCTCAATAAAACTATCGAAAATGACCTCACCCAAATACCGCCCATTCATCACACCAGGTCGAAAGTCAACAACCTTCCTAAGGACATAGCCCCAAATGAACTCACTCGAATACCGTACATCGCGTTACCCTCCTAAGGTCACCAATTCAATATATCACCACATGTCATGGGATAAAAGGAAGTTAATAGCAACAAATCACCTCGTAAACACCGTCTTCATATCTGAACAGATGGTGAATACTCCACTAACATTAACACTATCCTTCACTTCTCTTTCAACACCATTACCGCTAATTGACTTTTAATACCCATTTACAAACTCCTTCTCAATAAAACTCCCAAAAATGACCTCATCCAAAATAGCGCCCCTCCATGAGGTCACCAAGGGCGCAAAGATTTCAAGGGCCGAAAATAACGGAACAGATGGTGAAATCACTTTCCAAAAATAGAATTAGGTCAGCAAAATACCGCACCGAATCCGCATGCAATCGTCAGCGAAACATATATTACGCAATACACGTCGTACAGTATTCGTACAGTATTCAATTTCCAAAACAAGGTGTGAAGGTGTACGTGTATCACTACTTACGCCATACCTTTTCAGGGAATTATGACGGCTTCTTGATATACTTTTTATCATTAAAGGCAGTATATATGTAGCGTGCGAATGGTATGGTTCAAATTGCGAAATGGGATCGTTATCAGACTTTCCGTTAGCTTCACTAGTTCTGACTCAGCCGAAACTATTATTACCGATAAATCGAGACAGTCTGTGCCATTTTTGAGGTCCCGCTTTACAGAACCTCCAGACAACCCTGACTGACTGAAACACCCGCAATATATAGTTCCACTGAATAGAACTCACCAGTAAAACTTCATTAAGGCGTTCTTGACAAAAGTACAAGTCTTTATTCAGGCTACGAAAATGCTATCTCCCCGCTGCCGAAGATGCCACAGCTTATATACACAAAGTCACGTGACCACGCGGTAATCCATTCGAAATGTTTACATCATAATAAGCGCATAGACATTAAAATATTATACAAGTTATACATTATATAAAAACACAGGAAACATCAATATACACAGGAAACATTAATATACATACACAGGAAACATCAATACAAAAGTACATTAAGACACAAGCGCAACCAATGAACCAAATATATCACACATCATTTACTGCGCGACACGGCCCCCCACCTAGAGCGGGAAGCAGTTTAGCGCGGAAACCCGCTTACGCCACATATATAACACAGTCGGTAAATTATTTAAGTAACTCAAGCGCGCAATGATGGGGACATATTTTGCGTTCAACTTTAATAAAGACATTCACCGCATAAGCAAATTTAAACAGAATTCTTCCAGCAACAAACCAATAATCAAACAACATTATTTCGGAGAAAAATTAGCAGCATGATTCAAATATGTCAAAGGTGTATTTCATCAAAAAATCATCATAATTCTGTTCTGAAAAAAACCATTCGTCGATCGATTCCCAACTAGGTTTAGTAATGACATCCAAAAACTCGAGTGTAATCGGTGACCCAGCTATGTTTTATGGCCTTTGTAAAGTTCGATTTCTAACTTTTGATGGGACGTGAATTCTAACCCAAATATAATATGATATAATAATCTTTATTTTCGCACAGCAGGTGTACAGGAACATTATTATTTGATACAACAACAAAAACACACGAGAACGAATAAACAAATAAATCAGTTACGATAAACACAATTCCTTTAACTGAGCTTCAGCTTCATGTCGGGTAAGCACTGATAATTAATCCTCATCTCTAATAGAAATAAGCTCTTTTATGAGCATAGCAATATTCTCGTATTCAGAATTACCTGGTGGCTTAATCTTACAGCTGGAGTCCTTAATACATTCACTATGCTGTAATAAATAACAATTATTGATGTTCAGGGCATGCATTAATGTTCGAACATTATCGCTAACAATTGTTCTGCTACGGAAACAACATCTACTTACATGGGATACTAAAACATTTGTGCTGTTAAGGCACTTATGAAAGAAATTGACGAAGCGCAACATCAGTTGATTTCTAAGGGGCAATTTTCCCGAAATGAATTGTAAATACTTTGAACATGTTCTGGACTCTAATTTCCATATAGTTCGAATACACCTTCTCCAAACACTACACAATTTGACCAGCTGGTTGGGTCTTAAACTCCACATCGCCGACCCATAAAAATTACTACAGTATGCTGTATATGGTAAACTCATCAATACATCCGACGCTGAAAACGGGCGGAGTTTGAGCGATAATACCATGAAATGTTAGTTTTGCGCATGCGTAGTAACTAGTTCAGATCGCTATTCGGAGGCTGTTTACGGTGCGCCTTAATCGTTTGATTATCAATGATTTGTTGTTAGTATTATAAACATTGTAGCAAAAAGGGAAGCAAAATAATAATTGCACAAAATCGACAAAAATGTATCTTTAATGGCTGAGAACGAACTCGTGATAAACGATAATGTATGAAACCGCGGTGATTAAACCACAAAAATACTAATGCATTTTTCAACTCGACTTGTCGCTCGAAGAGGTATTACATTTACACGAAGACAATCGATCACGTGCCAACGCAACGACTTTTGTAAATTAAAGTAAAAATCCTCAAAATTATGCTGTTAAAAACCTTCGATTGAGTCATTGCAGTAGCCGGATAAAAGAGGATCCAAACTAAGAAGTGCATGAACACACATAAGGCAGGCTATGCAAGTGAAGGTGAAATGGAATGAAAAAATCAAGGTATATAATTCGTTTTTCCATTTCACAAATATAAATGGAAAATGGGTAAACAACTCACTTTCTATTTATGTTTTTGACAAACGCATATGGAAAATTAGTATTCAACCTATTTTCTATTTTTGTATTTGGCGAACAAATATAGAAAATGGGCATACATTCCATTCTCGTTTCCCTGTCATGAATTTCACAATCTTAAAGACGAAAATGGACAATGGGTTCACTTCCGTTTTCCTATTTTCGATTTTTGTAAGCTTATCAATTAAGGGACGCTCCCTGATGGTTTAAACAAAGTACGCGCGCGTCGAGAGAAAGCAAGGCGTCCGCGCTAGATGAATTCGGCGATGTCATCGTGGTAATGTAACAAGATGGACATTCTTATTCAGTGATTTCTGAGCATTTGAGTTCTCTCGGAGTTCAGAGGGGCTCATCCGCAGGTACTATCCGTAAATACTGCTGATGGCAGGCTACCTATATCATCACAGGGCATGCAAGTTGCTAGGCAAGGCACTCAGCCCTGGTGTTTTGATGATCTGATGCCACCTTAGGGGCGAGGGGCCGTATGGCAGAATCTTTAAGGATATAAGCAAATATGCATATTCTAGCAGTGCAGCCATATCCATAAATGTCTTAACATCAATCTTGCCAAGAGTACGACAACAGTCATACTCCTTTATTAACAGAATCAACGAAATCCAACACAATTTTAAGAATTGTTGTCCAACATGGCTACCGTGAGAATCGAAAACGAGACCGATATCACAAAGGTAGCAGAGTGTTGTGTCTGCAGGGCGAGATCAAGTGGAGGAGCCAGCAAGCAACTCGCGCTTTTCAGCTGGGCGTGTGTCAACGGGTGATGCACGAAGACAATGGGTCAGAGATGATATAATACTGTTTCATACTGCAGGTTTGAATAAAACAATGGCCTGTATTGGTTCGGCTTTCTGTTAGAAATCACGAGCTCCGCCAAATTATGTTGCATTGTTGGAGTCGGCCATGTTGAGGTTTTGAACTAAGTTTCTCGACGTGCCGCACTTTCGAAATGAAACTGAACAATAATACAATACTGTAGTAATAGAAACAGTCCTCGTGTCTTTTCGTAATATAATCTTTCATTTTGTCACAAATTTCATGGCCTGGAGGGCTTTTGTAAGTTTTTAGCGAGTTCATCTGTCATTTTGACTTAGGAGCCTTAGAAATCTCGCAGGCGGCTTTTCGCCTCTACAGCGCGGATGTGAGAGATCGAAAGTTGTAAATAGCGCGGACGCTGTCAGAGGCGAAGTTTCTTTGCCTAGCAAGTTGCTGAAGCCAGAGTTGGTTCGACTCTCAAGAGGACAAGTCAACCCTACCACAGAGACTACAGGTGTTCATGCAAATGAAATCACGGGGATAACAGAATGTAACTGCATGGTATTCATAGTTATGAAGCTTCAACTAACATGATTTTCATCCAATTTTATATTATTTGCACTGTAAGTACACAGATGGCTCACAGTTTAATTTATTTTATTATCATATACTTGCAGCGCATTAGGAACAAGAACAGCTTACCATATCATGCTGCTTACTTTGGACACAAACTGCATATAAATTAACTCTCAACTTATGCTGGCAATATTTCGTATTGTCGCGTCAGTCAGATCAAGTGTGATGCGTTTGCTGTCAGAATAAAATACAGACATCTTCGGGCGGAGTCGCAGAGTAAAATACTCAATTTATTTTCGTCGCTCGGATCAGTGCAAAGCGCGCGATCTCAGGGATCCTTCTTTAACTGAAATCGAGTTATCCGATCGAAAATAGGAAAACGAAACTAAACCCATTTTCCATTTTGGTTTTTCGGTTAATGAAATCTAATATCGGGAAACGAAAATGGAATGTATACCTATTTTCTATATGTGTTTGCAAAGTAATAAAATAGAAAATGGGTTACCCATTTTCCATATGTATTCGCAAAATACTAATATAGAAAATGGGTTGCTTACCCATTTTCTATTTGCATTTGTGAAATTGAAAAACGAATTAACGGTATATACCTTGATTGAAAAAGACTATTATTTGAGCTGACATTATACATCCTTATCACATTAAACATCTATCATCCACACCACTCTTCAACAAGAAAGGCTATATGGGGACAAAGATGGCATAATGATCTCCTGACATGGAGTAGTAGTCTCCAGAAGAACCTTTGGATCAAGAAGCCCTGCGATTAAAGTGCCAATAGTTGGTCTGTTGATCATTTGATGTCCAAGCGAATACCTTTTAATCCAAGCTACCAAAGCGTGCCTATGACTTATGCGTCAGAAGGCCAATCAGCAATAGTGGTCGGTGAATAGGACGTACTTAGTTACCATGACGAGTACAAGAACACCCTTCCAGGTCTATAGGGCTGAGTTTACTCTACAAGACGCCACGGCTGTCGACTGAAGTCTTCGCTGTTGATAAAAGTCAATAGGATGGCCTCATGTGACCGCCAATGACGGCATCGAGATCCTGTCAGCTCGGTACTCGGTGAAATTTGACAGCTTCTAGTGCCATTTATCGACATCAAAGACTTTGGGGCCGTGTCCACTTAAAGTGCACAGAAGAGGCCCGTGACTGTGCTGCTTCAGAAAGGATGTCTATAAATACCCTGAGCATAAGCTTGTTGGTCTTCATCTAGTTTCTCCAAGGATCAGGACACTGCCGCGTACCACACAGAGTCAACCATGAATAACACGACAGTGTGTCCGTCTCGCCTGCCTCCATCAGTGGTTGTGATGGAGGATGCTGGATATTTGTTTGTTATTCCCGCCATCAGCATCACAGGTATTATACTCAACACAATGGCCGCCATTGTCTTCTGGAGATTCACCAACACTTCCCTTGTTTATCGCCCACAACTTTTTTCAAGGACCCTTGCTGACATCATTACTCTCTTGCTCATCTTGCCTCTGGGAATCATTCGCTGCGAAACGTGTTCAAATCAAAAGCACAATGAGTCTGAGGCATGGGTTCAGTTCAAGGATATTTACACGGAAAAACTATATTTACCCGCGGCGAATATGTCTGCCACAATTAGCGTCTGGATAACGTCAGTTGTGTCGTTGGAAAGATGCATAATGATTAAAAAAGGTCAGCCAGGGTTATTAGGTCAAAGAAGACTGCCTGCTTGGAGAACCATTCTTGTGATTTCTCTGGGCTCTTTTGCTCTAACTGTTCCATACTTCTTCACCATCTCCGGCCATGAGGATAACATTCTCGATATTCTCTCCAGAGATAACGGCACGACAGGAGACTTTCATGTTTACTCTTGGGTTCGAGTAACTCTGGCTAAATTCATCCCTACGGCGCTTGTTGGGGTTGCGAACTGTGTGCTAGGGTACAAAATTTGGCGGGCTCGTCGGCTACGAATATTTATGAGAGCGAACGATACTCGCATGGTACGGAAGGAGAGGACATTGACGGTGATGTTGGTGGGAATCAGCGTGGGCTTCCTGTTGGCCCACGTGCCCGAATCCTTCTCAACGTCAGGAGTCTATAGGTCATTGTTTGGCCCCTGCAGTGTACAAGACTATCCATATAGAATCTTCCGGTTTTTGTGCAACTTGCTGGAACTTTCCTCATATTCTCTGAATTATTTTATATATATCATATGGAATGAGCAGTTTAGACGGTTTGCGCGAGGACTTCGTTGTTGCGGGCGTAATAAATTAGGTCTTGTCGTGTGAGCGGTATGAATGTTAGTGATAAAACGGCGGAACACCATCATTAGAAGATGGAAGTTCTAGCTAATTACCCTGATAATTCACGAAGCGCCATATATCCAGATATTGTATAAAAAAGAACAAGTGTGAGGCCCTGATTACTGCCCGAAACATGACCTATATCACCATTAGTGACTTGTCTGGAAACTATGTACGTGTCATGAAGTCAGCTTGTGATGTATGTAACGCAGTCACAGCTTAACTCTACATGTATCATGTGAGCACACCTTGTACTTTTATCTTTGGAGGTATAATTTGACGCACATTTCATAAGCTGTTCTATGCGTGCGAAATAAATGATATACAAGGCCGGAACGGAGGAGAACGGGGGCAAATGCGTAATCACCAGTTGCGTTATCTTTACTTTACACGAAATACTAATAAAATGAACAGATACGTAGTAATGATTGAAATAAACCATATCAGCTATATGTGAAGCTTCATGGTTGATGCTCTTAAGCCACCGACAATTGAAGCCAGACTAAGGTCATCATTGTGCTACTTGCTCTGTCCAGCAGTGGAAAGTTTATCACCATAATCTGTTGCATTAGCCATTGATGAGCAGCAGCCCTGCTCTGTAACTAAACATGTCGCCAAGCACATATTACGCATAATTAACACTTTTGTTGTCGTTTCCGGTATTGACAATACCTGTTGTTCACATCTTAGTTGTGGAATTTTCATGATTGTTCTATTTCAATTACCATGACAACACTTGTTTGATAGTAAGAATGAAGATAAATATCGTTTCGTGAAATCCCGTGACAAGATACACAATACACGTTAAACAAGGTGAGCCTTTCCTTACTTAAATGCAGTTTATATCTTTCACAACTCTATTTTCATTTTTTCATCGGGCCATCTATTAGACAATAGAAATAGAAGCTTGAGTGTATATAACATCAATATTAATATTTGGTGATCGAACAAATTCGATCGTATGCATAGCTTACTTACGTTTCTGGGTCAGAACAACGGTCACCTTCAAATCACCTCGACCCCCTCCTTCCCCAAAACTCCCCTTCCCCTAGCTCCCGTTGAACGGTAATATGAGTATATACCGTTCTGCTTCAACATTTGCCGCGCGTCGCAGAAAACGCGTTAGAGTTAAAGTGCTGCATAACGCATCTAGAAAATAACAAATATCAAGAGCCTGTACAACAAAAAGTCTTAACGCACCAAAAAACTTACCCCCACTCGACGCTATTCTTCAAGAAATGCCATCGATATATCATTTGTGAAAAATCGCGATACGATGACCGCCATTTTGGAAAATATTGGGTCGCGTGACTTCCCGCGATATCCCGCCGCCTCATCCGCATTGCCTTAGCATTAGTCGTCGATGGGTCACATCATTCTGAGCTTGCGCGATGCACGTGGTCTTGAACTGGAAAAATAAACATGTTGCTGTGTTTCGGACTTTTTACCGCTTACCAAATTGATCGAACTATAAATAATTACCATGGACGAAGTCCCTCGCCAAAAAGGGATAAAATTGTCCGTGGACATCATTGCATTGTAAAACTCCATCACTTGGGTATGTTTGGTGTTTAGTAGTTGTCTGAATCGATCTCAAATTTGTTACATTACGTCGGTTCAAGAGTAAGTAAAACGTCTACTCAGACGTCATGAAGGGCTACCCTCCCCCATGACCTGCCCCAATTCTATTATATGACCCATTCCGGGCACCTTGGGCCGAGTCTCATTAGCCCATGGCATGGGGCATAAGAGAGGTGATTTTGCCATGACGATGATGAGCTGCTATGTCCCGTTGGGGTTTCCATCCACCAAGAATCATCAATTAACCATCAGCCCTCATTGAATGCTGTCTGAACCATTGGCGAATCTTCACGTTTCGGAGAGAAGTGCGAATTACCCAGGATCACCCCGGTTATCGACAACGTGTGTTCTATATTGTACAAATCGCTCACTCTTGTTAACCTATTACAAGATCAGCACCAAATCGTTATTCATATCTCGTTCAATGCGTGTATAGAGAGCTGAGTATGGGGTGTTGCTGCAGTCAAGGCCGGGACACAAGCGTGACGCCTATAGAGGTCAGTTATATTTATTATTGTAGACAGCTCAAATTTCGGACGCGTACGACGTGATGATGTATTTGACAATGTCAACTCACGTCCAGCGAATATAGTTGATAAGCTTTATCCGTTCAAGGAGAAACACTAACTCTGAGTAATACTTGTCCAGTCGGACAAGTCCTCCTAATTTTTACTTGTCCGATTGAAAAACCTCCTTGCCCGATCATAGTATGAACTTTAGTCCGATAGACTAAGCGTAGACTAATGCGGAATTTACCGGGAATCGCCAATCACGCGCCGAGTTGACGAGTCCCGCAACGCAGTTAGTTTAGACCTTGAGCTCGCATACGGACGATTGGGGTTTTCTTTCTCGGTAAACTGAGCGCACGTTCCCAGGAATCGCTTCGTTTAAAGACAACTGCAAAAAATAAATAAAAAAAACCGACTTGTCCAGGGACAATCGGGCGATCGCTAATGTTTTTCCCTGCCGCTAATTGCGAGGAATATGGGCATCGTAAACGTTAGTGAATATCTATGAAG
>CM067350.1:46068683-46133683 GCA_034190875.2 Urechis unicinctus | reverse complement strand
AGACCGTGTTGAGTGTGATAAGGACATTATAATGCAAGTTATTGTGGATCCACGTATTCTAAGAGGCCAAACTTACGATGGCACTGGTAATCTGGCTGGAAAAACCAAAGAGGCAACCGCCTTTATCACTTCACAGTTCTCTGTTGCCCTGTGCGGACGTGCCATTACATCGTCCTGGGTCGTCACCTGTCGCGCCCATGGGCAAATTGTTTTGAAGGAACCGCTTAAAATAGCATCTAGAAAACAACTTATATTAAGTGCCTGTGCCAAAAGTACGAAAGTCACATCTATGAAAAACTTATCAGTTGACATTTAAACTCATCATCAGATTTGCTATCATTCATACTAAACAGCGCAGTGAAAGTTGGTTAAACGATGATTAACGTGTTCGTTGATATGGGTACTGCATGTAGTTAATTAGAGCATTTCCTGGCTGTATGCCAAACTGTCCGCCTCGTCAAACCAGCGATTACATTTCTAATTCGAGGCACAAGTAAACACTCGTTGTCAGGGTGATCATACAATAATTATAAAACAATCTTTCCGAAACGACAACTCGGTTGGCTGAAGTTTTATAAGACGAGGAACATCGTACAGTACGGTAATGGCTTGCCGCTGCAGCTGCTGCAGAAGCAATGATTATTCTCCAGTAGGTGGAGAGTATTATCTACTGACTTAAATGCTCAACATTTTCACGCTGTGGTCTCTTTACAAATACGGTAAATTGACTTATTTCATTACATGCTGACTGTGTTCGCAACAGAGTGATGGCGATGGTGAACTTAGGGAAGATTTGGACAATGGACCACTGAAAGACCGCTCCTGTACTGATATATTTTGCCTGGTCTTCCTCGTCGCTTTCATTGGGGGCATGGTAAGTTGGAATTTACTTCGGGAAATTCAGACGAGGGTGATAATAAGTAGGCGAGACAAAAATAAAATGGCAAGCCTTGAACGTTTAAAAGAAGTGCCTGGATACTTGTGAATTGTCTTAACTTTTATAAACAGTTTTTAGTAATGGATAGGTCATTTGCGGTTTTTAGAATTATTTGTGTCATAGCAAATTAGAATGTTTCTTAGAGGCATAAATAGTATTGCATAATGGAAAATTTTTGCTTCGTACTAGGATCACTAGTGGGGACTCGGTGCTCAATCCAGGTCATGTTTTGTTTGTACTAAATCTAGGAGCCACTTCACTTAGCACCTTTACAGAGAGAAAATGTTTGAAATCAGGAAAACAGTAATATTTCTTGCATGATTTAGTCACAGAAATGATAATCAATCATATAGTTTTCTATGAATATGTCAGCTCGTCTGGTTACCTGTCTGTGACGCCGTCACATTGCAGTAACGCAGCCACTCGACACTAACATCGTCACACAGCAGTTACGCCATCACAATACCTGAAAGCAGCCACTCAACAGTAACGCCGGTACAAGGCAGTAACGCTGTCACATTGCACTAACACCGTCACGCTACATTCAAGCCGACACCTGGCTTTAGCGCCGTCACACTACATTCAAGCCGACACCTGGCTTTAGCGCCGTCACTCAGAAGCTTTTATTTGACTGGTGTTCGTTCTAAGATCCGATAACACCTCAAAAGGTAATCTGATCTCAAAAGTCACTACTCATTAAAGCATGTGTAACGTTTCAGGGATTCGTTGCTCACGAAGGGTTCGTGCATGGAGATTGGTACAGGTTGGTTTATGGGGTGGACAGCTGGGGCAACACCTGCAATCGTGCCAATCATCCGATAGACGGCGCGCCCTACTCTGGCGTTAACCTGGCCGGACTCAGGTAAGCCGTCACTGAATAATGAATACATCACGGTCAATGACCCGAGGACCGACTGGTTTCCCTGAACCTGTGTCGATGATTCAGTTTTCATTTGAACAATGATGCATATGCACATCGTTTCCTCTAGCAATATCTATAAGTATAAAAATCCTTCAACCATAAACAACACGTATAATCAAATTTCGCCTGATTGCAGCAATATATTCTACTATAGCCCGGCAGATATGATCCTTCCTGGCGCACCTAAGTCCCATAAGATCTGTGTATCCCACTGCCCGAATGCCTCTTTGCTGTCGGTGGGAGACATGCAGGACTGGTACGCTATGACTGGCACCCGTCTGTGTCGCTATGACATCCAGCCTGCTTACTACTCCAATGGAACGTCGTCGGACGACGTCTGTCCCACCCTGCCTTATGATGCCACGTAAGGACACACCTGTTTCAGTTTGGGGAAAAGACCTTGATAACAGAGAGATGGGTGTCATCTAGTTATTAATTAATGTCAACTATAATGGTCACTTGGCTCGCACGATTCGCTGTACAGGTTGACCGTTCTCAATCGGTGCGTGCCGGAGACGTTGTTTGACGCAGGACATATGGTGTTACAGCAAGCCTTAGATGCCGTGGAGGGTCAAGTCAACCTCACCGCACTCGTCCAATCACAGTGCGCTACTAACGCCGTTTTCACGGTACGCATTGTCACCCACAATCATATCACTTGTTTGTTACTTTACTTTCTCATTCGCTACTTCCTTATTTGTGACTTGGTCGTTTGCTACGTCGAGCCCTTACTATAGTTAAGAGATTATTCCTACCTTCTTAACATAACTTTAATGGTGATAGACTGATAGATCTATAATCATATTCATTGGATGTTTATCCGTTAGTCATGGAGTCATGGATACTAGGGTACTGTCTAGTACAGAACATCATATAAGCCATAAATGGTGGTGAGTCGTGACAGCCACTTATTACCTTACCTGACGTTTTCCCAACAGACTGTAGTCAATGACATCCAGGCCACCTGGCGGGAGATACTCTACACCAGCGCCATTGCTATCGGTATGGCTTGTCTAGCTCTACCTTTATCGGTTTAGATGAAATGTAAGTGGCCTTTGCTTAAGCTTTGTATTCGCGGGTTTTTGCTTCGTTCTTCATTGTGCGACGTGCGTATCCAGGCATTGCCTTCCTCGTCACCTTACTCATGGGTGTTATCGCGAGCATTATGATTTGGCTCATGGTTGTCATAACGGCTTTAGGATCTCTTGGAGCTTCTGGCTACTGCTGGTAAGATGACACCAGGACTCGGTGCCATACATGATTTGCTTATTTGATGAGAATATATTTGAAATAACCCATTTATCAATAACAAAATACTATCACTTGTTGAAGGTGGCGCTGGTATATGAACAACAGCTTATTGAATGGCCTGTCAGAAGGGGGGGCTCGTGACGGCCAAGAAAAGGTGGTCCATCAGTGGCTCATTATCGCGTGCCTGGCTTCATGTGTCACGGTAAATGTCACATACAGATAGCATTAAGTCCGCGTTAATGATACTGTTAATTCCTATTACTACGAAGGACAATCGACAAGTTAAAATGCGTCATTCACGCATTCCCCCCTCCCTCCCCTCCCCCATCCACCTTATGCGTTCCGGAAAGCACGTGTTATTTCAAAGTTGGTAACTTGTGTGCCACGTTAGGTGATAGTGTGGCTGCTGCTGCTGGTGATGCGCTCACGAATCAAGCTAGTACGTTCTCTGCCCCTCACTACTATGAATATCACACACCATACTGTTTATCATATATAATACACTTATTCAATGACTCGCAGAGAATGACGTGATGACGTATGTTACCGGTCAGGTGGTCCAGCTGTTTAGAGAAGCTGCCCGTGCTGTTCGTAAGATGCCATGCATGCTACTGCAGCCCGTGTGGGTCAGTACAAATGGGGTAACATGTAGAATTTCGAATCTTGTACGGCTGCTTTGTAACCATAATTAGCAATGAAGAGCCGTGATTTGGTTCCCAGTAACATTATTATTGTACTTGCTTGTTCAGAGTTTGCTGGCTTTGGTTGGCATATGCGGGAGTCTCCTTTTCATCTTCATGTGGATTTACTCGGCAGGTGACCAAGCGATCGTTTTTCTAGATGATATGAAATGTTTAAATATATTACATTGTTTGGCGTGGCATGCAATGTATTGTGATATTTTTGCCGTGCAGGTTCCCCTCAAATTGACGAGGGAGGCAACGTTCGGTTTGTGGCAGAGAACTGGTTTTGGGTAGGAAATGAATGAATGAACGTCGTCTTTATTCATGTAACCTGATACTTTACTGTTGCATGATATCCTCATTGCTGTGTGTGTGTGATGGTGTGTGGCAGTACATGCGCTGGTACTACCTGCTCGACTGTATGTGCGTGTGATGGTGTGTGGCAGTACATGCGCTGGTACTACCTGCTCGACTGTATGTGGTGATGGTGTGTGGCAGTACATGCGCTGGTACTACCTGCTCGACTGTATGTGCGTGTGATGGTGTGTGGCAGTACATGCGCTGGTATTACTTACTCGGCTGTATGTGCGTGTGATGGTGTGTGGCAGTACATGTACTGGTACTACCTGCTCGACTGTATGTGTGTGTGATGGTGTGTGGCAGTACATGCGCTGGTACTACCTGCTCGACTGTATGTGCGTGTGATGGTGTGTGGCAGTACATGCGCTGGTACTACCTGCTCGACTGTATGTGCGTGTGATGGTGTGTGGCAGTACATGCGCTGTTACTACCTGCTCGACTGTATGTGTGTGTGTGGTGTGTGGTGTGTGGCAGTACATGCGCTGGTACTACCTGCTCGACTGTATGTGCGTGTGATGGTGTGTGGCAGTACATGCGCTGGTACTACCTGCTCGACTGTATGTGCGTGTGATGGTGTGTGGCAGTACATGCGCTGGTACTACCTGCTCGACTGTATGTGCGTGTGATGGTGTGTGGCAGTACATGCGCTGGTACTACTTGCTCGGCTGGCTCTGGCTCATACAGCTGGTGTATGCCTGCGAACAGCTGGTCATCGCGGGAGCTGTAGCATCCTGGTACTTTACGCGGTAAGGGTAACTTCTACCTACTACCATGGACCGCATGTCGTAGATAGTCTAACTCTCTCGCATTTCTCTACTTACATTTATCGTTGTGATTAAAGGTAAATCCGATACTAAATGTAAATGGCACAGTTAACAACGGCATTTTATCTCTTGATTAGCACAAGACAGGTTACTCTCTCCTTGGGGCCCAATCTAGTATTGTATTCCAAATAGCTATGAGGCAACTAGAACTGACCGCAGAATCTGGTTCCCTGTTGGAAGCCGTTTTAGTCATTTTACATTTGACTATTAATCAATTTGGCTTTTCTTGTTATATAGGATTCTTTGTGTATTTCACCTTTTTTTCGCTAACATTTGTTTTCTTTCTTTGCCAGAGACAAGACGAGATTGGGCTGCCCACTGCTGTCCGCTACATATCGACTCGTACGCTACCATCTTGGTACTGTGGCTTTTGGAGCGTTCATTGTTGCCGCGGTTCAATTGGCTCGTGCTATATTGGCTTATATTCAACGTCAGTAAGTATTCCCTGTGTGTCCATGTCATTTGAATCAACGCTTGAGGGATCATGGTCGAGCGATAATTTGAATGACTAGACCACCATCACACAGTGTGAATCCATCACGAGTGGTTGTTCGTTAGGTTGGCTGGTAAGGAGACTAAACCGGTGAAATTCATTTTGCGATGCTTGAAATGCTGCTTCTGGTGCTTCGAGAAAATCCTCAAATTTATAAATAAGAATGCCTACATCATGGTCGGTAAGAACAATGAACATTAAAAAATGTCTTTAATTCACAAACGAAAATGTACCTTGTGATACAGAATTCATCTGTTATATATGTGGCAACATATTATATGATTCACAAAATTGAAGATACGATAGCGATTTCGGTCCTCAGAACGACATGATTAAGTACATAATTTACTCGATTCTCCTGGTCAATACTATAGATCTGGTTGTTTGTTGGCAGCTATTTATGGCTGTAATTTCTGCACTGGCGCTAAGAAGGCTCTGCAGCAGATTGTGGCTAATGTCCTACGTGTTGGGGCTATCAACTCGATTGGAACATTCTGTCTCTTCGTATGTAAACTAGGAGTAGCCGTCATTGCCGCTTTTGTAGGACTGGAGCTCTTTTTCAAGGTGCCCTTATAATGCAACACTTTGATTGCAGTCAACATCGGCGCTTGAATGTATAATTGCGACCACGCAGATGTTTTACTTGTGTTATTCTTCTTATAGAGAAATCTCGATGTATGTTTCCTGCCAGTACCAATGCTGATATCCGCCCTCTCGGCGCTATTTATAGGTCACTGCTTCCTCTCCGTATACGGCGTAAGCACCCGCACCTACGTTACTTATTTTGATTAACAAATTTGGGGGTAACACTGAATTGCATATATTCTTTATGCTCCACCTATTGGCGGCTTTATTGACAGCGCTTTCTGTGACTGGTTGCAGATGGCAATAGATGCTATCTTCTTGTGTTTTTGTGAAGATTGCGGCAGAAATGACGGCGTTCAGAAACCCTATTATATGAACGTGGGACTTATGGTGAGGAGTTTTGTCAGGGAGCTATAAGCTCTTTGGTTTTATGTCGAAGGGCTATTTATTCTGACCGATAAACAGCCACTAACATTGAATGCAGCATTTTACAATAACTTTGAGACATCATATAACAATCTCATCGTACCAGACCCAACCACAATTCTGGAACTTACCCCATGCCTTTTGAAAAAGATCAGGAAATTATTGAATGTGTTGTTGACCGAAGAAACCAGGTAATAATGTATTGTTAAGAGATGAAACAAGATGATTAATCAATGACGCAACCCGGCAATGATTCAATGTGTAGATTATTGAAGAAACCAGGTCATAATTTAATTCGTAGTTTATTGAAGAAACTAGGTAATTGTTGGTGATGTAGTTTACTGAAGAAACCCTATCAATTTTGCATGAGTAATTTACTTAAAGCAACAGGTTACTATTGAATGCTTAGTTTATTGAAGAAACCAGGTAAGAATTGCATCTAAAGTTCATTGACAAAACCCAGTCAAATGATTGAATGTCTAGTTTGTTGAAGAAGCGAGGCAATATGTAGTACATTACCACAACCGGCAACAATTCAAAATGTAGTTTATTTAAGAAACAGGACAAAGATGCAATGTGTAGTTTATTAAGTATAAGATAAACCAGGGATTAATTAATTATGTAGTTTATTGAAGAAATAAGATAATGGTTGATTGCGCAGTGTATTGACAAATACAGGTAATGGTTGAATGTGTAGTGTATTGAAACAGCCAGGTAACGGTTGAATGCGTAGTGTATTGAAACAGCCAGGTAATGGTTGAATGTGTAGTGTCTTGAATATTGATGAAACCCGATTTAATGTGTTAATTATCATTGAAAACAGGAAATAATGGAACATGTTGATTATTGACGACAACAGTATATTATTCATGGTGGCGAAGTTAATAATTAAATATGTAGATCATTGATGAAGCGAGGTAAATAATTGACTGTGTAGATTATTTCACACATATAGTATTTCATTGGAGAAACTAGTTGTAGTTAATAGACGAAACCATGTGATTGATTAGTGAAGAAACCCGCTGACGATTGAATGAGAAAATTGTTAAAGAAACTTGGTTATGATTAAATTTAGATTATTGATGAAAACAGGAAATGATTCAAAGTGTTGATTATTGACGAAATCAGGGGCCGAGTTAATTTGTAGATTGTTGACGAAAACAGGCAAACCATGCAATGATTGATTGTGTAGTTGATTGAATAAACCAGGTAATGATTGATTGTGTAACGTATGGTAGAAACCAGCTTATGATTGATTGTGTAATGTATGGTAGAAACCTGCTTATGATTAATTGTGTAATGTATGGTACAAACCAGGTAATGATTAATTGTGTAGTGTGTTGTAGAAACCAGGTAATGATTGATTGTGTAGTTTAATGAATAAACCAGGTAATGATTGATTGTGTAGTGTGTTGTAGTAATGGTTTAATGAATAAACCATGTAATGATTGATTGTGTAGTGTTTTGTCGAAACCAAGTAATGATTGGTTGTGTAATGTATGGTACAAACCAGGTAGTGATTGAATGTGTAATGTATTGTAAAAACCACGTAAGGATCGACTGTGAAGTGTGTTCTAGAAACCAGGCATTAATCGATTGTCTAATGTATGGTAGAATCCAGGTAATGATCGTGTAGTCTCTTGAAGAAATCTGGTAATATTGAAGTATTAGTTAAAGAAAACAGGTAATGATGTGTAGTCGATTGAAGATACCAGGTAATAATTGGATTGAATGTGCTATTGATTGGAAAAAACCATGTTTAAAATACCGGGTCATGATATGATGTTCAGATTAATGAGGAAGGCAGGTTTTGATTAAATGTGCAGTGTATTCAAAAACAACTCATTCAATGTGCAGTTTAATTTTAAAATATTCAGGGAATGATTGAATGTGTAGATTATTGATAAAACCACGCATCGGTTGAATATGTATTGTGTTCAATAAACCAGGTATCGATTGTGTAGTGTATCGCTGAAAACAGGTAATGATTGAATGTAAAGTGTATCGATGAAACAAGGAAAAAACTCAATGTGATATTTGGGTTTACAGGCATTCGTGGAGAACTCAAGAGAGGCCATTTTAGCACATAATGCAAGGAACTCCAAAAGATGATATTTCATAAGGATTGACCCGATATGACAAGCGACACGCAGTCTCAGTGTTGATAACCAAAACAACCATCAGATTGAAAAAAAAACTGGCGGACATTCAGTCGCTTGAGCTTGATTTTTGTCACATGTAAATAGGAATATTGAATGAATAAATGTCATCTAGAGAAAAAAAACCATTTGATAAATCCTCACTGGACGATTGAAAGTATGTTGAAGGAGCCGAGATTCGTATTTTACAATTAGCATTTCGCCAGGTGAAATATTACTAACAATAGCTGTTTGGCTATAAAATTTGGGAACACTATGAATATCAGTTGATAATAAATGACATTTTTGAAATCAAAAACTTTTATGTTTATATACTTTAAATGGTCAGTCTTCAATGATACGTTGATGAAATGTTTAGAATAATTGATGAAATATCTCGAATGATTCTTGTCCTCCCCTTTGATCAGCTCCAAACGGCGACCTGCGTACCGACCCGTATGGCTTTGGATCACACTTTGCCTCTCAAAAGTGGTGTACAAAATAGACATTATGCTGAACAAAATGCATACTATTGAGGAGAATAAATTCCAGCCGCTACGTATCAATGACATTTATACACACATGGTCAGTTATAATTCTCTCCACGACAATGTTTAGTTGTCTGAAGGGATCCACCTCCCCATGACAATGTTAAGTTGTCTGAAGGGATCCACCTCCCAACGACAATGTTAAGTTTTCTGAAGAGATCTACCTCCCCATTACAATGTTTAGTTGTCTGAAGGGATCCTTCCCTCTATGACTGTGTTTAGTTGTCTGAAGGGATCCACCTCCTCCATGACAATGTTAAGTTGTCTGAAGGGATCCACCTCCCAACGACAATGTTAAGTTGTCTGAAGAGATCTACCTCCCCATTACAATGTTAAGTTGTCTGAAGGGATCCTTCCCTCTATGACAGTGTTTAGTTGTCTGGAGGGATCCACACCTCCATAACAATTTCAAGTTGTCTGATCCACCTCCCCATGACAATGCCCAGGTGTCTCATGCTGACAGCTTATCTTTCATACAAAATATATGGGTCATTTAATAACAACAAAAACCAAGATGATATCCTGTCCACTACAAGACATAGCAGCAGTTTATTATCCAATTTAGATTCTTTGTGTTGTTTTATGCAGATAAAACTATCATACATTGTCATTGGGATTCTTCACATTTTCGATTTCTTCTGGCAGATTATCTCCACAAAAGCCTGTCAAGGTAATGGATGGTTCGTTACAACTGATGCAATCTGGGCATTACCTCAGCATTACAGCGCAACACGACACCACATTCGCTTCATTGTATTGCATCTAGTCGACGGCACTGGCGTCATTTGCTTTCAATGTACTTTTTTTGTTTAGCAATGATAATTATATTCAACAGTCCCTTTAACAAAACAAACAAACATCATATGTATGATATAGATGACAAGTTTGATAACAGCAGAAATGGTGGTAGGTACAGGATCATCAAATACCCTAAATACTGCTGTCGCGGTCTTCTTTCAGTCGACGAAAAAACTTTCATAGATTGTTTGTTATTTGACGTAGAGCAAACATTGCACTATATCTAATGTGCTAAATTATCTATTTTTAGTATCCACGATCTTAACCAAGTTGATTTATTAAGGTTTTGTTGGCATGGTTATTCTGATCAAGGTATAAACATGGATCATTGGTGATAGCTGTAAGAGATATGCAGTATCAGGGTGTTTTTGTGAACCACCATCCTGATATTGATTTTTGAATTTGCACCATTGGTTCCATTCGGGGATCGCCGTTTCCGCTACATGCTATTTGGTCAAAACTTCCGCGTGTGCATTGATGTTGAACAAAAACTGGCTTCAGAAAAAGGATAAACAAGAGGGGGAGGAGCCTACTTTGTGGTGTGTGGGTGTGTTGTCTGTCTCATTTGGCGGGGGCTGCCGCGTATCATTGAACTTGAAGCTACCCGACATGGGTTCAGTCTATTGTAGGTACTTAGCGAGGGACTGGTTGATTATGGGGCGGCAAGTACAGTGTAGAATTAAACGTAGGTGTGGAAAGGGGTAAGGTGATATTACAGGGCTCACTCTCCCTCAATCAAAAATAGCCGAGGGTGGGATATATTCTTTGTAGCCATTCTTCTTCATTTGGATTCAACAGTTACCAATATAACCTGGTCATTGGTTAGTATCATGGTGACTTCATGTCTCGGGTAGTCAGTCTTATTCAAAGTCATCAACATTGCCGTTAAAAGTTCCCACAATTGTAAGGTACATACGAATCCCTCATTTGTGGGGGAATAGCGTATCATTGAACTTGAAGCTCCCTATGGGAACAGTCTACAGCTAATTGCCCTAGGTGGAAAGCAAGGTGGTTCCGCATAACCCTGGTAGCGAGAAGCGAAGTGCTTTGATTCCGAGCCACGTCCTGGGAGGAGGAGTATTCCCAGCCGCAATCAACATTCCGGCCGCCACCACGAAAGGTACATACGACCTGTGTAGCATAGCCGCTTGTTCCGGCCACGTCCTGTGTAGCATAGCGGCTTATTCCGGTCGCGTCTTGTGTAGCATAGCCGCTTGTTCCGGCCACGTCGGCTGCGGGTTCGTAATAGCGTGCTAGCTTCGCTTGCGTTCGATCATGCAATATGTGGTCGAGCGCTACAACCACCTCGACAATATAGATTATTCCCTCCAGGGCTCGACAAGTTCCAAAAAAACCACTAGCCCGGTCGGGCCAGTAAGCAGCCTGAATCACTGGCCCGAATCTAAAATCCACTGGCCCGAATAAAAAAATAGTAATTCAAGAAATAAGAATTGCGGATCTTCTACACCGTGGTCAGTGAACCTCATCATTGGCCTATTCCCACTAGAACACCTCTTCCCAGTGAGGTAGGAACTGCCGCGTTCGCGATTGCTCGTACTTTCTCTTCAGTTTGTCAGTTCGGACAGTTTATAGCCCTGGACGAGCTTATCCCTCTGTCTTACGGAAACCCCTTTTGACAAACATCGGCTGCTTCCCTTAATTCGGCATTTTATTCTATCATTGTGATAGAATGAAACTCAGCAGCAGATACATCGCAAATAGCACTGACAAAACATGAATGGTGTATTTGTCGCGCGCTGACCAATGATTGGCTGTACAAATGGGTTACTGGCCCGAGGCCATCGGGCTATCTAACTTGTCGAGCCCTGCCCTACTGCTCCTCCCAGCGCAACAAATCGGGTCTTGGGTGTTCCATTCGTCGCGTGGTCGTAAGAGAAATATCCCAGACTATTTTAAACCTAGGGTTTTCCACCACATCTGGTCCACGCCCAATTGATTGGCTCGCCTCCCAACCCCGTCTCTACCAGTTGATAATGGATCTCTCTGCATACATCATCGACATGCTTATTCTTCTTCCGAGACATTCTCTGCTTTTAAACATGAAAATCGCCTACCTATAGAAACATGTTATTACCTTGGCTTGTCATGCCTTGGATCTATTACAGAATCAGACATGAGTTCAGATGGTGCCAATCGCTGTATTTTGTTTGACAACGAGCAATACCGCGAAACTTATAATACCGCAATACCCTAATGTATGTTAATTCATCACCTAGACAGTCACAGTTAATCGTGGCCTACATTCAAGGCTGTTGATGGTTGTCATAGGAATAGTCTTTAGTGTTTATTGTGACAATATTCATCGAGCCCCTCCTAGCCGTATATAAGACTGCAGCTGGTTGACGTAGCACTGACTTGAGCGAGGATGGATCAGAACGCAGCGATGCTATGGGGATGGTACACGGGCAAGGATACCTGGAGCAAGTCTATTCTTCTGCTTACCTGTTGTGTGACTGTGTTAGCCATCTTTCCACTCCTGACGATATCCTATATACTTTACAAGCATCCAAGCCGAACATGTATTGGTAAGCAAATTTAATATATTGAAATTAATGGTCGTTTAGCATAAGATCAATGAGATAGGGTTGGATTGTGAAGAAGAAGAAGAAATGTTTAAGCTTAACGCGCTTCAAAACGAGAATGATCTGTCCGACACGATTTCATTGAACAGAGATGAGCTATAACTTAAGTGGAAAATCATAAATGCATGTAATGTAAAATATTGGGGTAACTTTTCAATTAATGAATGTTCATCAACGAAGTCAAACTCATATATAGCATAAAACATGCGGCTATTTCAGGGCTTTGTATTGGCGCTTTGATAGCGAGGGACTTGGTGACATGCCTTCTGGATGGGGGCGTGCACATAGCAGCAGTGATGGTATGGCAAACACAATACCAGTGGTTAGTTGGGTTTACATCCGGCACAAGCTGCGCAATGAGGGCGATCCACGCAGCATCTATGCTCACCTTGGCAGTGGAACGTATCCTGGCTCTGTATCCATCACATGGCGGTCTCAATCGAGACCGGGTTGTCAACATCCTCGCCATAGTGTGGTCAGTTTCAGGTGAAGTACCTGCTGCTCAGCAATATGCCTTCTTTTAAACCTTCACTAGTACTTTACTAAAATAAACATCACAATTTTGTTTGTGAATTGATATCGAATATCGACGGGTTCAATAACTTATCTTTGTTAAATATCATTTCAGGTGCCACAGGATTTGTCAAAGCTTACTTGCAGGTAAAGGGCTTGGCATCTATGCACGTTTGGGATCTTGCAGAAACTGGGCTTCTCATTGTGGCACCCATCTTTGGCCTGGTTTTCACCCTGTATATGATAGTGAGATTCATGAAAACCCCAGCGGTCAGCCATAAGCGACACCACGGGCCTTCTATTAGGCCCTGTTTCGACTCATCCCGCGCGCAACAATTGCCAACGATGAGGGTGCATCCGTCACAGAAGAGGGCCGCTCGTGCCATGGCCTGCCTATTCACCGCGCAGCTCATCTTGTGGGTAAGCGAAGCTATCCTTAAAATGACATGGATTTTCTTTCGGCCAGAAGCTCCTCTTGTGGCTAGCCTCGTGCTATCATTGCACTTCATGTCGGCTCTTACCCACCCAGTCGTCCTCAAAGTCGCTAGTCCAACTTTCCGATATAAAACGCACACCAGGTCTCCCACTGTGCACCCAGAGGGCAGTGGAGGAACGACCTACGACAGCGTCACCATGCGAAACAGGGGCCCTGTTGCAAAATCTGACGGCAACAATCAGGGCATATTCGTTTTACCGCCACATCTACTCCCAAAGAAAGTAAGTTGTGAGCATAACACTTGTCCGAAAAATCGCGAGCATCGCAGAGCGACCAAACACAGTGTTACCAACAAGCTGTCTGTAACTGATTACAGCCGGGAACCCAGACGTCATTCCGTAGTCTCTATTGTCTCTGTCGAAGTGGCCGAGCCAGAAGGCTACGACACGAATATGGATTCAACAGGAGAAATGTCGGATGGTTATCAAGCCCCGCACCGATCTCCCTCGCTTCGTGTCCATTTCCGACACTCGCTGATCGACAGGGGTCGCACAAGAAGTACATCCTCTGATATCAGAATCACCTCCCCCAACTTGTGGGTTGGCTGCGGGAGTTCTTTGAGTCGCAATTGCTCAGTCACATTCACTAGTATTTCTTCTTCGCCGGACGAGTTAATGAATTTAACATCTATTCATATATAACGGGATGATATAATGATTGAGAATATCGGGACCATGTTAAATATCTGAGACATGCATAGCTTTGCTGGGTGCTTCAATAAAAAAACTGTGGTGGCAGCTAAGGCCGTTATATGATGATGATGATGATGATGATGATGATGATGATGATGATGATGATGATGATAGATCCTGCGGCAGAGAAACCGAAATCAATATAAGAACAAAATGATAATTTTGATGATGTTGGTAATGGTGGCGATGACGGTGGTTAAAAAGCTACGAGATTAAAGATGCATTTGTTCGGCGATTTGGGGCAATTTTTATTCTGCTTCAATTTTTGTGTAGTTAATAAAATCACTCGTTTACTATCCTTTCATGTTATTTGGAACACCAAATCATCAATCATTACTCGAGAAAGACAGTAAAACAGCCTCCGAACTTTGTCTACAAAAAAATTCAAATGAACAGCGCAAACGCCATTTTCCGGTATTATTGCTCGAACTCCGCCCATTTTCAGCTTCGGATGTATTGTAGCGTCTACCATGTGCCATATATAGGTTGAAATTCACGTCCCGTGAAAAATAAGAAATCGAACTTTGCAGAGGCCATAAACATAGCTGTGGTCACCGATTCGACTCTTTTTTTTTTAATATCATTACTAAACGTAGTAGGGAATCGATCGATGATTTTATTTTTAAAACAGAATTTCGATGATTTTGGATGAAAACAAATAATTACAAAATAAACTTGAAGACTATGATGATAGTTATGTATTTTTACGAGTGCCTTAATTGGATTACCAGCATCTGCCGTGCTGTCGATGATGATGGCAAATGTGATAATCAGGGCTCGACAAGTTAGATTGCCCGATGACCCCGGGCCAGTAACCCTGCCGTTCGGGCCAGTGGATTTCCTGATCAGCGCGTCCGATCGAACCAGTGCAATATTTAGCCACCCGGGATATTTCACGATGCCGCCGATTTGAGGTTGGCTGCAGCAAGCCGCAGCCTGGCGTCCGCGCCCACTTCATGAATAATTAATCAAATTGGTATAGCCAATCATTAGTCAGCGCACGACAATGAACGCTATATCAAGCGCATTGTTAGCGCTATTTGCCTTTAGCAGCCAGTCGCTCGTAATGGGAGACCGCGTTGTCCGAGAGGTGGCAGCACGGAGCAATGCAGTCCCAAGCTCGACCGGAAGTTATCACCTCAATGCGCTTACTTCACGGTTAACGCGTACACACAACATATTGTTCCACTGCGAAGAAGAACTGTTTAGAATAAAACTGTCACTGTCAATGCGCTGCGCGCAGAGGACGAGCATCTCTGAAACGCTGTGAAACTGGCTGTCAACTTACCAACCTTTTTCAGTAAGAAGAGCCGACTGACAGGGAAAGTGGTGCAGACCGACAGTTAGATTTCCAGCAAGAGGGTGCTTATTGAGCGCATCATAGGTTTATGAAAAACCTTCATGATCTTTGGGGAACCAATGCACACTGTGAGGTGCAGATTTCCTCCACATAATCTTTGTCTGTTATACACTATGCAACTTTCGGTAGTGTTTGTAAAATGTGAATGTGGATGAGAGGATATCAAATGTATCTATGAATTTCCTATGCAGGGTGTGACATCATATAAATATCTTTTACAAGTTTTAATTTCATACAATGAATTGATATATGTGATTTATAATAGATCTTCACATGAGTACTCATAAAATCTTTAAGATAAAGTTGTTTTGTAACCTAGTCATGCTTGTCTCTTTCATTAAGCAAGTTAATATTGGGACGTGCATTCTCACTAAGTACATGTTTTATAATTTTCTAGAACCTAGAAATAAATTAAAACACTTACGACTTCAAAATCTCAGAGTTTATCATACATTCCACCACAGACAATATGCAACTAGAGGTGGAGGTGAATAATCATTTAAGGAAAAAAGAAATCAGTGCACAAGACTACACAAACTCAGTAACAGAATTTGTGAAAATATATGAAATCAAGCACAGTATCTTTGAAGGGGTCCCTGGAAAAAAACTCTAACTTTGCAACCATAGCAGAAATTAAGTCATTGTCACGGGTCACTGGAACAATCTCCACGAGGTGACAAAGTCAACTGTTTGCACAAAACAACTGGCCCTGAATCTGGTTAAAGTAGTCATGTTGGCTGATGAGGGTCACCTGAATGTTCACACTGACCAGGTATGGCACCGAGACAGGAGTGACAGGTTTGTCCCTGGTTCTGTAGGGCACTTACTTCGCTTACCTATCAGGCACAACACCATCTGGTGAGCATGCTAGGCAGGGTGAGTTTGGGACTTCGACCCCAGTCAACCCGGCATATTTTCTCAGAGCCACAGGCTTATTATGGATGCCGTGATTAATGGCTTTGACACGAATCTGATTGAGGTGGGTCAGTGACTTAACCTTTCGAACCGTGTCCGTTTTGATTGAGGTTTTGCATAGCCTAACTAACTGGGAGGACTACAATCTCTTGCATCTTTCCATGTGCCAAGCTTTATTACTGGCTTGTCCTAGAGTTTTGTCCCTCACCTCTTGCATTGAGTCTCAAGCTAGCGAACGTCGTCGCCCCGCTCCGTACTCAGCTACCTCGACTTCAGCAAATGAGCTCAATATGCAAGTGGCGTATCTGCTGCCGAGTTTCACCCCATCTCAATGATGGAATAAAATGCCGAAGTTATTGAAGCAGTAGATTTTGGTCAAGAGGGGGTCTCTAAAGTACGAGCTATGGCGATCACAGCAGTTCCTAACTCACTGGGAAGAGGAGTTCAAGTGGACTGAGGCCAATGATGAGATTCACTGACCATAGTGTAGTAGATCAGCAATTATCATTTTTTGAATAGCTAGTTTTTACAAGTTACCAGCTGGTTGGTAGCTTTGTGGTTATTTCTAATAAAGTGGTATGCACCTGATTTGTTGGTGTTGTTTAAAAAACAATTGTTTATCAATGTCTATTCGGGCCAGTGGATTATAGATTCGAGCCAGTGATTTAGGCTGTTTACTGGCCCGACCGGGCTAGTGAAATTTTGGAACTTGTCGAGCCCTGATAATGATGATGATAGTAATTGAAAAAAACATGATACATGAGGAAGAGTTAATGCCACATTTGATGATGATCACGATGAAAATTTTTGAAATATGCCGCATTTTCCTTGGTCTACGTTGTTTTTGTGTTTTGTTTTTAAACGACATTGCACACTGAGCAGTAAATAATAGTGTTGATGTTGTTCGAAAAAAGAACAGTTTGCCATAGCCCACCATCTGTAGATGGGATTCATATTTATTACTTGCGTTGATATCAATTTTTCCATGGTTTCTATGGTTTTTCTTCAAGAATATTCTTTGTCGACCACAGCAGAGGGTTGTCAATGAGAATAGCTGACACTCTGTCCATAAAGCAACATCACACGATTGTTCATTATTTCAGTCCTACATACAAGATTTGGAAAGATCTTCAAGGGAAATGGTCACCCTGTCATGTGGATACAAGAAATAAGTACAATATCAATCAAGTATTGCAAAATTAAATATGCTCAAAACGTTACTTATATCGTTTGTCATCGAAACACACACTGAGCTGGTTTTGTTAACGTGTTGATGAGATGGCTGGGGATGAACTGTTTGGTCTTATTTCTAGCCTTGTCCTACGTTTTACCCAGTAGAATTTACCCGGATGTGCCCGTAATCATAGATAGTTTGAATAAAGAAGTCCCTTTGGACGGCTTTTGAACGTTCGTCTGGTTATCCAGAGAACTCTATTTGCCTACGCAGCTGCTGTTATGCATAATTTACTTGGTTCAAAAGACTGATTCAATTATGGCACTAAAACTCCATTTCGTTGGACAATTTGTCTAGAGCAGTACCGCTCACGAGGTGTTCACAATTGCCAAGTTTCACAAATTTACGCCGTACTGTATATTAATTCAAGTCAAATAGCACTTGCCAATCGATTCACCAGTCCAGCGTGTTAGGCAAGCTCTGTTGTAAGTTAGGCTCTAGACGGTGGATACGCCATTACTTTTGATCTTCTTGACAGCACCGTAAGCTGAAGCAGACGTGTTAGTTGGAAAAGCATACTATCAGTTTCAGATTATGTGATGACAGCAAAATAATCTGCACTTGTATTCAACTGAAATGTGGAAGACAAAATTAGCTTCAACAAAGGTTTGTTGAAAGACGGGCAATATCGGATTACAGTTGACCTATCACCGGACATGTCGGTGTATTAGAGGCTACTCTGTTGAATTTCACCGCTTTGACCTTTGACATGTCCCAGTTTCATAGCGTACTTGGACGAGGTTCTCCCGCACAATGGATGGGATGAAGTCCTGGCATTTTTGGACTTTTTTTTGTTATTCGTTGTAGCGTATGTGTAATAGAGATGGAAGCTGTTAGCTATGACTGGAATTGGCAGTCCGGTAACGATCATCCCGGTTAGAGCACAACACGAGCCAATCACATAACCCAGCGGTGATGTTGGCACTTTATCACCATAGCCTACTGTTGTCATGGTGATAATAACCCACCAGAAGCCAGCAGGGATGTTCTCAAAGTTCTCCTCATTGGAGAACTCAGCGTAGTAAATAACAGTAGAGAAGACCAGCATACCAATGGAGACTAGCAGCAAGAGAAGGAGGATTTCGCGCAAGCTGGCCTTTATAGCCAGGTAGATTACCTGGAGACCACGGTTGTGCTTGACCAGTTTGAGGATACGGATGGACCGGAAGACGCTGGAAATAGAAAGGAAGAGAAAAGCCACATTGATGTTGTGTTCTGCCCAGAACCAGGGATCAATGATGTGAACAACCGTGTTAACCATGTAAGGTGAGATCGCACACAGGTCTATGATGTTGAAGAAGGTGGTGAAGAAGGTTAGTTTGCCAGGCCAGACGATGAAGCGGACGAGGAGCTCGACGAAGAAGAGGAAGGCACAGAAGAAGTCGATGGAGGTGAGGGCGCGGTGAGGCTCGGTGGTCAGGTGTAACAGCAACTTAGGATTTGTTATGCCTGTCAAGTTGACGTTCGGTAGCTTCACGGAAGGAACGCGGAACAAGTGTTGTGTTTCCATACACACCAAAGAGATGGACACGATGAGGAGAGCCATGTAAAGGAACGACCACACCTGCAATCATCGAGTTTCACAATACAGGTGCACCGGGTGTTGAATAAACAAAATGGGATGATAAAACGTGAAGCTGCATTGCGTGTCACTACAAATGTTTGACGTTACAAACAGCATCGATTAAAAAATATATATTCATAAGCTATTTGTTTTGTTTAATTTAAAGAGAAATCGTTGTTAATCGGATAATAATAAAGCGGATGGAATCTGATCAAGAAATGTCTCATTGTCATTTCAGTAAAGTGGGTCAAACGGATCTGCGTTTTACGTAAAACGCACCATCATGCAGCGCACTGACACGACGCGTTCATTAACGCGCCCCCAGCGTTTTTCCGGCAGTATTATCGTTCTGCTTGTGTAATGGTTCCCATGGTAGAACAATGTTTCGTGATCTAGTCTCATCCTTCCCATTCTTCCATTTCTATGTTTTTATTTATAAGAAATAAGTTAAAAGATAGTGGTAAATATTCTGTCCCAACAGTGATTTTTAACTTAACCGTGGTATAAAAGTTATGAATAACCCCACTTAAAAACATTGTACACTAAGCAACCTATTCAATGGAAATCCACACTCACCCGAGCTGCTAGTGACGAGGAAGGGTCTTCCAGGAAGATGTATACTTTTCGGGAGTAAAAACTCCAGCTATTTGATTTGGTATTATATCTAACTTTGGCGGATTCAACCCTACCAGTGTCATTAGAAGCCGTCCGTGCATATCGTCGAAATGTCTCCTCGATTTCCTTCAATGTGTCGGCCTCTTCTTCGCACTGCTTATAATTGCGCCAACAACATGATGATATATTTTCTTCTGCGATACGCCAAAATGCTAGTTCCTTCTTGACGAAAGGAATGCACACGCATTGAGGAAAATGAAGTTCCCCCGTTCGGTAGAAATCTAAGATGTGGGGAAATAAATGTGCGCTCCTGTCGAAGAAATACTCACCCCGAGTGCTGTCATAGGCAGGATCGGAATCAGACAACTCGTAAAGTCGAGTTCCGGGATAGCGATCCAAGTTGGACGCGTAGGTTATAAAGATCTCTCCACCGACATTCAGGGTAATTTTGATATGAGGCATCATGTAGTTGATCTAGTAGTGCCTACATTCCGTGGTGTTAATCCGCTTAGCTTGACTGTTTTATACATGCGGTGCCCAAGCTACTTATGGAGCTTGGGATGTTGAGACCCGAAGCAGCTGCCACAGCGAATCATCGAGTTCCGATTACTTATCCAGTTGATGCGTAATTAACTTACTGTCGAGGAGTTCAATGCTTTGGATGGCTTCGTCGATGACTGTTGTTAAGTGCAACAAGATGTGCTGTGTGGTAAGCTTTCATTAGTACCTCGAACAGCAACATATGACAAACAAGTGCTACCCAAAACACTGGAGCAATACCTCATTGTGCAGCATGCTGCTGTCGCCATGATTATCGTCGTTGGCAGGCCTCTCATTGCGCCTGTAGAGATCATTAACCGAACCAGATGAGCCAGCCCCATGAGGCAAGCCTTGTAGCCAGCCTTTACACTACAGCATGACTGCCTTCTGCGCTAATCTGGATGGTTAACAAGCGCCGGTTGCCAGTATGCAGTCCGGCGGCTGTTTGCATGTGCTTTTGATGAAGGGCATCTGTGATCGGCTGAGTATAGCCGTCAGCACCGGTGAATGGTATAGGCCAGCAGGTCGTCATCGCGGTTACATTATCGCTTCCACCTCCTTCACCCTCACCCACCATCGAACACAGGTGAGTTCGTGGTGGAGGCTATGGCGGAGTGGCGAAGGTGGGAACGTGGGCGGCTAGCTCGGCGTGCTCTCCCGTAACCGGACAAAGCTCACACTAACGTTAAGTGACTGCTACCGACTATATGAATGGCTGGTGCAAATGAATTTATATAAATGATGCATCACAGCTCAATATATGTGGATGCGATGTATAGACGCCATCACACATAATTAATGTCTTGACTTTTGGCACCTAGTGTTCACCCTAGTATGTTCAAACACTGATCAATTGTCCAAAACGCGTCACAAATTCAGCGCTGAAGCAAGACGAGGCGTCGCCCCACCCTCTCGATCCACACAGCACAGGGCCTCCTCAAAACCATCTGTACTTGTACAGCATGGCGTAACAAAGTGATATGATATTAGCCACTTAGATACGTGTTCACATCTCTGTCATAAGCAAACGAGCTTATCCAGGTTGTCTGGGCTCATTACCAATCAACATTAATAAATCTCAACCGAAAATCAACACTTCATAACGCACGAGCCATGAACCAGTAGATGAAATATTACTGGTACAAAGCGTGACCTCGTGTCGTAAGTCTGATGATGATAATGATAAAATTATCAGTGATAATCAGATTAATACTAATAACAACAATAATAATAACAATCGTCATGTTTTCACCATCACCATCATCATCATAATCGTCACCAACGTCGTCATCATTAGTCATATCATTCATTCATCAATACACATAGACACAATAATACATCAATACATTCAAACATCATTATATGCATACACATACATACATACATGCATATATACTAACTTACAAACATACATACATACGTACATATATACAAACATACATACATTTATAACCATACATAAATACATAATGCTTACATACATACATACATACATATACTTACATACGTACGTACGTACAAGCATACATACATACTTACATACATACACGATGAAAAGAAGCTACCACTAGACAACAACTACTGCAGGGGTGATCGTCGACATGGCTTGGCTGACCGAGATTGGATTGTGATTGTGATTGTGATTGGTGCCAGATAAGAACAAACCACATAAAGGCTTCATGAGGCGATGGTTAGACCTGTAAGTGCACCGTAGCCATCACGAACAAATGTTATGATAGCGTTCAGACCAGGTAGATACCGGAGAATCCACACAGTGCCTACCGACACTGGATTGTGCATAGCACTACTCACCTGCCAACCCACCCCTCTCTGTCGTAAACAGGGCAGGGTAGGTACTTATCAACTCTGCGGAGGGATGCCGTCGACGTGAGTTCTGACTGTGACTGCGTTTTGAAATACAAATATTGCCTGTGGTTCATACGAGATCATATTGGTGATTCATACGAGATCATATTGGTGGTTCATACGAGATCATAGTAGTTTATATTGGCGGGTTTATGGAGGGCCCAAACCGTCCAGTATTCTAACCAGACACATGCAATCGAGAACAAAAAAGACCCCAGTATCGATTATTTTTGCTGGAATGGTTATTGTCTAAAGATAACAACTACCATTTGCTTGATCTATCCGAAAGATCAACAAATCTTGTTGATTTTACGGAAACAGCCGTCCACGGCCGATACTTACCGAGCTCTTCGTGATGTCAGTTCTGGAACACAACACGCAAATATAGGCACGTGTTCATGAAAGGTTATTATTAAGGTGGTCTCATCATTGTATTTTTAGGCCTTTGTAATATTTGGATAGTTTATTACATTTAAAAGTATCATAGTATGAATCAGATAACAGGTAGACCGCAATTAATTATTTCACAAAATCCGACTGAATCAGTGAGGTTGACGATAACATTGGATACACCTGGTCGAGTCCATCGGCTGGTGGTGACTAGCGCTAGGATAATCGTAAGTCTCTTCCATCGTCTTTCGTTTATTCGTCTTCATTCTTACAGATTTTCCGTTTTTGCCCTCTCTTCTAGGAGGCGTCTGGTTAATCAGGTCGACCGAGTTCTTAACTATTGGTTTCGTTATCCTCTCTCAATCATTATGAGTTCATTATTAACGGTGCATTTCACCAAAAATCTTCAGAATTCTGTTTGGTAAAGCAATCATTGACCGATTCCCTGCGATGTTTAGCAATAATATAAAAAAGTAGAAAAAGCAGTCTGATCCTAGTATCTGGTTTTTCCAGACCCTATAAACATACACTATTGATACGGATGTTTGGAGGAGATGTTAACACATGCTCCCCCTAAAAACCACTGCCACCTATTAGGAAAAAGGACCCCACAGCAAAGCCCCAGTGAATCTTAATGATGAGGATCATCCAGTGGAATCGTCGATGATTTAAGTCAAATTACGATGAAAAAAGATCACTTGACCATACGTATCAAACATCACTGACAGTGTATGCTTGCTATAATAAAAAATCGACTAAGCAGCGGGGTAGAAGAGCCGGTGACTGGACATCTATTCTTGTCAAAGAAGGTGTCCCCAATGAACCTCATGCTCTCGCTCTCGTTTCCAAGCTGAGGCAACTAGTCTTACCCTCAACAAATCCACAAATTTGTGCTATCTGGAGCTACCACCACGCTACAAGATTATGCTGAGAGACATGGAACATTTGGTCCGTCAGCTCACACCTCCATGATTGTTGCATGATGATTGTGCTGCCCACAATGACATATGGAAATGTGAGGACACCAAAGTGTTCAAAATTTTTTTTACCCATTCAAAATGATCTTGGTTTATTAAACAATAAGGCAAAAACTTATCTTCATCTACGAACCGGATGATTATCTGTCATAGGTCTGAGCATGTGTTCACCATCCATATTGGGATTGAATGGGAAGTTGGTCAGGACTAGTTCGGTACTGAACAATTCCCAATATTCTTAAACATAAATAGACTAGTCCGCCAAATGGCAATTGCATAAAACAAACAAACTTACAAAGCTGACGGGCCAAAGCTTTGCGCAAAATCAAAGAAAGCAAGCGCAAGTCTTAGCATATCTTGGATACCAAGCTCAAAAGCAAGACGTCACCAAAGAAGGCAATAGGACATGGTTCGTCGGATAAGGGGGAAAGCTGACGGGCCAAAAGCCTCCACTATTGAAGACATACCTAATACTCTTGGCGATACCTTCCAGAAGAGGACAAATAATCCTTAAAGCATACCTTTACCTTGGCGGTGATGATATCCCTGCGGTAGAAGAAACAATTTTCTTGGATTTATTTGTGCCTGGCTCTGGGCCAATTTGCACAACGTTTTGTTGTCTTCTCTGGATTGTCTGCACTAGCGACAATCACTTATAATAATTAGTATTTATTGTAAATGTTGTGCTTATTTATTAAAAATTGCTTGATCCTGGCAAATATGTTTTTTTATTGTTTGGGTTCCGAGCCATGTCGGAATCCCCGGCAATGGGGTTGCAGACTAAACCGCAAGGGGTGCGCTCGACCAGAATGTGAATGAGTCCACTCTGAAGACTATAAACCTCAGATTGTCAAATATCTTAAGCACAAATGGTAAGAAACTGTGGGATGAATCCATCCCCAACAAGCTACATGAAATTCAGTCCTATCTTGGTTGGGGGCTTAACAGATGCAGAGGCAAGTGGTTATTCTAGTTGGTGCAAGTATAGAAATATTTGAACGAGCTGATCCATCTGAGATCCTTGCTTTGTTCAGAGAAACGGACTTTTTAAGCAATTAATATATTTTGTTGATTTACATTAATCAATTAAGTTAAAGAAAAAAATAGGTTTAGTGAACTGCCCCTCCTAAATAATAAATACAACTACACCAATAAATTGGATGGAGAAACAAAATAATGCAATATCAAAATAAAATCAATGACACTAAGTGTAAAGTGTCTTGGGAAGAACACAATTTACCTTTAACTGCCACAAACAGGTTTGTGTCTTCCAGCCACTGTTCTATACATCCTGTTAATGCAAGAAAAGTTCCTCCATCAACCTGTTTGTGAGCACCCTGAAACAAGATTAAGAATAACCATTCGATATACCTACCCAATTTTCTTATTTAAATCTGTGGCATATTGCAATGAATCATAGGGTATAATTGCTTAAGTAGCAATAAATGTTTAATAATATGATATCATTAAAATGAGAACCAACTGAATTTACTAGAAGAATACATAGCGTCCAAGAAGAGACGTGGACTGGGCTAGCCTTTCCACTTTCATTGACCTTATCTTGTCTCGAATGAAAAAACCCATTTGTCATTCAAATCTGGAATAACCGAAATATACTCTTACAAGGCTTATTGGTAAATGAACTGACTATATAGTTTCACATACCATAAGTTGCCTCTCCTCTTCTATTCATTGAGACAACCAATTATCTGAATATCATTTTTAATTTCCATCAGTAAACCAAATTCACTCTTCGGTAACCTGATGATAAAAGTAGATATGATTAGCGTTTTGGAGCCAACAAGACAACAGTAAACTAAAGTAAACTCAATACTGATGTGTTATTCGTAGAATCTGATATGCTTACTGCATTATAAACAGTGCGGTCCTTCAGCCTTAGACATTAGAAGGGGACATTAAGCTTCCATTTTGAACTGTATATTTTTCAGCTCAGTTGAGTTAACTTGCCTATATGTAAAACATCTAACTGCCTTAAGTTAAGGCACTAGTAGGTAATGCTTTCCGCATTCCCAAGCACCTAGACAGTGATCACTATTGGGCAGGGGTGATGACGAAACGTGGCAGGGGGTGGACATTTCCCTTGAATAATTCCCTGCAGTACAGTAACATAACATAGTAATATGTTTGAGATATGTAGCGGATGAATAAAAATTAACAGACATTGATTGATTTCATGAAATATTCACTTAACTATACCACAACCTAAAACTGGACCACATAATGTTAGAGTATCATCTTAGCAAGCTAAGGTAAGTATAGATATACTTACCTTTACCTTACATTGCCAAGAACATATGCTTAATTGATGGTTATGTCATATTTCCTTTTTCATTAAATCAACCGGCAAACATCTCTGACAGCATAAATATATGCTGGCAAGGCAGTAGCCAACCCTCATTGTCAAAGCAAACAAACATACAGAAAAACGAAAATAACCATTAGTAACAGCACAAAAACAACATGATAATACTGCCACTATTAGCAACAATAATAACAATAATACTAGGTTATGTTTGGTAGCATATAATGCTATCTATTCATAGAGTTCAAGATCGTTTATACTGATTAATGAAAATGACTTTTTGTATAAAACAACTTTTGGTTTTGAATAGTTTTTATTGCATTTGGTACGCCATTCCATAGATCAGCCCCTTTGTATGATTACGTTCGTCGGCTAATGCTCTCTTTTAAAGGTGTCGGGCGTGTATGGGTTGATGTTCGTAAACTGTAAGTGGGGTGCACATGTGTTCGGGTATTTGTTTGTTGAGTACTTATGTATATTAGCGCCTGAATATTCCTGGAATTTAAGCAGCTATAGTTTGCGAAATAGGGATGTGGTGGATGCGTTGTACTTCCTGTCGATTTAGTTGTTTCCTGTGAGTATTTCCCCACATAAATGAGTCTTTTGTAGTTTCTAAGAAACGGGTTGTTGTGCAAAATTCGAAGACTATAATCTGGATAATTTTGGTTTATTGTCTCTCGTAGAGTCAACGTCTCTCCTGACAAGCTTCTCTTCCCCCCCCCATGCCTCCAATGTCCGACCTTTTATCCCCACCCTGGAACTCAACCACTCCCCCCAACCACACGCATGGAATATCGTCATTGGTCACGACTGGTCACCTGGTTGGAGTTTAAGTGAGTGATTGGTTCGGGGCGGGGGACGCCAGGTGGACCACGGGCGGCATCCGGAGATTAGCATGCCGAGACAATTCCAACCAGGTCCATTGTAATTAGATAGTAGACACCCGGTATTAGTGTCAATTCGAATTAACAGTGGGGGATTGCTCAAGATCAAAAGGATTAAAAATGTTGTTGTTACCATCAGATAGGTAAAAGGGATCGTGTTTGTAAAGAATTTTTAGGATCCATAGGGGTAAAAGGTCTGAATAAGTTACGTGTGGAATAAGGGTCCTTGATATGGCAATTTTGAAAATTCCGTCATAACACATGCCTAATTTGTTTTTTTATTGCCTGGTATATAAGTATTATGTGTTTTAGTGGTAATGTGTGTCGAAGTGCACTTAGCGTGTGGATGCCTCTAGCAACTTTTCCATGTGTTTTGTCTATGTGGTTTGTCCACTCAAAGTATTTATCTAAATCGAAACCTAGCAAACATGTTGTATCGACGATACTGCCCATTATCATTTGCCCCTTATTCTTATATGAAATGCTCGGTGTGGGTTTGTCTTTTTATCCTCTGTTAGCATAGTTTTGGTCTTATCAGTGTCCTATGTTAATTCATATTCGATGCACAATCGTGATATGTCGAATAAATCCGCGTTTGTGGAATTTCAGATGTATTCGTAATTATAATTTTTTGTATCGTGAACAAATATTATTGAATATGTTTTTAAATCTTTTGGAAATTCATTAACGTGTATCTCAATCAGATCCATGGGGTACTTGTTACAATACTATTCTGGCTCATCCGACTTTGAAATGATTCAATACGACATCTTTATTCTGGGTCAAAACCCCCACACGTGGTATGGGTGCGACCCTGATAGCCAGTCCTGGCCTGTGGAGCGCACTGGTCAAGGGTCGCTAGAAAGCAGGCCAGCTGACCGGGGACCCTATATTAGGGCCACACGCTAGAAAGCAAGCCAGCTGACCAGGGACCCTATATTATGGCCACACGCGAGTCAGCGATGTTTTTGTAGTCCAGAGACGAGATTCTGACCAGTGTAGCTTCTTTGTTGAAAGCTCAATAAAACCAATTAGCAACTCATGTTATTTATCTGGCAAGTCCCCACTCAGCAACAACAAGCAGCGAGTAACCGAGCAACAACGAAGGAGCATCATAACAAGAAAAGCCTACAAACTAAAACTTCAAGGGAAATCAGTAGTTTACTGCCGCGCCACCCAGCGGCCGTCGCGTAACTTCGAGTCCTTTGGCGGGAACCACCTTTGACGCACTGCGCGTATTTTCGCGCCCGGTGTGCCCGCGTCTGCGTTGACTTCGAAGTAATATGTGCGCACATTGCGACGAATTATTACCGTTTAGTTTAGATCAAAGTTACACCTCATGTACGACACAATCCAAGTTCGAATATAAATGACCTAAGGTTCAGAAAGAAAATATACCTCCACTTGGTCTCTGGCTATTACCTAGTTTACTTCAAAAGTTAGTGGTCAAAATTTTTTATGTAGGTTTGAATATTATAAAAGACCACACTCACGGAATACAAAAAAAATCCATTGTGGCTTCCCATAGACTCCGATGACCTATCATTTTTGAAATTTATGTTTATAGGACAACAAATTTACTTCATAAGTCAGTGGTCAATTTTTTGTATGGAGGTTTGGATATTGTAATAGACCACACTCAACTATTTCAGACAAATAACCATAGATGCGCAATATTGCATACGCTTATGTAAGTTACTATTTTACCACTTATGGGCTACACATCGTATGCCATACTTATACAATCCATCTAGCAGTACATTATGTGCGATTGAACTTAAATCTTTTGCAAATTAAGATAGACCACTCGAGTACCACAGCTTTTATCGATCTCTGTTATGGCTTCCTTTACAAGCTGTGACACTCCGTGCCGTCTGAAGCCGAGACGATGTCATCGAGTGTGTTATTCGTCTGGATAATTCATTCTATCCTCCATGGATAATGCGCTTGGGAATTTTTGAGATTGAAGTTAGCAATGAAATTGGTCCGAAATTACACATACATTTTCTTTGGCCTTGTGTACTGACAAAGCATTTGCCAGCTTTAATTGGTCGGGTATTGACGCTTTCTTCTATGGAACGATTCATTAGGATGGAGAATACTCTGAATTATTCGCTTTAGAAAGCTTGTCCTGATGTTATCGTGACCGCAAATGAATTTAGGTTTCATTTAAAGAAAAATATACTTTATTTCCTCTTGTGTGTATTTACTGGAATTGGTGCGGTGATCAAGTGCTTTCACGTCACGTGCTCTTATATAGCATGGGCCTGTCAACGATTTCCTGTTCATCTAACATGATAAACCTTCACACTAGAAACTAACCAGTAGCGTTGCTTGACTTTAAATCCTAGACTGCTTGCCACCTGCAATTCAGTATATGAGAATGCGACTCAATCGTTACATTTATATGGTGACACATGTTCCAGGACAATTACTGTACGCTGGGGTCACACTATTCATTGCTCCTACTATGAAAGTTAGTAAGGATGACAAAGATGTCTGGATATGTTGGCAGGTCATATAGGGTTTTCCTGCATCTGACAGAAGAATTCAACACCAAGAAGCAGATCGTGGTGTATGCAGCAGGAGACTGGCCAGACAAGTGCCACCAAAAAGTTATTCTACGCCAGTACATATGCCCTCATAGTGAAGATCTGACAATTCAGAATGGTCGCTCCCTCAAATTTGAGACTTTGGACCGCCTGCACGAAGGACAACAAGTAATTGACAAATGTCGTAGACGCAAACTTCAGAGTGTGTGTTGGCCAGTAATCAGCAAACTTATTTATGAACTGTTTGGTCAGTGTTGCAACGTTACAGGGGGGCCAATCCCCATGAAGAGCCTCTCCTAATCACCTGAACTACCAAAAAGACCAGGGCAGAAAGAAGCCACCGAAAAGAAAATTATCTAGTGGTGGTTGACACCTACATTGTAAACTGGCGAACCTTGAGAACTTGACAAGCTGCCATACTATCAATCATCTCTAGTCAATTTTTGCAAGTCATGGTGCACCTGAGACATTGATATCTGACAACGGGGCTCAGAATACCTTCAGAGAATTCAAAGAATTTGGAGCCGATTGTTGATTCACATCAAGCCAAGGACACTTATCCATCAAAGGTGACGAAATCTCTTGAACAAGAGAGTGCGAATAAGCTTCCTACTGACAAAGTAGATGCTAATATAACTACCACATCTGGTAGAGATGAGAAACGACCAAACTCATTCCAGGACTCCTGAATTTACTGGTAACATGTGAGTCATTGTAAAGACAACGTCCTTAAAGTTCACATATATGTTGTGTTGTTCTGCTTGACTGAGAAAGGGATTAAACTCAAAGTGTTATCATGAAAAAAAGTTGCAGATAGCTATATAATTGCACTTCTGTGCTGTTGGCACAAGGTGTGGAAGCAAATTAAATAGAAATAAAACATGCTTATTAGTTCAACAACACTACAGGTCAATATAATTTTTTTCCCGTTTTTCTAGTTGCTGAAATGGCTGGATTGTATTGGTATTGGGAACACCAAATCACTGATAATTTAGCTATATCGGTGACTTGGTCGAGTAACTATACATGCACTATTCCGCGTTTTCAGCTTTGTATATCTAATAGCGTCCACCATGTACCACAGTTGTTCTTTTCATCACGCGTCATGTTAGAAGTATGGAAACGGATTTCACAATGGCCCTAAAATAGTCTGTAAATCGATCAGTAAAGGTGTTTTTGTGTGAAAATGCACCTTTACAATCAGTGACCCTGCGGATGCAGCGCACAGTGCGCAAACAAACAGTCTGACTGACCACCAGCACTGCCATATGAAACTCAGGTTAAATGGACATGGAACTTAATTCAGAGGAATTGAATTCGACACAATCCGCTTGTGGGAGGTAAGGTTGGTTGGGTAATCTTTCATTCGAGTGATAGAATGCGCTGCTTTTATCAATAAAAATCACTATTGCAATTATCTTGCCACATAATGTCGACTCAACCCTGGATTGAAAAACGGTTTTATTCCGTCATAATACAGATCCAACCAACACAGCCCCCCCCCCCCCCGTGAATGCCCCACACAACAACACACTGCCTTCACAATATACTAGGTCTACTTTTTCTGTAGCATACTGGTACCATTAGTAAGAAAACTAGACTGAGGGGTTAAAGTTCTTTTTTCCATTACTTATTTGGGGTGGGGGATGGGAGGGATCATTTGTTTTTCAATTGCTTCAGGTGGGAGGGCCATAACATTTCTTGAGGTGATATCATAAAGATGAGCGACGGAGATGGTTGTGATGACTGCTTCCCTTAGATGTCACCAGTGACACCACCGACTTGGTGCTGACGCGTTTCCGTAAAACTCAAGACTCTTAGAACGAAGATACTAAGTTATATACAGTAATAGCAAAATAAAGTGGCGTGGACATAAGCTTAACTGACCTATTATTGGAAATGATATTCATTAAGTCGAGTCCGGTTGTTGACCCCAGCTACATTTTTTTAAATATTTTCGAGTCCAACATCTTATTTTTTTAAGGGAAGTCATAAAAAGATCATATTCGGAACGTGTTCGACCTTATTAGAAATTTAAAGCTGATAATGGGCGATGATTGGGAGATAGTACTAGGAAGAAAGAAGTCAATAGACCTCAGAGGTCTACTGCTTTTGATGTGATTTACAATTAGGACTGGACTAGAAATTATCTCAATCATAAAGTTTGAGATTTAAAGTCATTAAATGGCACATTGTATAACTTTTTAGAGCCCTCGAATCATGTCAGATTGGCCTATGAATTGAACCACACGAGAAATGATACTGTGACAAAATATGTCAGTAAGTTTGGTGGTGGGTTCGGAAATGAGGGTCGCTAATGAGGGTAGAAATATTTTGACCGATTGAAATTAAGGAAGATGAATAAATACTGTTCTCTTTTAGACCATTAAGTAATAACTTAAACTATATGCTGTCGCTTTTTCAGACCCAACTATAAGCAAGTGCCGCCCAGAATTAACCACACCTGCGATCTTTATATTATCACAATATCGTGTGGAGATTGTGATAACGCTTGTCTTAAAGGATATTGTGAAACATACCCGGGGCAAGATTATTGAATTCATGTTATGAATGTAGGCAAGTTACCTCGCCCCTGGTGGTTGACCATCTGATAACCCGGGGGGGGCACTTGGGGGGTTGCAAAACTTTGCCTCGTACAAGGTCTGGATAGGGTTGTGCTGCGGGACCTCGAAAACGCGTACCCGTCGTACAAGGTCAAAATGGCCTAAAGCATACCCCATCGTACAGGAGGAAGTATTATGCGAATGTATAAAAAACCGTTGTACAAACATACCCCCGTAAAAATGGCAAAAAACCCGCCGAAAAAAGCATACCCTGTAGTACAAGGTATGCATTTGTATTGTCAACGATAACCCAATGTTGGACATGAGAGATCAAAGGTAGCAAACAGTGGGGTGGTTGTCAGATCTGAAGTTTCTTTGCCTATTGTGAGTGATGCTGCTCAGTTGTTTCAAGAAGGCAGTATTAATAATGATAGGGGGCTAAACCAGTGCAAAACAACAAACCTTACATTTATTTAATGATTCTGGTAAACAAGACTGCACTGATATTATTCCAGGATTTATAATTGAATGAAACAGAATGGGAGTTGCTATTCCAAAAATCTACAGCTTATGAATCTTCAACTTGTTAACATAACTAGGGCTCAGTAACAGCCACCTAAACACAGCACTGCTGTTGAATTATCAAATTGTCATTTTACAGTAGGCGGTCAAAGTAAAAAAATAGTTATTTACCCCTTAGGATTTACACTACCTGGTATCATTCAAACAATGGGATTGGTAACTGTTGTCATGAAGTATCAATAGGACCCTTTACATAAAGAGTTGCAATCCAAGGTGTCTCCCCCTTGTATCTGACCATATATACAATATATACTGTATATATTGTACATATTTACACATATATTTATTCATATATGAAATGTGCTGAATATCCTTTTTTCGTTACAAAATTTTTCATGACATAAATGCAGAATATACTTGACATGAAATAAAAAAGGTTTTATTCTGAAAGATAATGAGCTCTGCCTTTATATGCATATATACTCATTCATAAGATGGCTTGATACAGACTCGTCCCGGACTCAGATGTTATGATAACCTGTTCATCTAAACCACTGCTATTCCCAATATTCATTGCATTGTCAAAAGTTCCAAAGGTGTGACTGAGAGGAAAATTTGCAGAAGTGAATGAGAGTGCATTGGTTACTGATTCTGTAATGTCTTCATTGTCTTCAGAGAGATCATGAGGTAGGTTAGCAGCCAGTGCATGTTGGTCGAGGAACTGACTCACTAGAATGCTGCTCGCTGCCAGTGACTCTTCTACGCTCTGACAATCTGTGTCGTCATGATGGAGGCGTGGAATGGGCAGGTCTGTGTCATGATGACTGGTCAAGGAGAGGGGATGAGACGGTACATAGAGAGAAGGTGGCTGGTATATCATAGCACTGGCAAGCAATTGATTCTGGTTACAATGAACAGGGTCTTCGTAACTTAGAGGAGGGGATGCGTACACTGGTGACTCTGTTCTCTCTGAGATACTCTCCTTGCTATGCAGGTGAGAGTAGACCAATTTATTCAGATCTAGCAGGTGGATATGAGTGTTAGGAGAAGGATGCTTTTCTACTTCATCAGATGCGGCAGACAAACTGCTATCTGTTGATTCCTTGTTATGTTCTTCATCTTTCACAACAGGTAATTTCGGCAGGAGTTTTCTGCCATTGAAAACTTGAAGGCTTTCCTCTTGTACATTCAGAGTTGATTTATGTGGAGGTTCTGTGCAAGATGTATTGCCCTCATGCATAGTTTTGACATGTTTTTTCAAGTCAAATTGGAAAGCAAATGTCTGTGAACACCGAACACATGAGAAAGGTCTCTCCTTGTTGTGGACACGCATCATGTGACACTTCAGCTGACAGCTGCGTTGGAACTTCTTTTCACAAATATTGCAGGATTTCGTCTTGACACCATCATGAACCTGACGGTGAAGAGACAAGCCGTCTTTACTGGACAGCACCTTTCCACATAGCTCACAGATATGGCTCCTGGGTTTCTTCTTGCAGGAATGACGTAGCTGCTCCTGGTTGTTAATGAATGGATGATGGCAGCCCTCACACCATAACGAGGCAACCATACAGCAACTCATATGAAAAGTCAGGCTTCCTTTCCTCTTGCCTTTATACTTAGCACAATACCTGCATGATTTCCATGCGTTCAACACCTCTTCACTGGCATCATTTATATCTAGTTCTTTTGTAAATGCTGGTTGACAGTTTGGGCTCACCAAGACAGAATCTTCTCCGGTGGAAACATCTTTCACAGACAAAGGCTTGTCCAATAGAGGGCTGGGTAGAGCTGGTAGGGAATCAGCAGCTGACATCAAATTACGACATTTGTCAGTTTGATTTACTGGAGATACAGATCCTTTATTATCCAGTAAAAATGTACACTGCCACTCATTAGCTAATTTCATCAAATCCTTTGAGTGAATTTCAGAAGAACATTTGAGAATTTCTGAGCTAAAGCAGTATATAATGTCCAGCATATGAGAAATGACTGGAGCAGGGTATTCCATCATATACATCTGGAGAGGAATGACAGTGGCCTGGTTCTGCTTCCAGATGGCTCTCAGTCTCAGTTGTAAAACATCACTGACAGTGGCCAGAATGCATGTATGAACAGACACTCTCTCGTAGTTCTTAGCAATAATCTGAAGATCACAGAACAAGTCATTTTCCCTTTGCCCGTTCAGTATTTTCAGCAGATTGGATACACGGTAATTCATCTTCTGATAGTCGTAACTGAGAACAGGAACAAGAGTAATCAACAATTACATCATATTGGGGTAATGGAGATTGTAAAGGATTGTGTAGACACATTATGGGGCTAAAATTCCACAACACACCTCATAAGAAAAGCATGTCAAAGTATATATTCATCCTTAACCACCCCCCACCCCCCTACTAGTCAATATACATAAAGGGGTTGGAAAGAAGCATGCATCAAAACCCCCTGTGGAGTACAGGCATTGTATGTCAGTTACGAGTGTTGGTCATGTTGCATTGCAGCCAACCACAATAGCGCAGATTAATTGTTTGTAGATACGTTCATCATCTAAAGGTAAGCCGGTAAAGTATCCTGTATATAAAGTTATCGGTTCTGTAGTCAGCTTATGGTAAGCTCAAATGAATGAAACTTTGTGTCATGCCAATGTCTCACAATAATTCAATTGAACAGACAGAAGAATAGGCAAGGTAAGTTTAAGGTAATGTGGCAAGTAAATACATTCAACAACCAGGCATCTCAAGTTTGTACACTAATGATTACCTGAACAATTTGGAAGACAAACTACACAACTTGATGGAAATACATTTTAACATTATTTTTTTCTCTGAACAGAACACCCAATGTTTCCACCATTTCATTTTTTACAATATCATTAATATCAGAAGTAGGCAGTAGATTATAAACATATCTGTTTGGTTTAGAATAAATGCCAAATGATACACATCCCAATATTCCAGAAAAGTCACTCGAGCTGCAATAGCAGTGACATTTAGATTTGTGTTTCAAGTAGTACCAGTTTGAACGAACTTGAAAAAGTTTCACTACTGTTTTAGTGATAAATTTATCAATGAGCAGATAAGACACATAAAACCATATAACAACCGGTTAACATTATAATAGTCTCCAGCATCCAGAAACGACAGCATAAGACTTAGGCAAGGCACTCGCCCCGGGTGTTTTTATGATCTACTTTCTACAGTTGTAAATAGCGCGGCGCTGTCAGAGGCGAAGTTTCTTTGCCTACATAAGACTAAGAGAAAGTTTTGCTTTTGACTATCTAAATTTGAGTTTAAAGAATTCTTTCAGTATGTATATCTGCAACTTACTGGAATTAGGGATTCTCGCACAAGCAGCAAAGCCAAAGGGCGACTGAATAGTCTAGATAGTCTGACAAACTAAAACGAAAAGCGGTGCGACGTTAGCCGTTATGATGTATTGGGCAAGAAACTTTTGCTATTTCCACGGCAATCAGAAAATTATACTCCGATCGTGTTAATTTAATCAGGGATTACCTTTTCGCTTTCATCAAATTTTTAAGATTTAGATGTAAAGACAGCTCATAATTTAATTCGACAGAGCACATTGGTTTTCTAATGTCTGTGATCTTGGTTCACACGCATAGTACAGATCTCAACGTTATGATTGATCGATTGGTATGCCGCACCGTCGTGTCAATAGACAAGTTTGCCGTCAACTTACCCATTGTGCCAATACGACCATGAATAACAACTCCATTCTAAATGCAGTTCACCAAAGCGCCGATACATGTCCTGCATTACAGAAGCTTAGGTATACAGAAGTATTTGATCACAAAGCAAGAATTCATGTTTGTTTTCTTGCACATTTCTTGCTCGCCGAAGGCTAAGTTACTTTGCTGGGCGATAATTCAAACCAAATGTCCACTACTAAGGGTATTCAATCAAAATTTTATTCTCGCACGGACGAATCATTTCAATATTCCATAGACGTCTGCAGGGCTATAAAAAAAAAAATTAAATGCTAACATGACATGGGGGAAAAAGAGTATTGGAAACATCAATTACTTACCTTTTCGATATTGGAAATCATGTTACGAAGGTTTTTGAGATCCCGGGCACACACCTACTCAGGACAAGGCCAAGTGCCCCCTCCAGGCTGCAGGAATCCATAAGTGTTATCTTTTTTTCAATTGTCAATGTGATATCGTTGAATACATATCCCCCATCTAATGTAGGTATTGCCAAAAGATAATCATTGACAAAATGACACATATACTTAAATAATAAAATTCGGAAAGCAAAAGTTCGCTTGCGAATAACCTTGTCTGCGTGTGCACGCAGCAACCCTTCTTGTCATTCAAAATAAACATGAACTTTTCAAAATTTGTCTGGCCGGATTAAATCTCCTTTGACGAAATCTCGCACATAAACTAACTCAATTGTTAGTAGACGTCCATTTATATGAAAAATTATTATTCATGTGTACATTTGTGTAATTATCGTGTATAATTGGAACTAATGTATCTTTCACGCCGCATTCGGTTACGATCATTGCACGACGTTAATAAACCGAGCTAAAAGTAGCCCCACAAGATGTCTGGTATCATATACCGTTCGACCGGAGCTAGTTACAAAGTAGCCCTGGTTGGACTGTAATATAAATATATACCCTCCTAAACGATGCGCAACCGTCGTTTGGTGAGCATTATATTTCGAGATTGTGTACTTATGAATGTGTATTTTTTGAGAATAGAGATGAATATATCCATAACGACACCATTTTGCTGGGCTCAAAATTACCACTCGCCCGCCAATGGCAGGTGAAATTTGAGTCGGGCGGGTAAATAATCACAACCAACCGCCCGGCTGGCGGGTAGATTTTTTCCGCGCTAACACCTCGCGCCCAGTTCAATACAACAGCAGTGGGGCTCGCGTGATTAAGCGCCGCTTGAACCATAAACCCGACAAACACATGAGACAAGAAAGCTTTCCGGCTGTATACTATCATGTCTTGCGTAATTTTTTGACCTATAGTATATAAACTGAAAGTAAACTGTTGAATAAACCGATGGCATAGATAGGCTCACAGAAAAAGTTATGCAACTAACGTGCCTTGATTTTTTGTGAAGACTTTATAATCCATAGATCAGGGATCAGCTGGCTGTAGTCGGTGTATAATTTTGCCCTTCACGGTATCATTGTGAACACAAGAACATGATCAACAGCCCACCCCACTCCCTCTTAAGCTATCCAATGGCAGCCTCTCGTATTTGAATACAGCATGCACCTACTGACCTGAATAAGTCTGTTGACAAATTCTGTGTAACCGCTTTTCCATCGCATAAAGGCATTTTTATTTTAATTCATTAATTTGATTTACCATGTATCATGTGTGAATGGTATTCATAAGAATTGAGATTAAAGTCAGGTTATGCAGAAAAGCTGGATTCACGCATACAAGCACATTTGCAGTGATTATTTAGAATCGTATTCGCCACAACAAAACAAACTTAATGCAACTGTGAAAGTAGACAAGTCAACTCTTCTTGCGCCAGTAACAGTTGTAAGTGATGGGACGGAAAGACGTAACATCACCCATATGTGCGCGATGTTTTCTTCGCTCCTCGTGACTTTTCTACCGCGCCTGGCATGTTTTCTTTAAGCGTTTCTTGTGAGTTGACTTCCAAGCCGTTGGTAAGCATGCCTATATAACGGCATGCGATTTTTTAACAGTGCACAATTTCTGAAGATGTCGATATGGCGTTATGTTCATGGTTCTAAACCTCTGTTACCTAAGAAACGCAAATTTGAAGAGGACGAAAAAGCCCAGAGACATGTCTCCATTGATGCCCACACGCATTGGTGTTACAAGGTGGGTTGCTCCTCTGCTGAGGGCACTCGACAACTTTTACGAGGATACAAGGGATTCGTGTTGCACTTGGAACAGGTAATGTATATCTCAAGAAAAAATACATATGATGCCCCTCTTTGATGTTTTCATCTTTAGAAATTTTATATTGAGCGTGTTGTGTGTCATAGATCCAGTCTCCTGATAGCATAGGGGTTAATAAGGATTCACAAGCCAAAGCAAGAAACTTCTACAAGCAGTGCTTGTCTTTGGAGCTTGTGCAGTTTGAATGTTTCTTTCATGATGTGCTACTTGATGTGCTACATGATGTGCTGCATGATGTGCTAGGGCACATAATAAAGTTATCGTGCAAACTGCAGAAGGGGGCCATCAGTGTTGCAGTTGTGTTTAATGCCATCCAAGTAACCAAAGCTGTGCTGACCAAGTACCATGAAAGGTATTGAATTAGAAATTGATTTGAAGCATACATTTTGTGTGTATTAAATGTTATATTGATATGGAAATGTTTGAACTATATCAATTGCTGACAGGTCTGGGCCGATGCTGAAGAAAGTGAAAGAGGGCAGGAGATTTGATAGCCGTGATGGTATTCTACGAGCCACCTGCATTGCTAACTTCGCATCTTGGCCAATGAATAAGAACAGCTTGATGGGTAAGTATTTGAATTTTTTTTTGCAGAGCTACACATAACAGGTCTTGTTTTTATTTTATTATCCATGGTATGGGCTTCTTTCAGATTTTGGCGACAGTGATGTTGATTTCGATGGGGTTTTGAGGCTGATGTCAAAGTTGATCTGATCTGTGATCGATGAACGGAACTGAAATCATTGGTAGGTCCCTAATAGTGTACATCAGCTATTAGAAACTTTTTTTGTAATCAACTGACTAAATACTGACTAAAACTTTTATTCTGTAATTTGTTCTCAAGGTAAAAAGTGACAGCTTAGAGGAGGCTACTGAGTGGAGTGAAGTGAACAGGAAGTTCCGAGATGACTGCCCTGACATTCTAGCCCTAGTGGACTTGGTGCTGACACTCCCTGCTTCGACAGCGCTCTACTAGCGGGGATTTAGTGCCATGAAGAGGGTACAGATTGGAGATCATGTCTCAACTCTACATCCATCAATGATTTGATGACCGTCCAGTTACAGTCCCCTTCCATCTCGGAGTTCTCTGCAGACGAAGCCATTGAACTGCTGCGGTCGCAGACTAGATATAAGAAGTGATGATGTTGTTGATGATGAGGTAGAGTATGTGTGTGTGTGACCTCATTGAATAAATGTCTGCTTGTAAATATTGATTTGAATGTTGCATTTAATATAAGAATAAAATATTAAAAAACAATAAAAATGCGTACATTTTTGTTTTTTTTACTATTATTTATAACTGAAAATATAGGGCCGGTGGAAAATTTGTAGGACCGGTAGAATTTCAAGGTTACGGGCCGACTGGCCGGTGAAATATTTGGCTAATTTCTATCCCTGATTTTGGTTATCCACTATCTATTGATCATTTAGCAATTGCCACATAAACTACAACTTTTGTTCATGGCAGCCTCCATCTTGAAAATGTGATTTCACATTACACAGTTTCAGTTTCACTCACCTTGTGGCTGGGAATATCCAGAATAAAATTATCTTTTTAAACTGTCAAGGCGACATGGTTGAATACATATTCCCCCTCTAAGGTAGATATTGCCAAATAATAATCATTGACAAAATGTACTTAAATAATAAAATTCAGGAAGCAAAAGTTCGCTAGGGAAGAACCTTGTCTGTGCTGATCATGATTTTGGCCTCATAATCATTCCTGATAATTCTAACTTGCAGAATTATCAAGAGATAAATCCTCTTGGAACAACATTATTAAGCCAACATATTTAGTGCACCTGAAAAGGGTTATATTTCAATTCCCTCAATTTGCATGAGTAGCAGAAAAACTGTTTGCTGTGTCATGTAGACACAACATTCAATACAAAATAACCATCATATTTTAATTTCAATTCAATCGTTATTTCGAAACTTTCCCAATACATGGGGGTTCAGAGGCTACAAGTAATGAGTAAAATCAACAACATTGTGCAAAAAAAAGTTGAGATCACATTATATACAGTTCATATCTCCACATTCTCCACAGTGGGGAGTGATATTGAATTTCACAGTTTCTCATATTCATAAGTATAGTGTTTGTGGAGTTTGTTACAATCCTTCTATGTTATTGTTAAAAAAACCAATTGATATCAACGCATTGAAAATGGCTTCCAAACTTTGTATGAATATTTAAATGAATGGCGCCCTAGACCAGTAATTACACGTGCAACTCTACCTTCTTGTGGTATTATTGCTCAGACTCCACCGGTTTCCAGCTTCAGGTGTATGGTAGCATCTACCGTGGGCCATATTTGGCTTAAGATTCTTGTCCTGTCCAAAATATGTTATCAAACTTTACAAAAGCCATTAACATAGCTTGAGGCACCAAACTGGATATCATTACTAAGCTTAGTAGGGAATCGGTCAATGAAGATTTTTTTTAAAACAGAATTTCTAGAATTTTTGGTGAAATGTTCCTTTTATTACTCCCACTTTAATGATTTACTCAAAAAATTCACATGAACCTTCAGTCACAAGAAGTGGAAAGCACTGATAAAGAAGCAGAAGCGAAAGAAAAGACGCCAGACTGAGGCTCAAGCCCGTGATTTGGTGCTGCAGGGTACGTGCTCTTGTTAGCAGTTTGTGAATAATACACTGATGTTTGATATCATGTTGTAACATAACATGAGAGCTATGAGACTAAAAAGTAAATTCATATGGCAAACATCAGTATATCTGACCTGGTGGCTTTTGTGTTTATCAGTAGAGGGAGGTGAGGACCTAGCTTCTGATGTGGATGATGAGGCACAAGAAGCTGAAGAAAAGAAAAGGTAAATAGCTCGCAACATTGTCATTTTTGGCAGTATCCTAATGTATTGATATCGTGTATAACGTTAGATATGTTTCGCTGTCAGCACAAGTGATGTTGACTGGAGTATGCATCATCTGCATATCAAGTTGCATCACATTGTCATCTGTCATTTAAACTTGATAATCTCTCATATTCCATGTCAAGAATTGCTCACTGTGGAAGTCGCCACATAAGGCTTATTGCACCAGTTATTCATCTGGTTGAAACCTGTATTATTTAACTTGTAGCCAGGAGCAGCATGCCCTGTGGGAACAAAGAGAGAGATTGGCTCAAGCTGAGTGGCGAGCTCAAAAGCAGAGAGAGGAGAATGAAAGAGCTCGTAAACAAGCTGAGGAGGTGATACATTGCTCTAGTAATAATCTCTATATTCAGCCCCACTACGATTAACACCTCCAGCCATCTTGAGTTAATGTGATATACTTGTTCTCAACCAACAGTAGTATTATTGTTATTGGCCAAATCAATCGGTTTGTTCTTTTCCTGTATTCAAATGTAGTTATCTAATTGTTGTTTTCTTCTTCGAGACATCTGTTTATATTGGTAGAGATTGATACATTCACCTCAAACTTTAAATTCAGAATTTATAAGTGGTTCAGAAGGTGTAAGAAGTGCAATGTTAGTGGTTGTTCATCAGGCTGCCATCAAGGCAGAATGTAAGAAGTGCATTTCAGGCTTATATTATCTGTTCATCAGGCTGCCATCAAGGCAGAATGGGAGGGGTTTATTTCAACCTTGTAGAATCTGTTTATCAGGCTGCCATCAAGGCTCAACCTTGTAGTATCTGTTTATCAGGCTGCCATCAAGGCAGTATGGGAGGAGTTTATTTCAACCTTGTAGAATCTGTTTATCAGGCTGCCATCAAGGCTCAACCTTGTAGTTTCTGTTTATCAGGCTGCCATCAAGGCAGCATGGGAGGAGTTTATTTCAACCTTGTAGTATCTGTTTATCAGGCTGCCATCAAGGCAGTGTGGGAGGAGTTTATTTTTCAACCTTGTAGTATTTGTTTATCAGGCTGCCATCAAGGCAGTATGGGAGGAGTTTATTTCAACCATGTAGTATCTGTTTATCAGGCTGCCATCAAGGCAGAATGGGAGGAGTTTATTATTTCAACCTTGTAGTATCTGTTTATCAGGCTGCCATCAAGGCAGAATGGGAGGAGTTTATTATTTCAACCTTGTAGTACCTGTTTATCAGGCTGCCATCAAGGCAGTGTGGGAGGAGTTTATTTCAACCTTGTAGTATCTGTTTATCAGGCTGCCATCAAGGCAGTATTGGATGAGTTTATTTCAACCTTGTAGTATCTGTTTATCAGGCTGCCATCAAGGCAGAATGGGAGGAGTTTATTTCAACCTTGTAGTATCTGTTTATCAGGCTGCCATCAAGGCAGTGTGGGAGGAGTTTATTTCAACCTTGTAGTATCTGTTTATCAGGCTGCCATCAAGGCTCAACCTTGTAGTATCTGTTTATCAGGCTGCCATCAAGGCAGTATGGGAGGAGTTTATTTCAACCTTGTAGTATCTGTTTATCAGGCTGCCATCAAGGCAGAATGGGAGGAGTTTATTTCAACCTTGTAGTATCTGTTTTTCAGGCTGCCATCAAGGCAGAATGGGAGGAGTTTATTTCAACTTTGTAGTATCTGTTTATCAGGCTGCCCATCAAGGCAGTATGGGAGGAGTTTATTTCAACTTTGTAGTATCTGTCTATCAGGCTGCCATCAAGGCAGAATGGGAGGAGCGTATGAAGAAGGAGGCAGAGTTGGAGGAGAAGGAGCGAGAGAAGAGAGCTAAGCAGGTGGGGCGCTCCTGCCAGCTCACTGTCACCCTCTTCCTCATATCCTCTGGACACCTCAGCTCAGTCTATAAGCAATTGCAAATACACTGATTTAGATTGTCTTTCTTGCATTGTAGTGTTAATAAGAGAACACAGTGCATTGATCGTTATCCTTAACTTTCCGTCACATAATCAGAGATGTTGCTGAGTTGATAAGCCAGTGTTTCAAGCGCCACGTATCTCTTGTTTAATGTGTTCATTGCTGTTCATATGTTATAAACATTTGTGTTAATTAAAGGTAATTGTAACTTTGGTAATCCAGGTGAAGCCTACAGTGTAGAATGTAGGTTTGCTGTGTACTCTTGCCCTATCTGTTTGTAAACTTAACCATGCATGTTAGCGACTTTGAAGCTAGGCCAGGCCAGGTCATCTGCTCTCATGCTCTGTCTCACTTGCAGGCTAAGCTCTTACGACAAGCAACAGCCAACACAAAACAGGTAATATACACACTATCAGCTACCAGTCAGCACCCCATGGAGGGCAAAACCACCAAAACACAAATGATTCAGTTTCCCACCAGATACTTGCATGCCATATTTGGTGCATTGGTTTCCATTTTTTCTGACTTATGATATATTTTGTTGAACGATGTTGTCTCAGGGTGGGGATTCATGGAGCAACCCATTAGCTCCTACGGGATACAGCGCAGAAAGGAAGTCCAACCCATGTCCCTTCTTCCTCAAGGTCGGGGCCTGTAGGTTTGGTGACCAGTAAGTATTGCCCACAAACTTGTTAACAGTCATGTGCTATCTAGCATATTTATATTGTATGAGTTATCATGAATTGTATGATATAATGAAGCAGATAACATCAAGGCTCTCTCAGCGTATCGTTAACTTCAGTAATGAATCATGATATTCCTACCGCGATATCCAGATGCTCTCGGACCCATGAAGTGCCGGAAACGAGCAGCACCCTCCTCATACCTGGCATGTACAGCCACTTTGCTCTGGCTCAAGGACTGCTCGATGAATATGACACAGGTAGGACAGACGGCCATGTGACGGCAGAGCTCATTATGTAGGTGATAACAAGTATATGTAGCTAGATATGGGCGTGAACAGGACTTGAACAGGTCTGTTACAATATCATTTCTGTTCATACTTTTAGATTTGGCCTTGGAGTATGAGGAAAATGACACATACCACCACTTCCATGAATTCTATGATGATGTGCTCCCTGAGTTCAAGGCCATTGGCAGAGTCATCCAGTTTAAAGTCTGCTGTAACTACGAACCTCACCTGAGAGGCAATGTCTATGTGCAGTACCTCGCGTAAGTTACCTTGTGAGTTGTTGTACTGCTCAAATGACTCCTTGTTTTGCCGTTGCTGTTGACGGATGGTGACTTTGTTTTGCCCTGCTACAGCGAGGAAGATGCTAAGGAGGCTTTTATGAAGTTCAACGGTCGATACTACGGGGGCCAACAACTGCAATGCTCATTTACCTCCATAGTTAGCTGGAAGAGTGCCATCTGTGGTAAGCTGCTGTCTCTCCTGCTTCATTTTCATGGCAATCTTTACATGATACAACTCATGAAACATCTACATCACAAAACAAGCAGGAGTATGAATGTAATGGGTCTTTTGTGTACAGGATTGTTCTCAAAGAAATCATGCCCAAAAGGGAAGTCATGCAATTTCCTGCATGTATTCTCCAACCCTGGCAGGGAGTATGCTGATGCTGATATGGATCTCCAGAGACACGGCACGGCTAAGAATGGGGATAGATCACACCGTTCAAGAAGAGGATACTTTTCAGATTACAGGAGCAGGAGTTATAGAAGATCAAGGTCACGTTCAAGGTCAAGAGAGAGAAAGTACACACAGGGTGGAGATAGAAGGTCATCAGTAGTACATAGAAACAGTTCCAGATACAGGTCAAGGTCGTCCAGTCGGTCACGAACTGGACATCAAGAGGATAAGAAGAGGTAAGGAGATTCACTGTCTGTCAAAATTCTCAGAGTGTATCCCAAGTTACTATCTCTAAATCCATAAATTGATTTTTTTTTCACCGATCAAGAAGGTCAAGTTCACAATCTCATAAAAAGAGAAGACACAACCACAGAGATGGCGGTTCAGAATCAAGGTCTCATTCAAGATCTAGAAGCAGGTCCCACAAATCTAAGAAAAAGAAGAAAAGTAAAAAGTCCAGTAAGCATAAAAGCAAAGACGAAGAATCTTCAAGGCAAGTTTACCCTATATTGTATTGATGACTTTATTGGAATCCTTATGCTTTGATAGAAATCCTAATGAATTGTTATGGAGTTTTAAATTCATAATGATCTAATCTTACTTTGGTGTTTTCACTCTGGATTCCAACTTTTGTTATCTACGTATTGATTGTTTACAGAGAGAATGATGCAACAAAGGACAATATTGACAAAGGTGGAGAAATCAATGTGCTTGGAACATAATTCTCACAATTTATTTTCTTAATAAAATATTAAATTTCTGTGTTATTTGCCTGTGATTTTGTAGATATGCTGCTTAAATTTGCAACACTTTTCTTTTCGCTAAGTTGCGATTATTAGCCATTGTAAGATATGATTGCATTCCCTCTGGTCTACTGCAGGCCTTGAAAGCAGTAAGATATGACTGCAGTCCCTATATTCATTCACTGACATGGGTAACAGTAAGATATGACTGCAGTCCCTATATTCATTCATTGACATGGGTAACAGTAAAATATGACTGCAGTCCCTATATTCATTCACTGACATGGGTAACAGTAAGATATGAGTGCAGTCTTTATATTCATTCACTGACATGGATAACAGTAAGATATGACTGCCATCACTATTCATGCACTGACATGGGTAACAGTAATATATGACTGCAGTCCCTATATTCATTCACTGACATGGGTAACAGTAAGATATGAGTGCAGTCCCTATATTCATTCACTGACATGGATAACAGTAAGATATGACTGCCATCACTATTCATGCACTGACATGGGTAACAGTAATATATGACTGCAGTCCCTATATTCATTCACTGAAAAGGGTAACAGAAAGAAATGAATGCAGTCCCAATATTCATTCACTGACATGGGTAACAGTAGGATATGAATGCAGTCTCTATATCAATTCATTGACATGGGTAACAGTAAGATATGATTGCAGTCCCTATATTCATTATCTGACATGGGTTAACAGTAAGATATGACTGCAGTCTTTATATTCATTCACTGACATGGGTAACAGTAAGATATGACTGCAGTCCCTATATTCATTCATTGACATGGGAAACAGTAAGATATGACGGCAAGATATGACTGCAGTCCCGATATTCATTGATTGACATGGGTAACAGTAAGATATGACTACAGTCCCTATATTCATTCACTCACATGGGTAACAGCAAGAAATGACTACAGTCCCTATATTCAATCATTGACATGGGTAACAGTAAGATATGACTGCAAGATATGACTGTAGTCCCTATATTCATTCGTTGACATGGGTAACAGTAAGATATGACTGCAGTCCCTATATTCTTTCACTGAAATGGGTTACAGTAAGATATGATTGCAATCCCTATATTCATTATCTGACATGGGTAAACAGTAAGATATGACCGCAGTCCCTATATTCGTTCACTGACAAGAGAGACATTAAGATATTAATGCAGTCCCTATATTCATTCACTCACATGGGTAACAGTAAGATATGAATGCAGTCCCTATATTCATTCACTGACATGGGTAACAGTAACATATGAATGCAGTCCCTATATTCATTCATTGACATGGGTAACAGTAAGATATGACTGCAGTCCTTATATTCATTCACAGACATGGGTAACAGTAAGATATGAATGCAGTCCCTATATTCATTCACTGACATGGATAACAGTAACATATGAATGCAGTCCCTATATTCATTCACTGACAAGGGTAACAGTAAGATAAGAATGCAGTCCCTATATTCATTCACAGACAAGGGTATCAGTAAGATATGAATGCAGTCCCTATATTCATTCACTGACATGGGTAACAGTAAGATATTAATGCAGTCCCTATATTCATTCACTGACATGGGTAACAGTAAGATATGAATGCAGTCCCAATATTCGTTCATTGACATAGGTAACAGTAAGATATGACTACAGTCTCTATATTCATTCACTGACATGGGTAACAGTAAGATATGACTGCAGTCCCTATATTCATTCATTTAATGGGTAACAGTAAGATATGACCGCAAGATATGACTGTAGTCCCTATATTCATTCGTTGACATGGGTAACAGTAAGATATGAATGCAGTCCCTATATTCATTCACTGACATGGGTAACAGTAAGATATGACTGCAGTCCCTATATTCATTCACTGACAAGGGTAACAGTAAGATATGAGTGCAGTCCCTATATTCATTCATTGACATGGGTAACAGTAAAATATGACTGCAGTCCCTATATTCATTCACTGACATGGCTAACAGCAAAATATGACTACAGTCCCTATATTCATTCACTGACATGGGTAACAGTAAGATATGACTGCAGTCCTTATATTCATTCACTGACATGGGTAACAGTAAGATATGACTGCAGTCCCTATATTCATTCATTGACATGGGAAACAGTAAGATATGACTGCCATCACTATTCATGCACTGACATGGGTAACAGTAATATATGACTGCAGTCCCTATATTCATTCATTGACATGGGTAACAGTAACAGAAAGAAGATATGACTGCAGTCCCATATTCATTCACTGACATGGGTAACAGTAAAGATATGAATGCAGTCCTATTTCATTCACTGACATGGGTAACAGTAAGATATGACTGCAGTCCCTATATTCATTATGACATGACATGGGTAACAGTAAGTATATGACTGCAGTCCTTATATTCATTCACTGACATGGGTAACAGTAAGATATGACTGCAGTCCTTATATTCATTCACTGACATGGGTAACAGTAAGATATGACTGCAGTCCCTATATTCATTCATTGACATGGGAACAGTAAGATATGACGGCAGTCCTATATGACTGCAGTCCCGATATATTCATTCATTGACATGGGTAACAGTAAGATATGACTACAGTCCCTATATTCATTCACTCACATGGGTAACAGCAAGATGACTACAGTCCCTATATTCATTCATTGACATGGGTAACAGTAAGATATGACTGCAAGATATGACTGTAGTCCCTATATTCATTCGTTGACATGGGTAACAGTAAGATATGACTGCAGTCCCTATATTCTTTCACTGAAATGGGTAACAGTAAGATATGATTGCAGTCCCTATAATCATTATCTGACATGGGTAAACAGTAAGATATGACCGCAGTCCCTATATTTGTTCACTGACAAGGGAGAGACATTAAGATATTAATGCAGTCCCTATATTCATTCACTCACATGGGTAACAGTAAGATATGAATGCAGTCCCTATATTCATTCACTGACATGGGTAACAGTAAGATATGAATGCAGTCCCTATATTCATTCACTGACATGGGTAACAGTAAGATATGACTCCCTATATTCATTCATTGACATGGGTAACAGTAAGATATGACTGCATATTCATTCACTGACATGGGTAACAGTAAGATATGACTGCAGTCCCTATATTCATTCACTGACATGGGTACATGGGTAACAGTAAACAGTATATGAATGCAGTCCCTATATTCATTCACTGACATGGGTAACAGTAAGATATGAATGCAGTCCCTATATTCATTCACTGACATGGGTAAACAGTAAGATATGAATGCAGTCCCTATATTCATTCACCGACATGGGTAACAGTAAGATATGAATGCAGTCCCCCTATATTCATTCACTGACATGGGTAACAGTAAGATATTAATGCAGTCCCTATATTCATTCACTGACATGGGTAACAGTAAGAGATATGAATGTCCCAATATTCGTTTCATTGACATAGGTAACAAGATATGACTACAGTCCTCTATATTCATTCACTGACATGGGTAACAGTAAGATATGACTGCAGTCCCTATATTCATTCATTTACATGGGTAACAGTAAGATATGACTGACAGTCCTATATTCATTCATACATGGGTAACAGTGATATAGTCCCTATATTCATTCATTCACTGACATGGGTAATTCAGTACATGAGTAAGATATATGATGCAGTCCCTATATTCATTCACTGACATGGGTAACAGTAAGATATGACTGCAGTCCCTATATTCATTCACTGACAAGGGGTAACAGTAAGATATGACTGCAGTCCCTATATTCATCATTGACATGGGTAACAGTAAAATATGACTGCAGTCCCTATATTCATTCACTGACATGGGTAACAGTAATATGACTGCAGTCCCTATATTCATTCACTGACATGGGTAACAGTAAGATATGACTGCAGTCCCTATATATTCATTCATCACTGACATGGGTAACAGTAAGATATGACTGCAGTCCCTATATTCATTCATTGACATGGGTAAACAGTAAGATATGACGGCAGTATGACTGCAGTCCCTATATTCATTGATTGACATGGGTAACAGTAAGATATGACTAAGATATGACTGCAGTCCCTATATTCATTCACTGACATGGGTAACAGTAAGATATGACTGCAGTCCCTATATTCATTCACTGACATGGGTAACAGTAAGATATGACTGCAGTCCCTATATTCATTCATTGACATGGGTAACAGTAAGATATGACTGCAGTCCCTATATTCATTCACTGACATGGGTAACAGTAAAATATGACTGCAGTCCCTAACAGTAAGATATAACAGTAACATGCATATGACAGTCCCTATATTCATTCACTGAAATGGGTAACAGTAAGATATGATTGCAGTCCCTATATCATTATCTGACATGGGTAACAGTAAGATATGACCGCAGTCCCTATATTCATTCACTGACAAGAGAACAGTAGAGTAAGATATTAATGCAGTCCCTATATTCATTCACTCACATGGGTAACAGTAAGATATGAATGCAGTCCCTATATTCATTCACTGACATGGGTAACAGTAACATATGAATGCAGTCCCTATATTCATTCATGACATGGGTAACAGTAAGATATGACTGCAGTCCCTTATATTCATTCACAGACAAGGGTAACAGTAAGATATGAATGCAGTCCCTATATTCATTCACTGACATGGGTAACAGTAACATATGAATGCAGTCCCTATATTCATTCATTGACATGGGTAACAGTAAGATATGACGGCAAGATATGACTGCAGTCCCTATATTCATTGATTGACATGGGTAACAGTAAGATATGACTACAGTCCCTATTTTCATTCACTGACATGGATAACAGTAAGATATGACTGCCATCACTATTCATGCACTGACATTGGTAACAGTAATATATGACTGCAGTCCCTATATTCATTAACTGAAAAGGGTAACAGAAAGATATGAATGCAGTCCCAATATTCGTTCACTGACATGGGTAACAGTAAGATTTGAATGCAGTCTCTATATTCAATTCATTGACATGGGTAACAGTAAGATATGATTGCAGTCCCTATATTCATTATCTGACATTGGTTAACAGTAAGATATGACTGCAGTCCTTATATTCATTCACTGACATGGGTAACAGTAAGATATGACTGCAGTCCCTATATTCAGTCCCTATATTCATTCATTGACATGGGAAACAGTAAGTAAGATACGACGGCAAGATATGACTGCAGTCCCTATATTCATTGATTGACATGGGTAACAGTAAAGATATGACTACAGTCCCTATATTCATTCACTCACATGGGTAACAGTAAGAAATGACTACAGTCCCTATATTCATTCATTGACATGGGTCACAGTAGGATAACAGTAAGATATGACTGCAGTCCCTATATTCATTCATTGACATGGGTAACAGTAAGATATGACTGCAGTCCCTATATTCTTCACTGACATGGGTAACAGTAAAATATGACTGGAGTCCCTATATTCATTCACTGACATGGGTAACAGTAAGATATGAAAGCAGTCCCTATATTCATTCATTGACATGGGTAACAGTAAGATATGACTGCAGTCCCTATATTCATTCACTGACATGGGTAACAGTAAAATATGACTGCAGTCCCTATATTCATTCACTGACATGGGTAACAGTAAGATATGACTGCAGTCCCTATATTCATTCACTGACATGGGTAACAGTAAGATATGACTGCAGTCCCTATATTCATTCATTGACATGGGTAACAGTAAGATATGACTGCAGTCCCTATATTCATTCACTGACATGGGTAACAGTAAGATATGATATGACTGCAGTCCCTATATTCATTCACTGACATGGGTAACAGTAAGATATGAGTGCAGTCCCTATATTCATTCACTGACATGGGTAACAGTAAGATATGAGTGCAGTCCCTATATTCATTCATTGACATGGGTAACAGTAAGATATGACTGCAGTCCCTATATTCATTCACTGACATGGGTAACAGTAAGATATGACTGCAGTCCCTATATTCATTCACTGACATGGGTAACAGTAAGATATGACTGCAGTCCCTATTCATTCACTCACTGACATGGGTAACAGTAAGATATGAATGCAGTCCCTATATTCATTCACTGACATGGGTAACAGTAAGATATGACTGCAGTCCCTATATTCATTCACTGACATGGGTAACAGTAAGATATGACTGCAGTCCCTATATTCATTCACTGACATGGGTAACAGTAAGATATGACTGCAGTCCCCCTATATTCATTCATTGACATGGGTACATGGGTAACAGTAAGATATGACTGCAGTCCCTATATTCATTCACTGACATGGGTAACAGTAAGATATGACTGCAGTCCCTATATTCATTCACTGACATGGGTAACAGTAAGATATGACTGCAGTCCCTATATTCATTCATTGACATGGGTAACAGTAAGATATGACTGCAAGATATGACTGCAGTCCCTATATTCATTCATTGACATGGGTAACAGTAAGATATGACTACAGTCCCTATTTTCATCACTGACATGGGTAACAGTAAGATATGACTGCAGTCCCTATATTCATTCACTGACATGGGTAACAGTAAGATATGACTGCAGTCCCTATATTCATTCACTGACATGGGTAACAGTAAGATATGACTGCAGTCCCTATATTCATTCACTGACATGGGTAACAGTAAGATATGAATGCAGTCCCTATATTCATTCATTGACATGGGTAACAGTAAGATATGATTGCAGTCCCTATTTTCATTATCTGACATGGGTAAACAGTAAGATATGACTGCAGTCCCTATATTCATTCACTGACATGGGTAACAGTAAGATATGACTGCAGTCCCTATATTCATTCATTGACATGGGTAACAGTAAGATATGACTGCAAGATATGACTGCAGTCCCTATATTCATTCATTGACATGGGTAACAGTAAGATATGACTGCAGTCCCTATATTCATTCACTGACATGGGTAACAGTAAGAATGACTGCAGTCCCTATATTCATTCATTGACATGGGTAACAGTAAGATATGACTGCAAGATATGACTGCAGTCCCTATATTCATTCACTGACATGGGTAACAGTAAGATATGACTGCAGTCCCTATATTCATTCACTGACATGGGTAACAGTAAAATATGACTGCAGTCCCTATATTCATTCACTGACATGGGTAACAGTAAGATATGAATGCAGTCCCTATATTCATTCATTGACATGGATAACAGTAAGATATGACTGCAGTCCCTTCATTCATTCACTGACATAAGTAACAGTAAAATATGACTACAGTCCCTATATTCATTCACTGACATGGGTAACAGTAAGATATGATTGCAGTCCCTATATTCATTCACTGACATGGGTAACAGTAAGATATGACTGCAGTCCCTATATTCATTCACTGACAAGGGTAACAGTAAGATATGACTGCAGTCCCTATATTCATTCACTGACATGGGTAACAGTAAGATATGACTGCAGTCACTATTCATTCACTGACATGGGTAACAGTAAGATATGACTGCTGTCCATATATTTATTCACTGACATGGATAACAGTAAGATATGACTGCAGTCCCTATATTCATTCATTGACATGGGTAACAGTAAGATGATTGAGTCCCTAATTCATATGACTGCAGTCCCTATATTCATTATATTCATTCATGGACATGGGTAAACAGTAAGATATGACTGCAGTCCCTATATTCATTCACTGACATGGGTAACAGTAAGATATGACTGCAGTCCCTATATTCATTCACTGACATGGGTAACAGTAAGATTCATGACATGGGTAACAGTAAGATATGACAGTCCTATATATATTCATTCACTGACATGGGTAACAGTAAGATATGACTGCAGTCCCTATATTCATTCACTGACATGGGTAACAGTAAGATATGACTGCAGTCCCTATATTCATTCATGACACATGGGTAACAGTAAGATATGACTGCAGTCCCTATATTCATTCACTGACATGGGTACAGTAAGATATGACTGCAGTCCCTATATTCATTCATTGACATGGGTAACAGTAAGATATGACTGCATATTCATTCACTGACATGGGTAACAGTAAGATATGACTGCAGTCCCTATATTCATTCACTGACATGGGTAACAGTAAGATATGACTGCAGTCCCTATTTCATTCACTGACATGGGTAACAGTAAGATATGACTGCAGTCCCTATTCATTCATTCACATGACATGGGTAACAGTAAGATATGACTGCAGTCCCTATATTCATTCACTGACATGGGTAACAGTAAGATATGATATGCAGTCCCTATATTCATTCACTGACATGGGTAACAGTAAGATATGACTGCAGTCCCTATATTCATTCACTGACATGGGTAAACAGTAATATGAGATATGACTGCAGTCAGTCCCCCTATATCATTCACTGACATGGGTAACAGTAAGATATGACTGCAGTCCCTATATTCATTCACTGACATGGGTAACAGTAAGATATGAATGCAGTCCCTATATTCATTCACTGACATGGTAACAGTAAGATATGAATGCAGTCCCTATATTCATTCACTGACATGGGTAACAGTAAGATATGACTGCAGTCCCTATATTCAATGGTATAAGATATGACTGCAGTCCCTATATTCATTCACTGACATGGGTAAACAGTAAGATATGACTGCAGTCCCTATATTCATTCACTGACATGGGTAACAGTAAGATATGAATGCAGTCCCTATATTCATTCACTGACATGGGTAACAGTAAATATGACGGCAAGATACAGTCCCTATATTCATTCATTGACATGGGTAACAGTAAGATATGACTGCAGTCCCTATATTCATTCACTGACATGGATAACAGTAAGATATGACTGCAGTCCCTATATTCATTCACTGACATGGGTAACAGTAATATATGACTGCAGTCCCTATATTCATTCACTGACAAGGGTAACAGTAAGATATGAATGCAGTCCCAATATTCGTTCACTGACACATGGGTAACAGTAGGATTTGAATGCAGTCTCTACATTAATTCATTGACATGGGTAACAGTAAGATATGATTGCAGTCCCTATATTCATTATCTGACATGGGTAACAGTAAGATATGACTGCAGTCCTTATATTCATTCACTGACATGGGTAACAGTAAGATATGACTGCAGTCCCTATATTCATTCATTGACATGGGAAACAGTAAGATATGACGGCAAGATATGACTGCAGTCCCTATATTCATTGATTGACATGGGTAACAGTAAGATATGACTACAGTCCCTATATTCATTCACTCACGTGGGTAACAGCAAGAAATGACTACAGTCCCTATATTCATTCATTGACATGGGTCACAGTAAGATATGACTGCACGATATGACTGTAGTCCCTATATTCATTCGTTGACATGGGTAACAGTAAGATATGACTGCAGTCCCAATATTCTTTCACTGAAATGGGTAACAGTAAAATTTGACTGGAGTCCCTATATTCATTCACTGACAAGGGTAACAGTAAGATATGAAAGCCGTCCCTATATTCATTCATTGGCATGGGTAACAGTAAGATATGACTGCAGTCTCTATATTCATTCACTGACATGGGTAACAGTAAAATATGACTGCAGATCCTATATTCATTCACTAACATGGGTAACAGTAAAATATGATTGCAGTCCCCATATTCATTCACTGACATGGGTAACAGTAAAGATATGACTGCAGTCCCTATATTCATTCACTGACATGGGTAAACAGTAAGATATGACTGCAGTCCCTATATTTCATCACTGACACGGGTAACAGTAAGATATGATCCCTATATTCATTCACTGACATGGGTAACAGTACTATATGAATGCATATTCATTCACTGACATGGGTAACAGTAAGATATGAATGCAGTCCCTATATTCATTCATTGACATGGGTAACAGTAAGATATGATTGCAGTAATATATTATTGACATGGGTAACAGTAAGATATATTGCAGTCCCTATTCATTCACTGACATGGGTAACAGTAAGATATGAATGCAGTCCCTATATTCATTCACTGACATGGGTAACAGTAAGATATGAATGCAGTCCCTATATTCATTCATTGACATGGGTAACAGTAAGATATGACTGCAGTCCTTATATTCATTCACTGACATGGGTAACAGTAAGATATGACTGCAGTCCCTATATTCATTCATTGACATGGGAAACAGTAATATATGACGGCAAGATATGACTGCAGTCCCTATATTCATTCATTGACATGGGTAACAGTAAGATATGACTACAGTCCCTATATTCATTCACTGACATGGGTAACACTAAGAAATGACTGCAGTCCCTATATTCATTCATTGACATGGGTAACAGTAAGATATGACTGGCAAGATATGAGTGCTGTCCCTATATTCATTCACTGAAAAGGGTAACAGTAAGATATTAGTGCAGTTCCTATATTCATTCACTCACATGGGTAACAGTAAGAAATGACTACAGTCCCTATATTCATTCAATGACATGGGTAACAGTCAAATATGACTACCGTCCCTATATTCATTCACTGACATGGGTAACAATAAGATATGAGTGCAGTCCCTATATTCATTCACTGACATGGATAACAGTAAGATATGACTGCAGTCATTATTCATTCACTGACATGGGTAACTGTAGGATATGACTGCAGTCACTATTTATTCACTGACATGGGTAACAGTAAGATATGAATGCAGTCCCTATATTCATTCACTGACATGGGTAAAATTAAGATATGAATGCAGTCCCTATATTCATTCACTGACATGGGTAACAGTAAGATATGATTGCAGTCCCTATATTCATTCATTGACATGGGTAACAGTGAGATATGACTGCAGTCCCTATATTCATTCACTGACATGGGGTAACAGTAAGATATGACTGCAGTCCTTGTATTCATTCATTGACATAGGTAACAGTAAGATATGACTGCAAGATATGACTGCAGTCCCTATATTCATTCATTTACATGGGTAATAGTAAGATATTACTGCAGTCCCTATATTCATTTATTGAAATGGGTAACAGTGAAATATGACTGCAGTCCCTATATTCATTCACTGACATGGGTAACAGTAAAATATGCCTGCAGTCCCTATATTCATTCACTGACATGGGTAACAGTAAAATATGACTACAGTCCCTATATTCATTCACTGACATGGGTAACAGTAGGATATGAGTTTAGTCCCTATATTCATTCACTGACATTGGTAACAGTAATATATGACTGTTGTCCCTATATTCATTCACTGAAAAGGGTAACAGTAACATGTGACTGCAGTCACTATTCATTCACTTACACGAGTAATAGTAAGATATGACTGCAGTCACTATTCATTCACTAACATTGGTAACAGTAAGATATGAGTGCTGTCCCTATATTCATTCACTGAAAAGGGTAACAGTAAGATATTAGTGCAGTTCCTATATTCATTCACTGACATGGGTAACAGTAAGATATGACTGCAGTCCCTATATTCATTCACTGACATGGGTAACAGTAAATATGACTGCAGTCCCTATATTCATTCATTGACATGGGTAACAGTAAGATATGACTGCAGTCCCTATATTCATTCACTGACATGGTAACAGTAAGATATGAATGCAGTCCCTATATTCATTCACTGACATGGGTAACAGTAAGATATGAATGCAGTCCCTATATTCATTCACTGACATGGGTAACAGTAAGATATGACTGCAGTCCCTATATTCATTCATTGACATGGGTAACAGTAAGATATGACTGCAGTCCCTATATTCATTGACATGGGTACATGGGTAATTCAGTGACAGTATGACTGCAGTCCCTATATTCATTCACTGACATGGGTAACAGTAAGATATGACTGCAGTCCCTATATTTCATTCACTGACATGGGTAACAGTTAAATCATTGACATGATATGACTGCAGTCCCTATATTCATTCATTCAACAGTAAGATATGGGTAACAGTAATAAGATATGACTGCAGTCCCTATATTCATTCATTGACATGGGTAAGATATACAGTAAGATATATGACTGCAGTCCCTATATTCATTCATTGACATGGGTAACACAGTAAGATATGACTGCAGTCCCTATATTCATTCACTGACATGGGTAACAGTAAGATATGACTGCAGTCCCTATATTCATTCACTGACATGGGTAACAGTAAGATATGACTGCAGTCCCTATTTCATTCACTGACATGGGTAACAGTAAGATATGACTGCAGTCCCTATATTCATTCACTGACATGGGTAACAGTAAGATATGACTGCAGTCCCTATATTCATTCACTGACATGGGTAACAGTAAGATATGACTGCAGTCCCTATATTCATTCACTGGGTAACAGTAAGATATGACTGGTAACAGTAAGATATGACTGCAGTCCCTATTCATTCACTGACATGGGTAACAGTAAGATATGACTGCAGTCCCTATATTCATTCATTGACATGGGTAACAGTAAGATATGACTGCAGTCCCTATATCCCTATATTCATTCACTGACATGGGTAACAATGTAGAATATGACTGCAGTCCCTATATTCATTCATTCTGACATGGGTAACAGTAAGATATGACTGCAGTCCCTATATTCATTCACTGACATGGGTAACAGTAAGATATGACTGCAGTCCCTATATTCATTCACTTGACATGGGTAACAGTAAGATATGACTGCAGTCCCTATATTCATTCATTGACATGGGTAACAGTAAGATATGACTGCAGTCCAGTCCCTATATTCATTCACTGACATGGGTAACAGTAAGATATGACTGCAGTCCCTATATTCATTCACTGACATGGGTAACAGTAAAGATATGACTGCAGTCCCTATATTCATTCACTGACATAACACAGTAAGATATGACTGCAGTCCCTATATTCATTCACTGACATGGGTAACAGTAAGATATGACTGCAGTCCCTATATTCATTCATTTGACATGGGTAACAGTAAGATATGATTGCAGTCCCTATATATTCATTGACATGGGTAGAACAGTAAGATATGACTGCAGTCCCTATATTCATTCACTGACATGGGTAACAGTAAGATATGACTGCAATGCAGTCCCTATATTCATTCACTGACATGGGTAACAGTAAGATATGACTGCAGTCCCTATATTCATTCATTGACATGGGTAACAGTAAGATATGACTGCAGTCCCTATATTCATTCACTGACAAGGGTAACAGTAAGATATGAATGCAGTCCCTATATTCATTCACTGACATGGGTAACAGTAAGATATGACTGCAGTCCCTATATTCATTCATTCATTGACATGGGTAACAGTAAGATATGACGGCAAGATATGACTGCAGTCCCTATATTCATTCATTGACATGGGGGTAACAGTAAGATATGACTGCAGTCCCTATATTCATTCACTGACATGGGTAACAGTAAGATATGACTGCAGTCCCTATATTCATTCACTGACATGGGTAACAGTAATATATGACTGCAGTATTCATGCTATTGGTATGCAGTCATTTCATTACTGAAAAGGGTAACAGAAAGATATGAATGCAGTCCCAATATTCATTCACTGACATGGGTAACAGTAAGATTTGAATGCAGTCTCTATACATTAAATCATTGACATGGGTAACAGTAAGATATGATTGCCGTCCCTATATTCATTATCTGACATGGGGTTAACAGTAAGATATGACTGCAGTCCTTATATTTATTCACTGACATGGGTAACAGTAAGATATGACTGCAGTCCCTATATTCATTCATTCATGACATGGGAAACAGTAAGATACGACGGCAAGATATGACTGCAGTCCCTATATTCATTGATTGACATGGGTAACAGTAAGATATGACTACAGTCCCTATTTTCATTCACTCACATGGGTAACAGTTAGAAATGACTACAGTCCCTATATTCATTCATTGACATGGGTCACAGTAAGATATGACTGCACGATATGACTGTAGTCCCTATATTCATTCGTTGACATGGGTAACAGTAAGATATGACTGCAGTCCTTATATTCTTTCACTGAAATGGGTAACAGTAAAATTTGACTGGAGTCCCTATATTCATTCACTGACAAGGGTAACAGTAAGATATGAAAGCGGTCCCTATATTCATTCATTGGCATGGGTAACAGTAAGATATGACTGCAGTCCCTATATTCATTCACTGACATGGGTAACAGTAAAATATGACTGCAGTTCCTATATTCATTCACTAACATGGGTAACAGTAAAATATGATTGCAGTCCCCATATTCATTCACTGACATGGGTAAAATAAAGATATGACTGCAGTCCCTATATTCATTCACTGACAAGGGTAACAGTAAGATATTACTGCAGTCCCTATATTCATTCACTGACACACGGTAACAGAAAGATATGAATGCAGTCCCTATATTCATTCACTGACATGGGTAACAGTAAGAGTACGATATGAATGCAGTCCCTATATTAATTCATTGACATGGGTAACAGTAAGATATTATTGCAGTTCCTATATTCATTATCTGACATGGGTAAACATTAAGATATTAATGCAGTCCCTATATTCATTCACTGACATGGGTAACAGTAACATATGAATGCAGTCCCTATATTAATTCATTGACATGGGTAACAGTAAGATATGACTGCAGTCCTTATATTCATTCACTGACATGGGTAACAGTAAGATATGACTGCAGTCACTATATTCATTCATTGACATGGGAAACAGTAAGATATTACGGCAAGATATGACTGCAGTCCCTATGTTCATTCATTGACATGGGTAACAGTAAGATATGACTACAGTCCCTATATTCATTCACTGACATGGGTAACACTAAGAAATGACTGCAGTCCCTATATTCATTCATTGACATGGGTAACAGTAAGATATGACTGCAAGATATGACTGCAGTCCCTATATTCATTGATTGACATGGGTAACAGTAAGATATGACTACAGTCCCTATTTTCATTCACTCACATGGGTAACAGTAAGAAATGACTACAGTCCCTATATTCATTCAATGACATGGGTAACAGTCAAATATGACTACCGTCCCTATATTCATTCACTGACATGGGTAACAATAAGATATGAGTGCAGTCCCTATATTCATTCACTGACATGGATAACAGTAAGATATGACTGCAGTCATTATTCATTCACTGACATGGGTAACTGTAAGATATGACTGCAGTCACTATTTATTCACTGACATGGGTAACAGTAAGATATGAATGCAGTCCCTATATTCATTCACTGACATGGGTAAAATTAAGATATGAATGCAGTCCCTATATTCATTCACTGACATGGGTAACAGTAAGATATGATTGCAGTCCCTATATTCATTCATTGACATGGGTAACAGTGAGATATGACTGCAGTCCCTATATTCATTCACTGACATGGATAACAGTAAGATATGACTGCAGTCCTTGTATTCATTCATTGACATAGGTAACAGTAAGATATGACTGCAAGATATGACTGCAGTCCCTATATTCATTCATTTACATGGGTAATAGTAAGATATTACTGCAGTCCCTATATTCATTTATTGAAATGGGTAACAGTGAAATATGACTGCAGTCCCGATATTCATTCACTGACATGGGTAACAGTAAAATATGCCTGCAGTCCCTATATTCATTCACTGACATGGCTAACAGTAAAATATGACTACAGTCCCTATATTCATTCACTGACATGGGTAACAGTAGGATATGAGTTTAGTCCCTATAATCATTCACTGACATTGGTAACAGTAATATATGACTGTTGTCCCTATATTCATTCACTGAAAAGGGTAACAGTAACATGTGACTGCAGTCACTATTCATTCACTTACACGAGTAATAGTAAGATATGATTGCAGTCCCTATAATCATTATCTGACATGGGTAAACAGTAAGATATGACCGCAGTCCCTATATTCATTCACTGACAAGAGTAACAGTAAGATATTAATGCAGTCCCTATATTCATTCACTCACATGGGTAACAGTAAGATATGAATGCAGTCCCTATATTCATTCACTGACATGGGTAACAGTAACATATGAATGCAGTCCCTATATTCATTCATTGACATGGGTAACAGTAAGATATGACTGCAGTCCTTATATTCATTCACAGACAAGGGTAACAGTAAGATATGAATGCAGTCCCTATATTCATTCACTGACATGGGTAACAGTAACATATGAATGCAGTCCCTATATTCATTCATTGACATGGGTAACAGTAAGATATGACGGCAAGATATGACTGCAGTCCCTATATTCATTGATTGACATGGGTAACAGTAAGATATGACTACAGTCCCTATTTTCATTCACTGACATGGATAACAGTAAGATATGACTGCCATCACTATTCATGCACTGACATTGGTAACAGTAATATATGACTGCAGTCCCTATATTCATTAACTGAAAAGGGTAACAGAAAGATATGAATGCAGTCCCAATATTCGTTCACTGACATGGGTAACAGTAGGATTTGAATGCAGTCTCTACATTAAATCATTGACATGGGTAACAGTAAGATATGATTGCCGTCCCTATATTCATTATCTGACATTGGTTAACAGTAAGATATGACTGCAGTCCTTATATTTATTCACTGACATGGGTAACAGTAAGATATGACTGCAGTCCCTATATTCATTCATTGACATGGGAAACAGTAAGATACGACGGCAAGATATGACTGCAGTCCCTATATTCATTGATTGACATGGGTAACAGTAAGATATGACTACAGTCCCTATTTTCATTCACTCACATGGGTAACAGTTAGAAATGACTACAGTCCCTATATTCATTCATTGACATGGGTCACAGTAAGATATGACTGCACGATATGACTGTAGTCCCTATATTCATTCGTTGACATGGGTAACAGTAAGATATGACTGCAGTCCTTATATTCTTTCACTGAAATGGGTAACAGTAAAATTTGACTGGAGTCCCTATATTCATTCACTGACAAGGGTAACAGTAAGATATGAAAGCCGTCCCTATATTCATTCATTGGCATGGGTAACAGTTTGATATGACTGCAGTCTCTATATTCATTCACTGACATGGGTAACAGTAAAATATGACTGCAGTTCCTATATTCATTCACTAACATGGGTAACAGTAAAATATGATTGCAGTCCCCATATTCATTCACTGACATGGGTAAAATAAAGATATGACTGCAGTCCCTATATTCATTCACTGACAAGGGTAACAGTAAGATATTACTGCAGTCCCTATATTCATTCACTGACACGGGTAACAGAAAGATATGAATGCAGTCCCTATATTCATTCACTGACATGGGTAACAGTACGATATGAATGCAGTCCCTATATTAATTCATTGACATGGGTAACAGTAAGATATTATTGCAGTCCCTATATTCATTATCTGACATGGGTAACAGTAAGAAATGATTGCAGTTCCTATATTCATTATCTGACATGGGTAAACATTAAGATATTAATGCAGTCCCTATATTCATTCACTGACATGGGTAACAGTAAGATATGAATGCAGTCCCTATATTCATTCACTGACATGGGTAACAGTAACATATGAATGCAGTCCCTATATTAATTCATTGACATGGGTAACAGTAAGATATGACTGCAGTCCTTATATTCATTCACTGACATGGGTAACAGTAAGATATGACTGCAGTCACTATATTCATTCATTCACATGGGAAACAGTAAGATATTACGGCAAGATATGACTGCAGTCCCTATGTTCATTCATTGACATGGGTAACAGTAAGATATGACTACAGTCCCTATATTCATTCACTGACATGGGTAACACTAAGAAATGACTGCAGTCCCTATATTCATTCATTGACATGGGTAACAGTAAGATATGACTGCAAGATATGACTGCAGTCCCTATATTCATTGATTGACATGGGTAACAGTAAGATATGACTACAGTCCCTATTTTCATTCACTCACATGGGTAACAGTAAGAAATGACTACAGTCCCTATATTCATTGGATGCTGGTCAACTCGACACCTTGCCAACTCGACACCTTGCCAACTCGACCCCTGCCACTACCAACTCGACACCCAGCCAACTCGACCGCAACCAACTCGACACCCTTTGATCGACCATCTAAATGAGGTGTTCTGATGAATGTTCTAATATAATGTTTGAGGTTATATGTTAAGCAACGTAATTTCTGCATGTGCTGGTGTGTGATGATTATGACCTCGTGTTCACGGGCCAAAAATATAGCATATTTTCATGTTGTTTTTTTATATACTGTCGATTGTTACATTGCCGTATATACTTAAATGCCATAGTACTATCATACGAAATGACATCAATATTTCTTCATCACTGGTAAGCCATCTTAACACAAAAAAATGTACGTTAATTGTCTTCTATCACTTCATAATTTTAATGTGATCATGAAAATAAAAAATTTAAATGTAGATCTTCACAACTCACCATGTGTCACGTCACAGTATCCCCTTGATCGTGTACTCGCGTTTTCACAACTCACCATGTGTCACGTCATGTACCCCTTGATCGTGTACTCTCGTTTTCACAACTCACCATGTGTCACACATGTACCCCTTGATCGTGTACTCGCGTTTTCACAACTCACCATGTGTCACGTCATGTACCCCTTGATCGTGTACTCGCGTTTTCACAACTCATTTGTCATGACATACAGGACACAAACACTTTGATTTGCGCGTCATTGAAACTGAGGTGTGATTCTCACCCTTCAACGACGTTATATGAAATTGTATATAAGCTACCTAAAAAATATCATAATTCACTACACTCTCTAGCAGTCAATCTGTTTGTCAGTTGAACATTCGCTATGGCCTGTATTTCGTGTAATCGGACTATTACAACTCGTCAAGAAGCACTGCAGTGCGATGTCTGCCAGAGATGGCAACATCGTACCTGTGGTACGGGAATAGATAGAGTTCTATACAGACGAGCAGTACGTAAAATTTCAACCATCAATGCATCGCTAACACACGTAATTATTTGATTTTAAGTATGCAGATAGATAGATACTTTTTTTTATTAAAACACAAAACACTTGAGAGATATTAAATTGTAAATTAAAATTAAAAGCAAATACAGTTAGTCTATTCACATTACAATAAAAACGGAAACAGGTGTCGAGTTGGCGAGGGGCGAGTTGGTAGCAGGTTAGGTGTCGAGTTGGTAATATACGGGGGTCGAGTTGGCAAGGTGTCGAGTTGACCTGAT
>CM067350.1:45922341-46061783 GCA_034190875.2 Urechis unicinctus | reverse complement strand
AATATTCATTTCTTTTGTAAGTCAAAATTTCTTATCATATATATGTGATGCATTAATCGGATACGTATATGCAAAAAAACATGTCTTTATAGAACGACCGAGTGTAGATAAGAAATACGATTGATATTCAGCTGAAGACAGCGAGTAGATCACAATAGAGTGAGGGGAAAATAGGTCTTCTGGCCGACGAGTCAATATTTTGTGCATTAGAACAAAAAAATTCGAGGAAATGAATGTTTTGATTTTCTACCCACCATTTAATTATTTTAACAGGCATCCTACTTGGTTCTTCTGTGGTTTCAACAATTGTTTATAGAGACTGATATTCCCAGCAAAGTATTTGCAGACGGATGAGTGATGTGGCAATGATAGTTTTCTTTTGCAGCACTTTCCCAAGTTTTGTTGTGAATGCAAGCAGAGACAACACTGTTTAATACGTTAAGACAGGTTAGTTTGGTATGTTGGAATCTTTTGACGAACAATTGAGAAATGATTATTGTCACCTGTGGTATTTAATTGGGTCATAAAGTTAGTGCTAAAGTATGTGGACTGATTCAAATACACGTGTTATGTGATACGATACATGGCGCAGTGTTGCTTTGTAAATCGAGATATACTCTGTCATTTGTTTTCAAATCATTTCAGAAGAATCCAATACCAGTGTGCGCATGAGCAGGTCGGAATCATTAAATAATACTCACTTGGAAGATCGACCAATGTATGGGGTATACATGAGGTAGAGGTTCAAGCGCTTTCTCTCCACTGGCGATCTCCTCCATTCTGATAACTGATTGTAACGCTTTGAAGCCGGTAGGTTCACGCGCCCCATGTAAGTATGGGATAACATGAATTGTAGACGAAAAGCTGACCAGATTTCCCGCTCAGCAGCTGCTATTGAAAACGGCTCATTGAGGTGAGTGAGTATTCGTCATGAAGCCGGTAAATGCGTTTGCTAGAAGTTCGACGAGAAAGGAGAGTATGGATTTATTGTATAGACAGGAGAATGTCCAATCTGGATACCAAGTTTGTGGTGATGTGTATATGCTAGTATGCAATCGTTAAATGTGTATTTTGTGTTTTGTTGAAGGGTATGTCGCGCCAGAGGAATACAGATGGCACAACCTCCTGCAGTACATTACAAACAGCCCATAGAGACCGGTAGATAAATCGGGTAGAGCTTCCTCACCGTGCCTCCTGGAATCACCAATGATGATTGCTGCGGGGCTACTGTCTCATTATGACATCCTGTAGGGCACTATGCATACATCACATGACGCGAATAGTCTATGTATTGCTGTAGCCATAACATAACATATAATGCAATTTTATAGCGCATGTGCCTTGGAAATAATCCCGCTCAAAGGCGCTTAAGCAGACAGTTGATTGTTTAAGCACTGACTTAAAAGATATGTCTTGAGTTTGGATTTAAATACATCAAGCGTATTCAACCGGCAAACGGCGATAGGAAGTGCACTCCACAAACTTGGTGCGGCATTGCTAAACGCTCTACCATCGTATAAAGACATATTTGGTGATTTTGCAGGTTGGTATTTAGCAGTAGACAATCGGCAATATATCACGTTCATTAATCATTCTATTCGCACTAATCTGCTTGGGCAGTAAGGATGGTTCGTGGAGCGGTGGATTTCGTCACAATGCATTGGTAAAGAAATTAATCACTGTCAGGTGACTAACTAATGAATACATAGACTGACATACCTGTAAAGATACCCATTTGTTATATGAGAATAAAGATATGGATACATGTGGTTGTGTCGTTTTTAATGAAAGGTAGAGTTTTGCAAATGCATTATGCTTTATGTATGTAGAAGTTTAGATGATAGGCTTAGTTACACGTTAGCTCTCCGTCAACTGCTGCCCCCTTTTATTACACTGGAAATCGGTGACAGTAGGCCAATGTAGCCAGTGCTTAAGCTATCACAATGGCATGCCTAGTCGCAAAAACCTTCCCCTGTTATGTATGGATTGTTATATTAATGTCCAATTATATTTTTTTCACCAGTGAAGTTCATTAAATATGTATAGGAAAACGCCATGCATTACTATTTCTGTATATCCAACAACCTAGAAAATGCATCCTAGGTACACCTTATGTCTTTGCACGTCCTGTCACGCTCATTGTGGTAGGATGAATTCTTCACTGGCAATATCTCAAGCAACATAGCAGGGAGTATTCTATGACATGGTATGCCTTACGCACGCTGCCTGCTCTGTATGTCACTGAGGATGAATCCAATAAGTTGGGCTCTTTGAAGGCAACGCCTGTACGACTGTGATGCATTGTATTCCTTCTAAACTCCGCCGCAGTATATTTCCAAAGTGAACTCTTTATACAGGACGAGTTCTTTAAACAGTTATCATCAAAGTACATAACCGATCAACAAGATAAACTGCCATTAGATTCTCTGAAATCATTTATATGCGAGTGCTGATGAAGAAGAACAAATCGGACCGAATTTCACTTGATTACACAAGGATCTTTGTATCAACCAACAGTAAAGATGATTGGATGTGTTCTCATAAGTTCTCATAAGAAGATTACACCTATTGAGAGGGTCGAATTCATTTATAACCATGTCGGTTTTCATTGTCAGTGCTCACATCAATCACTGTCACAGACGAATGACAGGTTAGGCGAATTGTATAGCAATAAGTACATATTAATCGCTATGAAATACGTTGCATTTGATTTATAAACTTGGAATTCATTCATCTATTGTTTATTTTACTTATGACACAGAGATTTTGCCGATTTTGATGGATTCTTCTGCATCTGGGAGTCGCTTGGTACGGATCGGAGGAATCATTCAGGCTTTCATGGAATTATCCACCCATCCTGGAGTAGACAGCATGAAGCACGAGGACGAGGCCTGCTCTGATTCAATATACAATATGCGCGCTGGAACATTACTGCTTGGCTGTAAACATCGCACGACTGCCTTTATCTGATACCTAATTCCTGCTCTAAATGAATAACCATTGACATACTGGTGGTGATGTATCTTTTACGCTCCATTATTATAACTTACACGCAACATATGTGCAGTGAAATACAATTACCAGTGATTTCATCATAAGTGTGGATGTATTACCTAATGTTCCTGTTACAAAGCTCAATATTGTTCTGGCGTTGGAAAATATTGTTAATTATTGCTGAATACAGACCTTTTATTGTTGAATATTGCTTCCTATTGCTGCTGTTTTGCAGAAACATTCAAGCGCCCGAACTGCAGATCATATCAAGCCTTTTCGTAGTTCCATCATAAAGCATTGGGCTTTGGTAAAAGGCATGAGGTAATATTGATACAACGCACCTACCGAAAATTGGAGGTAATATTAATACAAGAGCTACAATAAGACAATGGATTAGGCATTAGGCAATGAGTCCAACACAGAGGTCAGTTGGTATTGATCTCATAGGTTGGTCGTATATTGTTATTGAGTATGATCTGTGGCGTTGCAGATACGTTGTAGATATTCATACAACGTGATATCCTGTTGAATGATCAAATGTATCCATGCTTGTGACTGCCCGTTAACAGGCGAAATGTTTAAATGGTTCGAGCGGATTTCCTTTATCTTATGCAACTGCCTTACCTTGAATCTTCTTGTTTTTACAACCAGGTCAAGATACAGCCAGATACAGGTCAAGGTCGGCCAGTCGGCCAAGCAATGTTTCATTGTGGGTTTTAAAAAAAGGGCTGTGATGATTTAAGATTATTTTCTTTTGACGGTTCGACGATTTATTATTGAAAAGAGGGCATCTGATGAATATTTTTGTGTTGTATTTCTTCTACTTCTGTCATTGACCAACGGCAAATATAGAAATAAAGTAGATGGAAACCCACCTACGTCAGCCATGCTATTAGTGAACATAAAGGGATTACCTCTATAATCATTATTAAGAATGATAAATCACTAGATGGCAAAATGCACATCCACAATATGGCTCATCTGCCCACCCTAAACACAGCCATAAGCCTAGAATGAATATCGTTGCATTGATATGACTGCCACCTAAAACTACTCTCTTTGAATAACAAAAGTAACGTGTTTGAATTGTTTATTGATGTTGCAGTCTCGGCAACAATATCCGTTACTACGTCTGATTGTGGACACAATCGGGGATCTAATTAAGGCTATCTCGGAGCTACCTCAGCAGATAAAAGATGATGTATGATAGACGGGCCCATCGCTTCCTCTCTCTGCATTATGCGTACCATTATAAAAGCGACGTACTTGTGGCATAAACAACATAAATCTGTCCTTATCTGACGTAACATCTGTCTCATGTCCCACTCATAACATTATGCCGGCTGTCTTAATTTCAATCAATAAAAGTCCCACAACAGATTCACATCGATAGGAGTAAATTTAATATGATTCAGCATCACAAGAGTTCGTGGTTCTTTTCTACACAACGGGCGATGCTGGTACGGTATAACATGAAGGATGGAAATGCCGGGCGCGCTAATTGCGGAAACGGGTATGAATCCATGATTGAATTCCATAGTCACCGATGCTCTTCACAAGACGGTATGAGGACGGTGGTTTGAACCAAGTGATCAATTGCATTCTAGGGACAGTCGAATTTTTATGATTTCTTCACCCCTCGCCATATTGGTATGATTTTATTTTTGTCTGAGCTCTATATGTGGACACACTTTGTTTGTCTTTTAGAAAAGATGTGATCCGTTGTCGTGGGCCGAGCAGATGATCCTGCATGTGGTCCGTGCTAATGAGGAAGATAGACACGATTTATCAGCCATCATATCACTAGTGTTACATACATTTGCGGGTTGTTTTCCTTGTCTATTCGTATAAATTATTTTCCAGTGAACGTGATGCATATATGATTTAAACATCCCGACTACATATAGAGCTCTGACAATAACAAATAGTACAATGTTGCAGAAGTTTGCTTATGATAGCGCACGTGGACCGTGTCAATGCTGAAGATGAATATAATTTATCAGTGATCTTACCACAACCTGCACATGATATTCGCGTTTGTGCCTTAAAGATATGTATGACTTATCGCCCGTTAAAGTTAATACGATGCTGGTTTTAAAACCTAAACATCCTGAATCATAGAGTACTGGTTTCTTGAATACAGCGTACTACAGCGAAAAATTGGCACATTGATGGTCCAGTGAGTCTTGTACAACAGTGGCGTGTAATCACATCGATGGTTCTGAAAAACTTGTGCCATAGTGGGGAATTGTCACATATTGGTTTCACGAGACTTGTAGAGGAGGCTAGCCTTATTCATTTCAGCGACGCTATGGTCCGTAAATAATATGGAATAGCGGACCATGTCTCTACAACACTGGTACCATAGCAGGAGTAGCCATATTATGCCATTCCTATATACACATATGGTGTATTTGAACTTCACTCAATATAGACTGGGTTTCATGGGTTTTGTCCGTGTTCAGCACCGTATCATAAAATCCAAATATTATCTGAAATGACCCGTAAGATGACGCTCAGGCATGGGTATACACACTCCTAATATTCTCAATGTCACATGAACGGATATTCATTAAGTTTCACGATAAGCAACCAATGTTCAAACAAATCACCTCACCTCCTTATGTAACGCGGTTGTGCATGTTCAATCTCGCCGCTACATCAGTAATATATGTAAGTGACTGACTTAATGTGGCAGTGAATCGGAATCATTCTTTAGACATATGTTCTCTCATAAATATTCCAACTGTGTAATTTAGCTAATGAGGCCTTGTGAAGTAGGTAAGATGTCGTTTGCTCGAATAGAGACATAAGCGGTTCACATGAGACAAAAAGATGATGCAACATTTTGCAATATGGTAATCCATAATGATGATAAGAATCATCAAAGCAATCTGACACCTGTAAATTATCATGCTCTAGAATGTTTCGTCTGGCACTGAATTGACGTGATATGGAAAATTGTGGATTCCCAGAGCGCAGAAGAACATCTCTTCAAATGTGAAATAAGTTAATGCTATAAATCCCGCATTTGGAATCAGTAGTAAATATTTCTTCGTGTTAATTAATACAAAATAGGAGACTGTAATTGAGCTCTTTCAGGATTCCATCAGCAACAAGAACACGGTTAAGGGTACGTGATACAGACTAGTGGCTACAGATTTCTTTAATGCTACGCGCAAATGCCACAATGGTAATATTCTTATCGTATTTCCCTGTATATTTCATGAGATATCACCAGTGCAGATATGATCTCTGGCTTTTTTCTATGGACAGTAGTACTGCTGATCGAACTGGAGAATAAAAGAAGAGGATAATTTCGTAACTCAATATGTTGACTGCGTTCAGCACATATTCACATTGCTAACTTTTCCACACTCTCAAAAAGTAGACCATTAACCAGCAAGTGATGTTCCTTTTTCACTCGGCAATTACGTGAATTCCAAAAAAAAATGCGCGGACAAAAGTAGACCATTAACCATTAGTGTAAACTATCTCTAATTTGCATCTATCTGTTTCACTCGGCAAGCTTTAGTTCCGGTACTACTTTAAGCTTTCGCCTTTGCCATGTGTAATAACTAATAACATGTTAGAAAAAAAAAACTGCATTGATATTCAACCTGTAGCAAGCGCCAGCGTGTACACGGTAAAACTTCCTCCCGTTTAATAATTATCATATCAAATGGATCGTTCAGAAGGGCAAGGACATCTCCTGCAATAACTATATTCATTTATCCATGCAATCTGTCACATTATAATTGATAATATTTTAAGACATGGACACCGGCCAAGCTTCTTGACAGATAGGAATTGTGCATCACGACTCTGCTAGTGACTGTTTATATTCGTCAAAATCTTTTCTGTAAAATTAAGGCATGTGCATTAAAGAAGGAATATTGAAAGAATTGAAATTTGAAAGTAGGACACCCAAACCCATTATGAAAATTGATATGATGAGTCGTACTCAAAAAACAGCTTCGCGTCATTAACTAAAATTGCGCCGGTTGAAGGAGGTAAGGGAGTATACGTTAAATCATCACAACCAGACGAATCATGAGAATAAGATTAGGTATACTCGTAAATTCTATACAGCAATTAACACAACACGCGCATCTTACATCTGGAAAGACTAACTATTTATTACACCTCATTATCCCCATGGGTCTCGTAATAACTAGATGCCATGAAGCAATGGTCTTAATGTGTCACGGTTCGGTTTATTGATGGATAACCATAGTAAAACGTAGGAATGTAGGCACTCCATTGGACATTATTTACCAGTAGAACAGCCAACTACGCATCAATCATTCCCTGCATTTCATGCCTGGTATTTAGTAGTTGTTTATACAGGCTGATATTTCAAGCCATGTGTTTGCAGAGTGAAGATTGATGTGGCAATTGGTCCAGGTTTTGTTGTGTATAGAAGCTTAGACCACAGGATGCCGAAAGGCGAGAGCACATATTGTACAATGGCTTGAGCTGTTTGAATTCGTCAGCAAATGTTCAAGATCTCGTTACTCTCAGATATGATTATTTTCGGACCGTGGATGCTATCCCGTAGTATTAGTATGAATAATCATAGGCTACGATGTTAAATATATGATTTTTAGATTGCTAACAATTTCAGAAAAATCCAGTTGCAGTCCGTGCAGCCGATAAATCATTCGTCACACCGCTGACACTCCAAGTGATCAGTCTGATGCCATCATCCCGTCGGATCACATGGCAAATCGTTGGCTAGAATGGAAAAAAGAAGAAGGCGGACAGGGCAATTCAAATACACCGCCTGCATGGTGGATTAAATGGTTAAATGCTATGCTACTCTACAACGCACCCACTTTGCATTTCGTTACACTATCATTGTGCATGTTGTTAAGGAGGTAGGAAAAGAATAAGCCAGCATGCTCTGGAGTATGCAACGTCGCTACAATGTACGTCATTTCCTTAAGCATCGACCCCGCCATCCCCACCCCTCTACAACCGGAGTTCTTATCATACTCTTATCATTGCCCTTTTCCTGGTGTGGTAGCACTTCATTACACAATTAAACATGTATCTATGTGAAATGCTATATGCAGTGAATCTTGGCTTTCATAGTAGGTAACAAAACGACGGTTGTTTAGCACTAGATCCCGAGTGATCACACTGAAACCAGATAAATAAATTGCATCCTTTAAAACCTCCATATTTCTGTATGTCTTATTAGTGTGTGTTCCGTTGTTTTATCCTCCGCAATTGTTAGACGTGATTGATGAGCCCAGGGTGTGGCATTTTGGGTTGTGTGTGTATCTCCTGTGAAATCTTACGCCACAGCAAAATAATCTTGCTCTATATCTCGTATTACTTTACTGGTTTTTGAATTTTTATTGTTATTGCCCGATGCTCAATGCAACCCAGCATCAATAAATCTCTCATCGAGCAATATACTTATCTATTTGTTCCAGGGATACGTTGCAAAGTGATTCTCCTGAAATGTTGATGGGCTGTTGATAAAAGTCCTGTTCTCTACCCATGTAGGTGATGTCCCCGGTCTTGTCAAACTAATTTGATTGTGTCATTCATTGACTCAATGTAGTACTGTAATAAAATGGCTTAACCAGTAGGCATAATGTTCGTTTTATGTGAAACAAATTAGTGAACACTTTCGACCAATTCCCTCTTTATTATAACTTATAAATTACTTATGCAGTGACAGCTGACTCAAATGCTCAGTTGGATAATTGTGAGGTTGTATTGGTAATAATACTGAAGCACTTGACGTCATGAAGTTTGTTATTGAATCAATGTACTATAAAGACGAAGGATACTTAAGACAATGGCTGATCTTATCCATAGTCTTGGAACCTCTGTTCAATATATAGCAATGATGCAAATTTGTAGTTGGAGAGTTAAAACACTGTTGCGTTTACGGAATAAAATCGGTGCGTCGTTTATTACCTTATCCCCTCCAGTCAAAGGCGTCAATATGCTACCTCAGCCTCATTTACTGCATCCCAAGATTTATTATTGGCGTGCCATGTTGACTCATATGTTTTTTCCAGTTGTTACACTGGTGTGTTTACGGTATGTCAATACATTAAATGGGCAATAATCGGCAACAAGAGTCCGGATGATGAACTTGATTCCAAGTTATCTCTTTGTATTTCCAAATGAATACCCATCATAGTAAATAAACCATTGCTTAACCGCTCTACATGTGGTGATTATTGAAACAAACCTGCAGTAAAACACACACCCTTCCTGACATCCCATACCAACAAGAGTTCATTCATCATGTTTTGCGGTTGCGTGATAGCGATCATTTACAACAGCACAAATGATTTCGTGGTATCTGAATCACAACATTCACGCAGACATAATGGACGGTGTTGTTGGTATTGACTAATTACAGTAGACTATATGCTACATGCACAAGTGGGTAAGAAGATTTAAGACTCATCTGTTATCGATTAAGTTGTGATATTCATTCATGTATAAGTGGGCAGAGTAGTTATGATCGTCGTATGTTTGATTGCCTCACACTCACTCATTCACATGTGTTTATTTATAAGGCTTAGTTGGCTTTCGCGCTATACACAATGTCTCCTATTGCATAAAACCAGCCCGATACCATCTACGATGCAACTAATTGTGAAAGCAGGCATATAGAAGCAACCTGCTTTTAATCATAGCCAGAAATATGACGGTAACTATGATATCTCCATTGTAAATGGTGATGTGTCAGCAAAATGTCAATGCATCGCGTGGGTTGGGGCTTCGTTATACATTGTCTTTCACACGAGGAAAATGTAATGTGCTAACATATCATGCCTCAACGTTCATTCGTAACTAATGCAGCTGACCAACAACACGTGGCAGCTTATCTCAATCATAAATTCGATATATGTGTATCGCATGAATATTCCGTCAGTGTAGTGTTGCCCATTAGGTGGTAAGAGGTATCAATGGTTGCATATTTTCAAATGGGACATTTTGATTGCGTTAATACTCTGTCAGAAGGTGTGCAAAGCGAACTGGCTCCCGTAAAGTACCATTTTCATGTTCTTGAAATGCTTCGTCTGGCACTGAATCAATATCATGCTGAAGATGTGATATCGCGGCCATACGCATACAAGAATAAATAATTGCTTATTCTTAAAAGCATCTGGAGTATCGCGCCCGTTTCGGTCGATGCAAACTTCTGCTGACAATATCCAACTTACATCCGAAATAGACACATCATTTATTATGCATAAGCATATGATTTACTTGACGTCACAATGTTTGTTATTGAATGAATGTACTTTAACGACGAAGGAATCACAAGTCAATGGCTGATCATATGCATAGGCTTGGAACCTCTGTGGTGTGAGTGTAGGTAGCAAGGGAAAAGTAGCTCTCTTATGAGTATTAACATTACTGACAGAGGCATTATTCGGGCGTAGGTACAGCCGACGACGCATTACATGAATTTCTGAATTGGCAACTTTCTATTCAGTTACAGCAACTATCTTCTGCTTATTTTTGCACTAATCTATTGCCTATGCAGGCTGACACTACAATGGAAGTGTTTGCAGATTGACAATTTGCTTGGCAATCACTTTGAACTGGATGGTGGGACAGCACGGATTTATCCAGTTGAATCTTTTGATGACAAACAGAGACTAAGTTATGGTCCGATTAGGGCTGTAATGGGGTTATTTAGGTTGTTCAGCAGGGTTGGTACGTTTTTTGATTAATTTTTTAGATGATGCCTTGGGAGGCACAGTGCTTTTTAGTTAATAGCGACACAATGTGTTGTAACAGTGCGAACTTTTTCATACAAATCCTACTTCAGTTACTGCATGAGCGGGCCTCATTTATTATACTTCACAGAGCTCCTGTAGAAGAGCTTCATGCTATCACCGCATCCGATCACATGACAAAACGTTGGCTGGAGTGGCACATTGGACTCGGGGATGTTGCCTTTGAAACGACACCGTCTGTCCGATCGATACTGATGTATGGATACACACAAGCAACTCGACTCGTAAAGCTATCCATACCTTACCCCGTATTGCACCGCGCCGAATCCCATTGCATTCTATTTCAGTTTCACTTTGCATTTCATCAACTGATTAAGTAATTTCGGCATTGCCGTGGTAATATGAAAAGAGCATAGCTATTTTACACAAGTTAATTCATCGTAATAATAACCATCACATACATAATAATTAGCTGCTTCATAGAATGGGGCCATCATGTTAATCCTAAGCAGGTGCATATTATGAACTGGACATAGATATGCTATGATGAATGTTTTATAATAGCGGTCAGCATGCCCCTGGTCCTACAAACCAAATCACAAACATTATCTTTAGATAACTAGTATTCAGTCCATTGCCGGTCAGTCCGTTCTGAAGAAAACCATCAACGGCAAGTCAAACTTGGTAACATCTTTTTCTTCACCAAGTATTCGGACACAAGCCCTCGACCACCATGATCTTAGCATATGATACCTATGTGTCAGATAAACGAGTGGAGTACTGTAGATTGCTATGTAATCTATACTGAGATGCTCTATATCCCAGATGATTCAACGAGGATTGCCTGACTTCATGTGCTATTGCAATGTATTGTTAATGGACACAAGGTGATTCATCGTCATTATGTAACATCACTTTGCCTAATAACTAGCTGCTTCATTGAATGTGCCACATATTAATAACTAAGCACGTGGGCATATTATGAACTGGACAAACATGCTATTGAGTGTTTATAACCGCTCAGCATGCCCCTGCCCCAAACCAAGTCACTGATACTTCTCGTGCTCCATCCATAAAATATATATACATGTTTTTATATATATATATATAAATATATATATATATATATATATATATATATATATATATATATATATATATATATATATATATATATATTATATATATACATTTATAAATATATATCATATTATACATGTATAAAACATATATATGCATATGTATATATAAGCGCAGAAGATATAGAGATAGAATTATATTTATATGCTATTAGCCGTTAATGTTATCAATTATGAGACATTGTTTACAGCTCATTATCAAGTATATTCCATAGCGCATGATGAATTCGCTATTAGCCGTTAGTTTTTATGTTGTTTACAGCTCTAAGTAATCGTCAATGATTAACAGTTTTGTTTGCTAAGAATCGTCATTTAGATGAGAAGCATTTATTTCATTTATATCTACGCAAACGAAACCTCGGTATGGAACAAGAAGCGTAAGTACGATATTAAGATATCATGAGAACGCCAGACAGAAAATCAAATATTATTACAAGTTACACCTAACCCCGTTATGGAACACAGTTGTTTATATTCAGCTCAACCAAAGCACTTAATAACTACCTAGGTTGCAGACCCGCCCAATGTGGCTATGGATCTCAGTCATAATTAATTTAGTATATGGTCATCTTATCAATATTCCCTCTGTGATGTTCGGCTCATATCGAAGCACGAGGTATGAGAGGTTTTGTTGGCTCGAATAGGAATTTGCTTGTTTAAGTGAGACCAAATAAAAAAGAGAATGGCACATACTAAATGGGTTATTCAACAACACTGACTAAGGGGGAAAACTATTTAATTCTTCTTTAACTCGGAGATGCTGTCTGATTATTGCATTATCTGCGGTAGAGGAGCAAACTCTTTGTCTGGGTACTTGTCCAACTGCAGAATTACAAATTGAGCCGATGCCACGGAAATAAAATAATGTACCTCAAGATGGTGGTTGTGTTGAGAATATATTGGGCATGTTTACCAAATTCATATTCGCATAGCATACGATACTTCGTGATGAAATGCCTCTCCATTAACTAGCAAGTCTTGGCTCTATTCACTCATAATCTTTCAGAGCAACGAGTTAGAATGGCGCTAATGAACTGCGAAGGTTTATTACCCTAGTTACTCTGTCAACCTTCCTTCCGCTGATTAATAATCGCATCCAATGATTAATTGATAAAGGCAATCTCCTCAAACAGTTATACAATGCATCTTCATTTACCCATATTGGAGTTCAGACGCACTTAAATTTATATATTTTTATGCTATGATGCATTTCAAATATCAATTCAAATCCGGTGAATCCATGGACATTGTTCAATTCTTAATCGGAAAAAAATCCTTACTATGTACCTTTTTATACAAATCGTATTCCGTGACCATTGCCTTAAAGAATGCTTTACTTAAATGATTTACCTTAATACGGTACATTGACAGTAAGAGTAACAAACAAACAAAGCATATAGTATAATGAATGGTAAATATATGTCTTGCAACTCATCACTTAACATCCCACACTGTACCAAAGATGTTTTAACATGGCAATCGTATCTTAAACGTGAAAAGTTCATCATTTGTTGCATTAAGCCATATTAGTTTGGTTCATGTAAAATTCCCGCACGAGTCAGATAAAACGTTTATTGTTAGAAAGGTGTAGGTCGCTGAACGAAAGGCAAGAAGAAACGATATTCAGATGTACTGCTTGAATCCCTGTTTCTTTTCAGTGGCTCAGAGAGTATTCTACGAAGATTTAATTTTAAACACACTGTGAGAAGAAAATATGCCGATCTGAAGGCAGACACTCCGTAGCAGGCGCAAAGAAAAAACAACAACATTGACCTAATTTCCCCAGTGCTGATCCTAGACAATGTAGACTTTGCTTTGCATTAGGAATATATGTAATAAAGTCAATGCGAGTAATTGGAACGCCTCTTGTGTATTACGACAATCGGTTTAAAGATATTTAAACCATCATATCATATATATACATCAAACATGTTTGCCTAGATATTCTTATTCATTTGGAGGGAGAGGTGGTTATTGAGATCACTTTCACTCACCACAAGCTTACGGTTCCAGCCGATAAGAATGGGTAATTACGACGAAAATTCTACACAAAAAACAGGAGTAACGCACCCATTCATGATGTTTGTTATTGAACCGGTATTGGCCGGTAGATATTCTTTAGTGTTGCGTCACCAGTTCTGTATATTGGACACATTATCAAAGAGCTTATTGCTATACTAAGAGGGCCCACTCGCGCCTCCGCCCTACAAAATATGTGAACATGCCAGTCAGAGTGAGCCCTGTTAGCATAGCTTTAATCTCTCAGCTTCAGTATCCAATTATGCAATCAGACACCAACATTGCGGCAACAGGAATGAATCGGTAATTGGATTCTAGAGACACTGTTGTGTTCAGCTTTTAGGTATCGACACGATTGCTTGGCCATATTGGACAAATGCATTTAAGTGACAGTCCTATTCTTATAATTAAGTCACCCCCTTGATATAAGATCCACTTTGAAGGCATCGCTAAGCTGTTTAATCTTGCATTCCTGTTGTTGAATTCTTTCCCGGGTCGATAAGCGGACACGCTGTCCAACATATAGTACTTAATGTTGCCGTGGGCCAGACAGGTGATAGCGCACGTGGACCGTGTCAATGCTGAACATGAATATAATTTCATAGTGATCTTACCACAAGCTGCACATGATATTCGCACATGATATTAGAGTACCGATCAGAGCTGTCAGTTACAAATAATGATACACAAGTAAATACTTATTTGGAGAAACATGGTGCAAAACATTGCTGATCAAATGAGATATTAAGCGTAGATATAATTGTTTCTGCAGTGTATTGTTTCCTCTATCAATTTGCAAGACATTTTAGAAGTATTATTATGTGAAAACCAACTCATCAACCTTAATATGCATATAATTGTACATGAATTGGACAAGAATTACGTACCATCAGCCGAACCCAATCAATCAATATATTTCTAGGTGACAAACCTGTAAAAGCAATGCTTGATTTATCAAGTGGTTGTTATTGTCGTTTAGGAACGAAAATAATCAACCTATAACAAATATGCGTTGTTCAATCATGTTCTTCTATGTTCGAATATATCTGTCACTAGCTTCATGATTAAAAAAAATATATAGTCCATGGCAGGCACGATGCGGTTAGATTTTGTTTTAGCAATTACCTACAATAAGTCGCCAATGATCGGAACATTGCGTAACCGGCATGCAAGTAATTCAAAGGCTGCTAGCTTTTTTTTACCTTGGTAACAGTTTGATAAAGTTCATGTAATTTTTGGAGGTTGATTTTTGTATCTTACATGAAGATTAACAAGGGTACTGCGTGCATGTGTACTGTTGAATGCCCATCGACTTAGTATGACTGAATGCGATTATCTATCACTGTGCCTGGGAACGAAGCATTTTAGTGACGTGGCAGCTTGTTCGTGTTGATGGCGATTGATCAACATCGCTAGTCGTTCTATCTCTGACATTATTAATTGCATATGTGCTATGCAGCAACAGACCGAATCACGTGTTCCTGACCAGATGTAATAACTACTTGCTTAATTACCATTGCTTGGATCATGTCAGCAACGGATTCATTATGTTATCCTAATTTGGCTGTTTGACCGACTGACTGAAAACATAGCAACACTGGTCATGTATTTCCCTTCTATCTTTTAATGCACATATAGTATATAGCTGTCAGATGAAGGCAATGTGCATAACCGCACTACAGGGTAGGGATCGCATGATATCGTGTATAAAATAATATTGGCATGTAGATAGTATCGTAATGCAAGAGGGATAACCGTCTTCTTAAGTCAAAGAACCGAGAAATGGAATCTGAAACTCGATTGGTTGTCTAATCAATGCGCAAATCTGGACTTGTTCTATTATTATAATCCATCATCACTCATCAGTGTTATGGAGCTCTCTTTGCTGTGCCAATAATATGTCAGCAATAGGTTGATGGTCACGTGGTGATACAGACGACATCGTTGAATAGATTGTGGATAATATTTTGGACACATATTAGCTAAGACATAGTGGTTTCTTGAATGCAGCGTACTACAGTGAAAAATTGGCACATTGATGGTCCAGTGAATCTTGTACAACAGTGGCGTGTAATCACATCGATGGTTCTGAAAAACTTGTACCATAGTGGGGAATTGTCACATGGATGGTTCCACGAGACTTGTAAAGGAGGCTAGTCATATTACTGTTTCAGCGAAATATGTACCGTAGAGGCAATATGCCATATTCATCCTTCTACGCTTCTGGTCCCATAATAGCGGTAAAGCGGACCATGTCTCTACGACACTTGTACCATAGCATGAGTAGCCATATTTTGTCATCCTTATATACACATATGGTGTTATTGAACTTTACTCAATATAGACTGAGTTTCATGGGTTGTCTCCGTGTTAAACGCAACGGGCACCGTATTATAAAACCCAAATATTATCTGCAAAAACCCATAAGATGACGCTTAGTCATGGGTATACATACTCCTAATATTCTCAATGTCACATGAACAGATATTCATTAAGTTTCACGATAAGCAACCAATGTTCAAACAAATCACCTCACCTCCTTATGTAACGCGGTTGTGCATGTTCAATCCCGCCGCTACATCAGTAATATATGTAAGTGACTGACTTAATGTGGCAGTGAATCGGAATCATTCTTTAGACATATGTTCTCTCATCAATATTCCAACTGTGTAATTTAGCTTATGAGGCCTTGTGAAGTAGGTAAGATGTCGTTTGCTCGATTCACATGAGACAAAAAGATGATGCAACATTTTGCAATATGGTAATCCATAATGATGATAACAATCATCAAAGCGATCTGAAACCTGTAAATTGTCAAGCTCTAGATTGTTTCGTCTGGCACTGAATAGATATGATATGGAAAATTGTGGATTCCCAGAGCGCAGAAGAACATCTCTTCAAATGTGAATTAAGTTAATGTGATAAAATCCCGCATTTGGAATCAGTAGTAAATATTTCTTCGTGTTAATTAGTACAAAATAGGAGACTGTAATTGAGCTCTTTCAGGATTCCATCAGCAACAAGAACACGGTTAAGGGTACGTGATACAGACTAGTGGCTACAGAGGTTTTTACTGCTACGCGCAAGTGCCACAATGGTAATATTCTTATCGTATTTCCCTGTATATTTCATTGGATATCACCAGTGCAGATATGATCTCTGGCTCTTTTTCTATGGACAGTAGTACTGCTTATCGAACTGGAAAATAAAGGAATAGGATAATTTCGTAACTAAATATGTTGGCTGCGTTCAGCACATATTCACATTGCTAACTTTTTCCACATTCGCATTGCATGCTGTTTAATGTGATTAAATAACTCTCAAATAGTAGACCATTAACCAGCAAGTAATGTTCCTTTTTCACTCGGCAATTACGTGACTTGCTTTCCTTCCATATTCCAAAAAATGCGCGGACGTATTACAGCGCCGGCGTGTCGAATGTTAATTAGTGTATAATAGCTCTAATTTGCATCTATCATGTATTTTTTTATTCAGAGTAAGCTTTAGTTTCTGTACTACTTAAGAGCGGAGATTTCTTGTAATTTGGCATGTGTATTAATTAAGGACATGGTGCTATATCAATATCCAAACCCAAACATCTGTTGATATCCAACCCGTAGCAAGTTGATGTAAACTTGGTGAGACGAATTACACGGTAAACCTTTCTCCCGATGATTGATTATCACATCAAATGGTTCACTCAGAAAGGCAAGGACAATGTCCTGCATCAAATCTTCAGCGCACCTTCATTTATCTATGCAATCTGTCACCGGCCAATCCCATCAGGCTTGACAGATAGGAATTGTGCATCACGACTCTTAGCCTTAGTGACAGTTTATATTCGTCAACAACAAACTTTTCTGTAAAACATGAATAAGACACACACGAAAGCCAATCGCCTCTCAACAACCTCATCAAGTCAACAGCCTGTCAAAGAAATCAATATTAAATCGTGAAAGTATGACATGTCATTGATCTCACTTCCATCTAATCTCAAAATTGGTATCTATACTTCTGCGTCGCTGATCATAGGCCTTATAGGCATTAAACTTGGATGAAATAATATCGTGAGCGAACTAAAATATGCTTCGCATCATAAATCAAATTCGCCGGTTGAGAGAGTAATGTAACGTTTAATCATCACAACCAGACGCATCATAAGGATAAGACCAGGTATACTCGTGAATTCTATACAGCAATTAACACAACACGCGCATCTTACATCTGGAAAGACTAACTATTTATTACACCTCATCATCCCCAAATGTCTCGTGATTACTAGATGCCATGATGTTGAGCATTGAGGCAATGGTCTCAATGTGTCACGGTTCGGTTAATCGATGGATAACCATAGGCACAATAGTGGAATCTCTATGGTCCAAGTGTAAGTAGTAAAGTAAAACGTAGGAATGTAGGCACTCCATTGGGCATTATTTAAGCAGTAGAAAAGCCAACTACGCATCAATCATTCCCTGCTTCGCGGAAATAAATGTCTGCATTTCATGCCTGGTATTAAGTTACAGCATCCAGCATCCTACTTGGTGTTTCAGCAAGTGCAGCTATTGTTTATACAGACTGATATTTCAAGCTAAGTGTTTGCTGAGTGAAGATTGATGTGGCAATTGGTCCAGGTTTTGTTGTGTATAAAAGCTTAGACCACAGGATGCGAGAACACATATTGTACAATGGCTTCAACTGTTTGAATTCGTCAGCAAATGTTCAAGATCTCGTTACTCTCAGATATGATTATTTTCGGACCGTGGATGCTATCCCGTAGTATTATTATTATGGATTATGATAGGCTGTGAGGTTAAATATATTGCAAATCCTGGTTTCTAGATCGCTAGCTATTTCAGAAAAATCCGATTGCAGTCCGTGCAGCCGATAAATCATTCATCACAGCGCTCACGCTCCAAGGGATCAGTCTGATGCCATCATCCCGTCGGATCACATGGCAAATCGTTGGCTAGAATGGAAAAAAGAAGAAGGCGGACAGGGCAATTGAAATACACCGCTTGTATGATGGATTAAATGGTTAAATGCTATGCTGCTCTACAACGCACCCACTTTGCATTTCGTTACACTATCATTGTGCATGTCGTTAAGGAGGTTGGAAAAGAATAAGCCAGCATGCTCTGGAGTATGCAACGTCGCTACGTCATTTCCTTAAGCATCAACTCCGCCACCTCCACCCCTCTACAACCGGGGATCTTATCATACTCAAACTAATGATTACCCTTTTCTTGGTGTGGTAGCACTTCATTACACAATTCAACATATATCTATGTGAAGTGATATATGCAGCGAATCTTGGCTTTCATAGTCGGTAACAAAACGACGGTTGTTAAGCACTAGATCCCGAGTAATCATTCTGAAACCAGATAAAACCTCCATATTTCTGTATGTCTTATTAGTGTGTGTTCCGTTGTTTTATCCTCCGCAATTGTTAGACCAGATTGATGAGCCCAGGGTGCGGCATTTTGGTTAGTTGTGGTATCTCCTGTGGAATCTTACGCCACAGCGATATAATCTTGCTCTATATCTCGTCTTACTTTACTGGTTTTTGAATTTTCATTTGCTGTTGCCCGATGCTCAATGCAACTCAGCATCAATAAATCTCTCATCAAGCAATATACTTATTTATTTGTTCCAGGGATACGTTGCAAACTGATTCTCCTGAAATGTTGATGGGCTGTTGATAAAAGTCATGTTCTCTACCCATGAAGGTGAATACCCTGGTCTTGTCAAACTAATTTGATTGTTTCATTAATTGACTCAATGTAGTACTGTAATAAAAATGGCTGAACCAGTAAGCATAATGTTCGTTTTTTATGAAGCAAATTGATGAACACTTTCGACCAATTCCCTCTTTATTATAACTTATAAATTACTTATGCAATGACAGCTGACTCAAATGCTCAGTTGGATAATTATGAGGTTTTATTTGTAATAATACTGAAGCACTAGACGTCATGATGTTTGTCATTGAATCTATGTACTATAAAGACGAAGGATTCATAAGTCAATGGCTGATCATACGCATATTCTTTGGAACCTCTCTTCAATATATAGCAATGATGCACATTTGTGGTTGGAGAGTTGAGAACACTGTTGCGGAATAAAATCGTTGCGTCGTTTATTTCCTTATCCCCTCCAGTCAAAGGCGTCAATATGCTACCTCAGCCTCATTTACTGCATCCCAAGATTTATTATTGGCGTGCCATGTTGACTCATATGTTTTTTCCAGTTGTTACACTGGTGTGTTTACGGTATGTCAATACATCAAGGGGCAATAATTGGCAGCAAGAGTCCGGAGGATGAACTTGATTCCAAGTTATCTCTTTGTATTTCCAAATGAATACCCATTATAGTAAATAAACCATTGCTTAACCGCTCTACATATGGCGATTAATGAAATAAACCTGCAGTAAAACACACACCCTTCCTGACATCCCATACCAAATAGAGTTCATTCATCATGTTTTGCGGTTGCGTGATAGCGATCATTTACAACAGCATAAAAGATTTCGTGGTATCTGAATCACAACATTCACGCAGACATAATGGACGGTGTTGTTGGTATTAACTAATTACAGTAGACTACATGCTACATGCACAAGTTGGTAAGAAGATTTAAGACTCAGCTCTTATCGATTAAGCTGTGATATTCATTCATGTATAAGTGGGCAGAGTAATTTGGTTCGTCGTATGTTTGATTGCCTCACACTCACTCATTCACATGTGTTTATTTATAAGGCTTAGTTGACTTCCGCGCCATACACAGTGTCTACTATTGCATAAAACCAGCCCGATACCATATACGACGCAACTTATTTTGAAAGCAGGCATATAGAAGCAACCTGATTTAAATCATAGCCATAAATGTGACGGTAACTATGATATCTCCATAGTACCTGGTGATGTGTCAGCAAAATGTCAATGCATCGCGTGAGTTGGGGCTCTCCTTATACATTGTCTTTCACACGAGGAAAATGTAATGTACTAACATATCATGCCTCACTACGTTCATTAATGCAGCTGACCAACAACACGTGGCAGCTTATCTCAATCATTTATTTGATATATGCGTATCGCATAAATATTCCGTCAGTGTAGTGTTGCCCAATAGGTGGGTAGAGGTATCAACGTTTTCGTATTCTTAAGTAAGGATTTGGGCCATAATCGTGCGACAATATGGTAATGGCACATTTTGATTGCGTTAATACTCTGTCAGAAGGTGTGCAAAGCGAGGTATCCACGTTTTCGTATTCTCAAGTAAGGATTTGGGCCATAATCGTGCGACAAAATGGTAATGGCACATTTTGATTGCGTTAATACTCAGATGTGCAAAGTGACCTGGCTCCCGTAAAGTACCATTTTCATGTTCTTGAAATGCTTCGTCTGGCATTGAATCAATATCATGCTGACGATGTGATATCGCGCCCATACGCATACAAGAATAAATAATTGCTTATTCTTAAAAGCGTCTGGAGTATCGCGCCCATTTCGGTCGATGCAAACTTCTGCTGACAATATCCACCTTACATCCGAAATAGACACATCATTTTTATGCATCAGCATATGATTTACTTGACGTCACGATGTTCGTTATTGAACAATGTACTTAAACGATGAAGGATTCATTAGTCAATGGCTGATCATATGCATAGTCTTGGCACCTCTGTGGTGTGAGTGTAGGTAGCAAGGGAAAAGTAGCTCTCTTATGAGTATAAGCATTACTGACAGGAGCATTATCTGGGCGTAAGTACAGCCATAGAAGCATTACATGAAGTCTGAATTGCCAACTTTTTATTCAGTTACAGCAACTAGGATTCTGCTTAGTTTTACAGCAATCTATTGCTTATGCAGGCTGACGCTACAATGGAAGTGTTTGCAGAAGGACAATTTGCTTGGCGATCATTTTGTACATAATAACTTTAATACAAGCAAAGTCCACAAGATACTGGAAGGTGAGACAGCACGGATTTATCCAGTTGAAGGTTTTGACGAAAAACAGAGACTAATTTATGGTCCGATTAAGTCTGTAATGGGTCATTTAGGTTGTTCTGCAGGGTTGGTACGTTTTTTGATTAATTTGTTAGATGATGCCTTGGGAGGCACAGTGCTTTTTGGTTATCGCGACACAATGTGTTGTAACAGTGCCAACTTTTTCAGACAAATCCTATAACAGTTACTGTGCACGAGCGGGCCTCATTTATTATACTTCACAGAGCTCCTGTAACAGTAGAAGAGCTTCATGCTATCACCGCATTCGATCACATGACAAAACGTTGGCTGGAGTAGAACATTGGATTAGGTGAGGTTGCCTATTAAACGACACCATCTGTCCGATCGATATTGATATATGGATACATACACAAGCTACTTCATGAACGACTCGTAAAGCTATCCATACATTTCCCCATGTTGCACCACACCGAATCCCATTGCATTCGATTTCAGTTTGCATTCCATCATCACTGAGTAAGTAATTTTGGCACTGCCGTGGTAATATTAAAAGAGTCTGTTAACTATGTTAAACGAGTGGAGTACTGTAGATTGCTATGTAATCTATACTGAGATGCTCTATATCCCAGATGATTCAACGAGGATTAGCTGAATTAATGTGCTATTGCATTGTATTGTTATTGGACACAAGGTGATTCATCGTCATTTTGTAACTTCACTTCGCCTAATAACTAGCAGCTTCATTGAATGTGCCACTAACTAATCACTAAGCACGTGGGCATATTATGAACAGGAAGACTTCGACAAACATGCTATGGAGTGTGTAAAATAGCTCAGCATGCCCCTGCCCCAAACCAAGTCACCGACTCTTCTCGTGCTCACATCCATAACAATATACATACATGTATATATATATGAACATGAATATATATATATATGTATAAATATATATATTCATATTAATTTATATATACATTTCTATATATATGTTTATACATATATAAATATATATATATATATATATATATATATATATATACTATATATATATATATATATATATATATATATATATATATATATATATATATATATATATATATCCACATATATATATATATATATATATATATATATATATATATATATATATATATATATATATATATATATATATATATATATATATATATATATATATATGTATATGAGAACCATTTATTTGATTAATTTCTACGCAAACGAAACCTCGGTATGGAACAAGAAGCCATGTGAGTGTGGGTAAGATATTCAGATATCATAAGAATGCCAGACAGAAAATCAAATATTCTTACAAGTTACACCTAATCTGTTATGTAACACAGTTGTTTATTTTCAGCTCAACCAAATCACTTATTAATTACCTAGGTAGCTGACCCACCCAATGTAGCTATAGATCTCATTCATCATTAATTTAGTATATGGTCATCACATCAATATTCCCTCTGTGATGTTCGGCTCATATCGAAGTACGAGGCATGAGAGATTTTGTTGGCTCGAATAGGAATTTTGCTTGATAAAGTGAGACCAAATAAAAAGAGAATGACATATACTGAATGGGTTATTCAACAACACTCTGAGTAAGGAGGACAGCTACTTTAAACGCGACATGGAGCTCATTACATTCCGATCTAATACTCTTGAAATTCTTCTTTAACTCGGAGATGCTGTCTGCGTTAGAAGAATGAACTCTATGTCTGAGTGCTTATCTAGCTGCAAAATTACAAATTGGGCCGACGCCACGAAAATAAAAGAATGTACCTCAAGATGGTGGTTGTGTTGAGAATATATTGGGCATGTTTACCAATTTCATATTAGCATAGCATACTATACTCCAAAAGAAGACCATTAACTAGCAAGTCTGAGCACTAATTCACTGTGTGGTTGATATCGACCACCTTTTTCATAGTCTTTCATGGCGACGAGTTAGAATGACGCTAATGAACTGTGAAGGTTTATTACCCTAGTTACTCTGTCAACCTTCCTTCCGTTGATTAATAATCACATCCAATGATTAATTGATAAAGGCAATCTCCTCAAACAGTTATACAATGCATCTTCATTTACCCATATTGGAGTTCAGAGGCACTTAAATTTATATGCTATGATGCATTTCAAATGTCAATCAAAATCCGGTGAATTCATGTACGTTGTTCAATACTTTATTGGAAAAAAACTATTCGTTACTATGCATATTTTTTAGAAATTGCATTCCGTGACCATTGCCTTAAGGAATGCTTTACTTCAATGATTTACCTTAATACGATACATTGACAGTATGAGTAAAAAACAAACAAAGCCTAGAGTATATTGAATGGTGAATATATGCTATATCACTCATCACTGAACCTCCCACAGTGTACAAAAGATGTTTTAACATGGCAATCGTATCTTGAACGTGTAATCGTCATTTTTGTATGAAGTTAATCCTTTGTTGCATTAAGCCGTATTAGTTTGGTTCATGGTAAATCCCTGCATAGCGCACGAGTCAGATAAAACATATATTGTTAGAAAGGTGGAGGTCGCTGAACGAAAGGCAAGAAGAAACGATATTCAGATGTACTGCTTGAATCCCTGTTTCTTTTCAGTGGCTCAGAGAGTATTCTACGAAGATTTAACTTTAAACACACTGTGAGAAGAAAATATGCCAATCTGAAGGCAGACATTCCGTAGCAGGCGCAAAGAAAAAACAACAACATTGACCTAATTTCCTCAGTGCTGATCCCAGGCAAAGTAGACTTTGTTTTGCATTAGGAATATATGTAATAAAGTCAATGCGAGTAATTGGAACGCCTCTTGTGTATTACGACAATCGCGTAGATATTTAAACCATCATATTATATATATACATCAAATATGTTTGCTTAGATATTCTTGTTCATTTGGAGGGAGAGGTGGTTATTGAGATCACTTTCAATCACTACAAGCTTACGGTTCCAGCCAATAAGAAAGGGTAATTACGACGTAAATTGTACTAAAAAACTGGAGTAACGCACACTTTCATGATGTTTGTCATTGAACCGGTATTGGCCGGTAGATATTCATCAGTGTTGCGTCACAAATAGTAATATTAGTTCACAATGCTCGGTTCGAATCAATTAATTCATTCCAACAGCCCTTCAAATCTGATCCTGGGGAGTCTTATTTGACTTGTTAATATCCTTTTCAGCACGCGCGTAATATTGACGTGTTTCTGCGAGCCGTGGTAAGCATCGTTAGGTTTAATAACTCGAATAGGTAATGCTGCATTAACGCGTGTTTGTATATCCAGGAGGAAATACTGTAAGCCACCCGAGCATCCTTTGTATTCATTATATTGACCCAGTCGAAACTATCATCAAATACGCTTCTGCAGTTATTTGTTATTATTCTGTGATATTAATTATTCGCAGATTTAACGTTTTAAGTATTACGTTCGGAAACCGGAAGACGACCAGATATATCCGTCACAAGTGACCACTGACATTGTGCTGACGTTTGTTATAACATTATCGGCAGTCCACATGAAGGTTTGTTATTGTTGAATGCTGCCTCATGGTGAAAAGAAGAGAAACGAAAAGACGCGATCCGAGCCGTGTAGCTGGTGTTTATAGGGCTTGATGAATCGGATATACTGCACTTCCGTTTTCAAACACAGCGTCTGCTGCTCGTTATCACACGTCTGATACCAAACAGCCTTCAGCAACGCGACCAATTCAGAAGAAAGGCATCTAGATGTTATCCCAATGAAGCAAGCTGGGGTCTGCAGGGCGCCATGTAGGACAGGATGGGTATTTAATGCAGTTTTCTGACTTCAATTATTGATTGAATGCCCTAAGCCTCCCCGCCTTCTGGGGCCGCCGGGCTCGCCAGGTGCCTGCCTTCACTTACACGATAACCAATGATAACTCCTCTCTCTTACCTGCCCGATCAATGCTCCCTCCTCATCTGACCACTTCTACTTAAGCGGCCCGTGATGCACTATCGTCGCCTGCTTACTGGTGCCTGGTGAATATGTTGCTGCGTCGGCCCATGAGGATATCAGCAGAGCATGAGAAAGGCAAACCGTGAGTTGGTGCTCAGATAGTATGGTCTACAGATGACTTAAAGAGGGCGCTTCTAGCTAACATTGGAAGCTTTTATGAAATCGCCCGTGAATGTGTAACTGGATGCGCGCTCGTTGTCAGTATGTGACAATAGGACTCTTGGAGCACCGCTGTCGAGATTATTAGGATAAAGCCGACAAACATCAATTTAAAACCAGCAGCATGGGCAGCTCTCTATCGCGACTGAAACTCCGCAAGGGGTATACTCCAGGTGGGTGCTACAGGCTTGTTACTTATCACATGTACATCATGGAATGTATGCTTGATTGAATGCAACGAATATCTGTGTCATTTAACTAATATCTGATAAACGCATGTATGAATAAGAATTTTGAGTGTAGGTAAGAAATACGAATGATATTCTGATACGAACAACCAGCCAAACATAATCGACATTAGAAACCTACTTTATGTAATAGCCACCATTGTCAATAAGTGAGGCACTCATTATATCGTTTCTATAGGTCAGCGATTCGCATGACTAATGGCTTTCCTTATACGTTGCCTTTCTCACAAGGACAAATCAAACCTTCTTTATGGTCCGTAACATGACAATGCTCCCCAGTAAATGACCTTGTATCCACGTCGCTAACTGCTGTGGGAGGAGGATATTGTAATCTTTTATACGCTGCACATGCGTAGTGGTTGTTGTACACAGGTCGTATTCGACGCGTTCCAAAATGCCATGACAGGATATCCTTAGGAACTAACCTCGTAACAGGGCGATCACTGATATCCAAGTGAATTGTTGCCAATCCACTATATGCAGCTGTTCTATTGTTTGTAGAACATCTTAATAATCGACTGCTTAACAACGTGCCAACCAATAAGGGTCTATTCAAAATTATAGTGCTTTGATTTTCCTCCCTCTTCGACAAGTGGCTTATGATAAGTAGACATCACCTAGCATCATAAATATTTGCCCATCAATACATTCATGTTTGGTGACATGATAGAGGCCTATTAACAATATATATATATATATGACATGATAGAGATATATATATATAATATATATATATATATATATATATATATATATATATATATATATATATATATATATATATACTGATATATATATATATATATATACAATAGATTACTGATAGACGTTGTCATATATTTACCCCAGTCTCGCATATGGAAGACCTATATTCACAACGATTTGCCTTTTAGTTGTGAATATTGCCACTCATTTTTCTAGCTCGATCATCACAATCTGAACCATGTATCATGGCACGTTCGATCAATATATACTTCATAATATACGTATATTAACGTACTTTGATACATCCTTCATTTGGCGACAAACCATCTCGTCTGTCCAAGCTACCATGGAAAAAGACCGCCCGTCTAGTGAGATAGCGTGAGCAAGACGCAGCCGTCTTTCTGCATGCTTTCTCCAAGGCGGTTCTCTTTCATTCAGATCAATGATTTTAACGCATTGAAGCCGATAGACGCACCCGTGTAAGTATGGGATAACATGAATTCTGGCTGATTGGCTGGCCGGATCTCTCTGCTCAGCAGCAGCAGCAGCAGCAGCTAGAGGGAGCGATTCAGTGAGTTGAGGGAGAATTCCTTACCGAACTGGAAGCCGCGGTTAACTGGAGGTATTGGGCATAGATCGTCTCGCATGGCCAGGTGTACATCAGGATATAGCCGGTGTGGTGGTGATGTGTATATACTTGAATACAAATCGATGACTGGTATTTCATCTTTTTTGAATGGATATGGTGCGCCACCAGAACAGAACGTGTCAGGTGCGTAAATATCGACTAACGAGCTAGTTTCATTCTTGCTTGGCTGTGCGAGTGTCTTTATAACGATATTATGCCAGAATGATCACTCGGCCACGCACTGGTTCATAAACAACATTGTGAAAGCATGTGACGATACATGTTAGTGAGGCGCAATGACACGCCATTAACTGTGCCATAACCACTGATTATCTCTACCAACGTCTAGCACCCAACAACACAATCATTGCCTGACGTCAATTATCATAACACTAACAGCCCTATTTGTACATCAGGGAAATGTAAATTGCTTATCAGAGACAATTTGTACCTTCGAAAAGCTGTCCATACACTATATACCTGAGGGCTGCTGCTTTATGTGTTCAACTCATTGCATTTCACAAAATGCTATCCATCGAACATCAAACACGAGATTGGTTCCTGTTACCGCCGCGTCATATGGGCAATGCTTTTATACAGATTAGAATTTCCAGCATGGACGTATTATGGAATATTGCGTCGTTACCAGCAGCAGTGATGGAAGTAGATTGCTCCAGAGAGGTTGAATATAATTATGGTGTCGAATCCCGCGGTACGACAGCTGTGCGCTGAGAACGTAGAAAACGTACGAGAATATTGCAACTAATTCTCTTCTGAATTATTTCAGCCACTATGCAATTGCTTATTTACGCGATGCGGAATACACGGTCGGGCTACTTGCTGGAGAAAGACATCGGTCGAGTGAATTCCTGTTTTTAATGCCCACCTGCGTGAATGAATGGCTAGATACCCCACTCTGATGGTTGCATTAATTAGTAAAGCCATTCATTCGCACCTCGCTGGTGCTTAATGTGACATCTTTTGGATAGCATGACAACAAGTGACATTCTCGGTCATATTCCTCTTCTCTCTCTCCAAATCACACCACATTGAGGGCTCCCTATGTGTCAGTATTATGGTGTGTTGTGTTACAGACAGAGCCATCTTGACGAGCAACGATACAATGAGCTGCTTCCCGCCGCGATTTGATGATATTTACATGGACATGAACGGGACAGGCATGGGGCTGAGGTTTGACACTAAAACAACGGAATTTCCGGAGAGTCCATCTGACTGTACAACGCTCTCCACTTTGTCATCTGCCGCTCCACTCGACGCTAAACACAAGTACCATTTATTTTTTGCCTATGACCCCCATGATAAAGCCTGGGTGGACAGTGTCGTAAGGCGACTCGAGGATGAACCATACAACTTCCGCTGCTGCTCTTCCGACCGTGACTTCTCTCAACACATGAGTCACGTGCAGAACATCATGTGCTCTGTTATGCTGAGTCAGCGGGTTATCGTGGTGCTGACTCGGCAATTTATTCGCGAGTCATGGGCAGATTACGAGAACAGCATAATTCATGTGACGTCACTGAGTCAGAGACGACAGAGGGTGATGCCTATTCTGTTGGAAGACTGCGAGGGTATGGTGCCTGATTCCCTCCGACTGGCTCAGCCAATAGCAGTTAATCAGGACAGCCTGTGGGATGGCCTTTTACTCCAACTACAAGCTGGTCAGTATTCCCTTCCCAGAATACACTCCCAAATAGAAGTGAATTCAAGGGGTTGCTTTGGTTCTCAATGTTTTCTCCAGGAGCCAATAAGTACCGCCTGTTTGGGCATAAATTGTTCAGTAACGTATTTATATGGTTAGATAAGCGTGTATCGCATGGAGGATAAAGACTTGCTTGTCATGATGTGTAGCGTCACAATATAATAGGCAGTCTCCACAATAACATCCGAATGGGCAGATCTTCCCAGTTTTTCCGAATGCATGTTAATCCTAATTATATAGGGGAATTCAAATGAGGACATGTTTGCTGCGATCTTGTAATCATCTTGAATATTAAAGCTCTGCGATGTTCTCTAAAGAAAATAAATAACGCTTGTAATTCACAAGTTTTTTAAGCACCACCATTTCCATATGTTGCACCATGGTAAGACAGATGGTATCCCACTCAGCGACTCTCTGCAAACCATCCGCTCCCTCTCATCTCAAATGGACGGTAAGTACTTTGACTCAAGGATGGTTCTCGTTTTGTAAGCCAAGCAATACGCTTAAGTCAAGCCGCCATAATAATCGCTGTCTGTTGAATAGATGGATGTTAGAGGTTGAATGCTTTTGAACAATGACCACGTTGCTTTACTGTAGGTTACACAAACGGTCAGCGCCTGGTCACAAACAGCGCCACAGTGAAGGGCTACTTCAAACCACAGCTTCTCTTTAATTACTGTATCATGCCTCCCTCTCTACTGGCGCCCAAGTGTCTCGGTCAGTACTCGTATGGATAACCAGTGTTGCAGCAATTCACATGCACAAGCATCCATTCTGTTAAACAGTCCATGTTTAAGGCTGTTTATCTTGAATGTTGCACGTTATCTAACATTGCTTATCCTTATGATTATGGTATAAGCAGATGGATGCCCAGGAATATAGGGATATTGTGAGAACTGTTGGTTGTGAAGACATCGGCCAGCGGCTGTCATGGCTCTATTCGGCTGTGCCACTCATCATTATCATGCTCATCTTCACGCTGTGGTGCATCGCGCTTATCCTTATCATCTTCCTGTATCCAGAAAACACACCAAGTACGTATCATAATGACAACATGAATAAAGAAGAAGCAAGTAAGGTTAAAAATATTTCATGTGACAGACAATAGTGATAGTTTGTAATGGAAGTCCTTGCTGTAAAACCCTTGTCTTGATGTGTTAGAACTGTTGTTTCACTAGTTGGCCGTTCAACTCATGTGCAGCGAGTTTTGACTTCGATTGACAGGTACGCTACCTGTGCGACTGTGTGTCTTTACACTTCCTGCTGCGCTTATTGTGAGCGGATGTATTCTTCGCTGGCGATATATCAAGCAACATCAGGAAGAGGTAATTTAAGCTTCTCTATGACCCTTTCCTTTGTTACATGTCAATTCACGTTACTCGAAATGGCTTGTTTATTAATGCAATTTTTGGTTAGATGATTATATCGCTCCGTACGGTTGTAGCTATCTATTAATATCCACTACATGAGATTGAGCACCTGTTTTCAGTTGGCCATGACGATGTTCAGCAGAAGTATTTACGCTAATAAGATCTTGTATGAAAGTCACAAGCCCCTCCTGATTAGTACAGCCAGAACCAACTCAAACCAATTCAATGTATCCTTTTCCCAGGAGTATACATCCCCTTATAATGTATTTATTGTTATATGATATAAAGCTCTCAGTTTGAACACATTCTGTTTTCCTTGACACTTCAAAGATATGCTTTACTTACTATAACAGAAGTGACTGCATGGTGGGTTGTAGAAAAATATGTAGATAACAAAACCATGAACACTGTGGACGATAGCTATATTGATATATCAATCATTGATATTATCTGTTACAGGAGAACATCAAACTTTTGTTGACCCATTGTACAGACACCGAAGTCGCTCAGTTATCCAAACTTGTGGACGTATACACTACATCCTCCACCTACCTACATGAGGTATGAGGATCGTGTTGTAATATGATCATCTGTTTCGGCTGATTTGCTTTGTGATGCTGTCTTACTATATATGGCATATGTATGCATACAGCGTCCTTTGGCCATTAGGTTAATGGTCATGATGAGTTCTGCTTACATCCTAAACTTCAGCTTCAGAACTATGAGCCATTGTCTGGAGCAACGACACACTAAAAAGCGACAGTGTCTGTGTCAGTACATAGAGGAATTCCTCGCCTTATACCTTCACTGTGAACGAAATGAAGCCAAAGACGACAATATAAAACATATCTTTCTGAAGTAAGTATGATGTCTTAGCACCCATAGAGAATATGTTAATCAACCTTCAACATATTTTATTAACATGTTGGTCAGAATGACCTGTTCTACCATGAAAGTTAGCATTTATGGATCTTGTTTATAATATATTGCAGATATCTAAATTGCCATTTGGACATGCCAGACACTATGCCCACTCAATTTGGAATGTCCCATGGCATAGTATGCTATACAAATGCTTCCTGATCTGTATGTTGTTGAGGATGAACCAAATTTTTCTGACGATGGAAGGCTAACCCTGTACGACTGTGATAGATTGTCAATCTACTTTACTCAGCTGCCGGCCACACGATTCGTTGTACCATATTTACTCCCTCACAATTGATCGGGCATCATTCAGCAGTCAATGTATCATGTAGTTCATTATTACACACTCCATTAAACAATTATCATCCATTGATCGTTTTCACGTTTTCGATTTGCATTGTATAATATTAATCCATGACGAGTACATTAGACAGATATCAGCTTAATATATAACTGATCAACAAAATATCTTATTATATGAATTGCCGATAAAGCATTGATAGACAGTAACAGGTCATTGATGAGAACTGGCAATGCCATTTGTAATCATTTTATCTGGACCAGATAGATAATATCTTTATTATAGACGTATGTACCAAAGTATGACATCTTACACACTGTAATATTGACATTCTGACCACATTCAGATTATATATGTTCGCCGTACTAGTATTGACGAACATATCAATCTGAGTTTAAACGTGACCACAGGCGCTCAAGTCAATATCCCTGAGTGACAGTGACATGTTTAAGTAAAAGATGGTGTGAGATACTGAGTGAGCTGTGGGTGCGCTATGGGTTATTGTCGAAAAGACTCGTCAACTTCAGATTATCCAACAAAACCGACGTTTTGGACACATTTTCGGTTCATATTTACATTCGATGGATTATATCAAAACGTTTTGGGTACTTAATCGTGCCATAAATAAAGCTATTTTACAAATGTCTGGAGCGAATATTTGCACTTCAACCAGCCAGATGCAACCCGATGTCTGCGATTCGCACTGCTGTACGGAGTGAAGACATTTGACATCGCGCGCTCTCATTGGCTACAGCTAAATTGATCTCAGACAAGCCATTTGGGAGGAGGTCATTCTTGTTGCTCAAAACTTCCTTCTTTGTATGCTAACAATGTGATCGTACTTTATCGAAGTGCGATTAGCCTTTATTTCGACGTTGCCCCACGCAGAGAACACAAACCTTGGCGCGTTTTTATAGATTATAAGGATATGCAAATGAGGTCAACTGCTCTCTCTTGTCAGCTGACCTCACTCGCTCGATGATCTCTTTGTTTTGGTTGAGTAACATAGATCTCCGTGCGTCGTAGTTTGCTCCATTAGGTCACAACGCTTATATAAGTGACTGTCCCGTTGCCTATGCGATAATTGTCTATGTGAACCCGCTGATATGCAAGACCAATCAATTCAATCAAAGTTTTTACTATTGACATCTTCGCAAATTGGGCAAATATTGAAGAACACTCATTCGATATATAACTCTCCATTATCGCCTGAACACCACGTAATACATTTATAGAAAATAGCGGCAGGCTATTGAGGCTTATCAAATAACATTCGAGGGAGATAAGTGAACTAACTTTATATTTATATTATTATAATAAAAATGGAACATGATCTGATCAGTCTGTCAATGTAATTTACCTGCCATGTCTCCAAATTACAGAGTGCCCTCGCCGAACATAAGCAAGTAGAAAATCTGTATTTTTCAAACGAAACTAATGTCATCTTATTGACTGTGATTGTGCCGTAAATATGAATATTTAAACCACATTGCGCTAACAAAGAGACAAACTTTTCCATGACGGATAACTAGTGGTCTGGAAACTGACAAAAAAGGACGAAACGCGATCAAGTTGGAGCCAAAACTGTTTTCAAATTGTACCGCCAGCAGCAGCCAATCACAGACATTGGCGGCATTTCAGAGATAGGGCTGCTGCCGAACACCACCGAACGCGCGCGTTGAATGAATTGACTTAAGTGCCTGTGAATGTGACAACGCTTTCACACCACAGCCCAACAAACGTTGCATCAAGTAGCCACGAAGATTGGGAGTGTTCAAGAACCCAGTTCTAATAAGAAGAGGTGGGTCTGTCGAATTTATTCGAGATCATGTCGGTTTTCATTGTCGGTGCTTAGAGGTCACATTAGTCACTGTTACAGACGAATGACAGATTGAGTGTAATTTACGACTATAAATCTGCTCTCTATGGAATGTAAAACACTTGGTTTATAACGTTACTTGGATTCCTTTTATCTGTCTCTTTTTCTTTCCACATTGTTTGGTTGTCACCAAAGAAGAGCTGAAAACACACTCTTCTGCCTCCGGGGTTCGTTAGATGAGGATGCAGGAATACTTGAGGCTTTCTAGTGGTTACACCCGCGTCTTGGAGTAAACCTCATGATGCAAGAGGGTCGAGGCCTGTACTGATTCAATCTACAGAAAGCTCACAGTAACAATCGTGTTTAGCTAACATCGCAAATCGGTCATTATCTGACACAATCTTCTCATACTATGCTTTTTGGTGAATTATCGTTGGCATGCTAGTGGTTTATTTTAAGCACTATCATTATCAAAAAAGTTTTATAGCGACATCGATAGTAAAGATATGACAAGTCTGAAAAACCATACTGCATTTTCTCAATGAACCTTGATTACTCTGAGGTAGTATACTATATCTCTGTGTAATTGAATATTGCTCTTGCTATGCATTATATTGCTCTAGCATTGCAAACTACTGCTAAGTTTGTCGTAATATTGCTGTAGTATAGTTGAATATTGGTTCCTATTTGAGCGCTTTAACTGCAGATATTATCAAATCTTTGAATTATCAAACAGCAAACCTTATACCAAATACCATAATCAGGTATATCGCTGGTTTGTTTGAATGTAGCCATATACGACTCGTATGGCATTCAGCGCTCTTGATTGACGTAGGAAAACCATAAATAACTAAAACTTAGAAGCCCATTGCAGTCAGTCATTTTCACAATGAAAAGACAACTGTGAATCAATCAAACGAATATATCGCAATGTGAGGATACGGGATGCAGATATGGCGGGAAGGCGTGAGTTAATACTAATACAGCTCTGTGATTTCAGTAAGACTTAACAACGACTGCAATAAGATTAGGGGCAATTCGAATTCAATACAGTTGTCAATCCGGTAAAATTCTTTTAAATTGACTTTCAATATATCTTTGTTGACTATGTTATGGGGCAGCGTTAAGAATTTTTATGACCAAATATATCAATTGTTCAATCTTGCAAGCTTTGGCGTAGATGTTAGTTGGCAGAAAAGTTTGGTTAGATTTATATCAGCATTGGAATAAGAGAGGGAATAATATTTTAAGCCTTCAAGGATAAAAACGACATCGATATTGGGTTAGTTCTGAGTATTGTCGGCCCTTTAATCAAAACAAAAATGCGACGCACTGAGTGATTCCGACTGACAGTCTCTCTGTTGTTCCTATTTAGGGATGTCAGAAAATTGGAAAATGTCCTACGCTGCTATGGAGTAATGATGCATGTGCGTGTGTGCAAGCAATACTATTTAATTTGGCAGTTACTTTAGCACATGTCAACAGACGAGCATTTAGTTGATTGGTAGAACTAATGCCATTTGCACGTAACATTGCCTTTGAACTTAGTCAAACTCTGCATCATTATCAGCAATTGTTAACATTATGGCATCATCAGTATATGAAATGATGCTCGTCGTGACAATGCGGTTGAGATTGTGTTTTTAATGTGCAGGTTAAAGTAGTGGTATGTCAGAGCCAAATTTGATTTATCATCGCTGGTAGTTATATAGCACACCAACATTAGATCCTGTCAGGTTACGCAATCATGGCACGGTTCAAGCATATCGAAAGAATTAGACATTGAAACATAGGAATTGCTTCCAGATGTCATCCGTTAAAAGCGACTTACAAATCAACAGCCATTCACATTTCCCCATCTGTTTGCATTACGGCTTTATTAAACAATAATTGAGCAATTTCTTCGCAGTATTTGGTCATGTATATGTATAAGAAGCAACTGCGGATGAAGACTAATATGGCCTTCTGCAATGACGAATGTGAGACAGTAAACTATAATTATGTTAGTATACAGCCAGCATAAGGTTGGATTTAGCATGGTGACAAACGCAACTGTGCGAAGTTGACTGGCTGCTATTTGTCATGTTGCTCTGTATTGTCGTTCAATGTTGACCATAAAAGCAACGGGGCTAAATTTATGATGCGTCCTCCATATTACTAGGGACACAAGAGAACCATAAAAATTAACACGGTTAAAATGCTGTGATAAGTGCAAGTTGATCGTGCGATGCAATATTCTTGTTCACATTCTGTCCCTTTAAGTGGTCGTCTTGCGGCACTACCTTAACAACATATACAGCCACTCCCATTTATTGTGACAACGGACAAGAATCATTTATCAGATCATGAGTTGACGACATCAATATTCAGAAAGATTGCCTCATAATGAATTCCGAGATGGGTTTTGGGCAAGTTGCCCTATCGGGGTGCGGAAAGATTGCATAATAAGACTAATGAATAAACATGAAAACCCCTTATATGGTCCTATCGTGTCACTTGGTATCTGAATATGTGGCCGAGAAGATTGAGATAAGAGGTGAAATTATTGTCAGGTTCTGATATTAGGGAAATGCATTATGTCAATAAGATCTTGTGCAATCATTCAATATTTTTCGAATTGAAATAATTGAGATCCTATTTGTATTTATTAACCCAGTGCGGTCATATTAATTGACTATGGCGCCGGAGAAACTGGTTCAAATGTATTTGTTTTTTCCAAACCACAATCAATCGACATGTTTTGTGACAACTCTGAAAAAGCAACGCTCGATTGTGAAATCTTATTCCTGAATGTTAAAATATATCTGTCGATACCGTCCCAATTGACGTAGCCAGTCCAAGGCATTTTCGTGTCCGTTTAGCCACGGAATCCATTGGGACATATTTTTGATGGTACTAGCAGCACTTTACTCGTTGTCAGAACGTTGAGTAGAAGTTGTTCAAAGAATGCCTGTTTATCACAAAGAGCTAACAATGAATCTCAAGTTGATGGTTGCGTCAAGCACATATTCATCATATTTACTACTTCAACATTTGCATTGCATACTGAACCAAATGATCTCAGTCACTGATAAATCAGGTCGGCGTCTGGATGATACCGACCATCTTGTTCATCTTAAGGTTTGTCAATGCAACCAAGCCTACATGGGTATAGATTGGTTTAGATTAGCGTGTCCAATCATCATCATATATCTCTTGTATGACTCTTCGATGATAAGCCAAATAGGCAGCTTTCGCAGCGAGAGAAAATCTTATGTAGAGCATATTGCTAACCAATCATGGTAGTCGCGAGGGTATGGCTTGTAACCTGACAATCGTGAGACTTACTCCAATGTGCTGTTAAATTGAAATGAGAATTTGATAGTATAAACTGTGTTCATCATGTATTTTGACAATAGAGGGGTATAGATGGAATGGGAATTGAGGATTAGAGCTTGATGCCACTATGGAGAGAAAAGTAAGAGTATTGAAAGGAACGGATCACTGTAACCCATTCTAATGCCCACTTTCGTACCAAAGTGTCAAGTTAAATGGGATTTTCTGAAAGATGATTTCTACAAGTGCATTGTGGTGATGTAACTACAATGAATCGCGAATGTCTATCCCGCATCCATTGACAAAGACATTAACAATCTTCTGCAGCAGTTTTATCTAATACACGGCCGTCATTTGCTGTTGCTTCCCAGTATTTTATGTATTTGTACTAACAGCGATTTTTGTGGGGACATTTTAATTTTCGGTTTGTTGATGTTATGATCAATGTATGAAACGAGAAGGTAGAATATTAATCGGGGAGGTGCTAAATGCGTCCATATTTATACGATCGAAACTGAGGCGAGCTGTACAGAATTTTGGGTCACGTTAATGATATACTATTTGTTGATAAAGGTCAATTACGTAAAGATTCATGTCGGACGAGGGGTGGCATAAGAGAGGTTCAGGGATTTTCAACCGTAATACTTCACATTTCACGAACATTTGTTATAACTTCTTCTGTTTCACTCTTTGAACATGACAAAAGTCACACCAAATGCAGAACTACACTTAAGCATAAACAAATGTCTTTGGTTGACATTGAGCAACTTGCCAGATGTACTTCTAGCCCAGTGATGACAGCCACAGGGCAGCCAGAGGTAAGGCGGCAAAAAGCTGCAGCCGAGCGATAGATCATACTTAACACTCTCTTCGGCGTTTCTCATGACATAACATTGTGAGAGAGTGGGCTCAGATCCCCATACAAGTCACGAGGAAATGACGTTCAGTCTTAATTTGACTTTGATTCAAAGTTTCAACAACAATCCAATTAGCATCTACCGATATGTCTGAAATTTACAAATTATTCATAACGTAATGGCATGCTTACGAAGTCATGTGATTAACTTCGTGTCATGACGTTTGATTGAACCGTCATCCTTTAAAACTAAGTCTATGGTTAATCTTAGACACATTAGTAGAACCTCTTTAGAATTTAGGACACAAGTGTGTATCCTGTAAATGTCTGCACTACATACCCAACTAAGGCAATTATTGGTCTAAAAGTACCAATCCCTTCTTTCTTCGCAGTAAAAAGTGTTCAGAATTCTTGGCCTTCATTCAGTTACAGCCTCCAGCATCCAGCTTGGTTTTCATAGGTTGAAGCTATTGATTATACAGGCTAATATTAGGAGCCGACTGTTTGCAGAGGGATGATTGATGCGGCAATGGACTAGATGTTGTTACAGCGCCTTGACTATTTGTATTGTGAATATAATCGGATGCCAGAGTATATTAAAAGGTAGGCCAACATAGTACAATGGATTTATCTGTTATCTGTCGACGAATGATTAAGATCTAGTTACAGTTAGATGTGCTGTTTAGTGGGCTAATAGAAATCGTGCTTTAGCAGTTGTATGGATATAAATACATATGCTGTATGATATGCTACAAGGCTGAATGTTATCATCATTCATGATATACTCTGTTGTTAATGTGTAACCAATAACAATTAGTACATGGACGGGCCTGATAAAGTATGCGTAACGGAGCCTACGCTCCAAAAGAGAGCGTGATGGTATCTCCCTATCTGTCCACATTGGCGAATCGGATTGGAATACGCTAAAAGGTGGACTAGGCTATTGACGTAAACTGTACATCTGATATATTCAATCTTAGGGCTGAATCCATGAGCAACTCAATGGGCTGTTCGTGAAGCGGCCTATGCTATAGCCTATATCCAAAGCAGCGCGTCATGAAAATCACTTTACCACCGCATCAGTGTTCATTCCATTGCCCATCAAAGAGTTATCCAGCTCGTTTGATACATGACCAAATCAGAGTCATGTCTGATTTACTAAGCTTTGATATGTGATTGAGACTATGACATGCATTCATCATGAAGGTATCTATTTCATAAATGAACATCACGAGACGCACTATATGCGCAGTATTATGTACAATCGTTGTTGACTGTGCAGTGTTGATCAGAAGTTGTGCTGATGCTACCTACACCTAACAGATCAATAGAACCATTAACATTATCATTCGTTCGTTCGGCAGAAAACCATGATTCAGTGAATTCAGATCGTTTTGCAGAGTATAGTGAATACATCATGGGCATCATTGAATATTCATTTCTTTTGTAAGTCAAAATTTCTTATCATATATATGTGATGCATTAATCGGATACGTATATGCAAAAACATGTCTTTATAGAACGACCGAGTGTAGATAAGAAATACGATTGATATTCAGCTGAAGACAGCGAGTAGATCACAATCGAGTGAGGGGAAAATAGGTCTTCCAGCCGACGAGTCAATATTTTGCGCATTAGAACAAAAAAATTCGAGGAAATGAATGTTTTGATTTTCTATCCCACCATTTAATTATTGCAACAGGCATCCTACTTGGTTCTTCTGTGGTTTCAACAATTGTTTATAGAGACTGATATTCCCAGCGAAGTATTTGCAGACGGATGAGTGATGTGGCAATGATAGTTTTCTTTTGCAGCACTTTCCCAAGTTTTGTTGTGAATACAAGCAGAGACAACACTGTTTAATACGTTAAGACAGGTTACTTTGGTATGTTGGAATCTTTTGATGAACAATTGAGAAATGATTATTGTCACCTGTGGTATTTAATTGGGTCATAGAGTTTGTGCTAATGTATGTGGACGGATTTGAATACACGATTTATATGATACGACACAAGGTTGAGTGTTGTTTTGTAAATAGAGATATACTCTGTCATTTGTTTCCAAAGCATTTCAGAAGGATCCAATATCAGTGTGCGCAAGAGTAGGTTGGAATTATTGAATAATACTCACTTGGAAGATCGACCAATATATGGGGTATACATGAGGTAGAGGTTCGAGCGCTCTCTCTCCATTGGCGATCTCCTCCATTCTGATCACTGACTGTAACGCTTTGAAGTCGGTAGGTTCACGCGCCCCATGTAAGTATGGGATAACATGAATTGTAGACGATAAGCTGACCGGATTTCTCACTCAGCAGCTGCTATTGAAAACGGCGCATTGAGATGAGTGAGTATTCGTCATGAAGCCGGTAAATGCGTTTGCTAGAAGTTGGATTTATCGTATAGACAGGTGAACGTCCAATCTTGATACCAAGTTCGTGATGATGCGTATATGCTAGTATGCAATCGTTAAATGTGTATTTTGTGTTTTGTTGATGGATATGTCCCGCCAGAGGACTACAGATGCGAAAACAAGTGAGGCGCATATATATATCTACTTATGTAATATTGACGTTTGTGTTGTCGGCTGATACTTGAGGTTCCAGCAGTTTTACAGCGCTGGAACTCTGTTATGATTATTCCATTTCCTGGCTCAAAATCATCAATGTAAAGGCATCTGACGTAACAGGTCATTGTACCTACCAGGCGTCGGGAAGCGCCACTTCAACGACCATATTTGCCGACTGTTTGATCATCCACTTACTCCCCCATCTTATACGTAATGCATCACCATCTAACACACAACAATATGACACCAATCGCCATCCCCTCCTCCAACCGCACCCACGTCAATCGATCTCAATCAACTATCATATAAGATCCGAACACATCCCATTCAACACTACGCAAATTATCGCGTTTACCCCCACAAAACTCCACTTAGTGATAACACAATCACCCCCTTCTCCCTCCGCCATACCAATAACAACAGACTAAATCAGCACTGCATTGCAACCAAGTCTATTCAGGCCGGGTAACTAAGCCTTGACAGCATTTCTACAGCCCCTCCCACTTTTGATACTTTGGCACAACCTCCTGCAGCACATTACAAAAACCCCTCAGAGACCCGTAGATAAATAGGGTAGAGCTTCCTCACCGTGCCTCCTGGAATCACCAATGATGATTGCTGCAGGGCTACTGTCTCATTATGACATCCTGTAGAGCACTATACATATATCACATGACGCGAACAGTCCATGTATACCTGTAGCCATAACATAACATATAATGCATTTTTATAGCGCATGTGTCTTGGAAATAATCCCGCACAAAGGCGCTTAAGCAGACAGTTGATTGTTTTAGCACTGACTTAAAAGATGATTTAAATTTAAATACATCAAGCGTATTCAACCGACGAACGGCGATAGGAAGTGCACTTCACAAACTTGGTGCGGCATTGCTAAACGCTCTACCACCGTATAAAGACATATTTGAAGATTTTGCTTTAACCTGCTTGGGCAGTAAGGATGGTTCGTGGAGCGGTGGATTTAGTCACAATGCATTGGTAAAGAAATTAATCACTGTAAGGTGACTAACTAATGAGTACATAGACTGACACAGCTGGAAAGATACCCATTTGTTATATGAGAATAAAGATATGGATACATGTGGTTGTGTCGTTTTTAATGAAAGGTAGAGTTTTGCAAATGCATTATGCTTTTTGTATGTAGAAGTTTAGATGATAGGCTTAGTTACACGTTAGCTCTCCGTCAACTGCTGCCCCCTTTTATTACACTGGAAATCGGTGACAGTAGGTCAATGTAGCCAGTGCTTGAGCACTTACCGGGCTCTATGTACGCATTCAAAGGGCCATTGACAAGTACTTATTGAGCTCCAGGTGCACATTCAAAGAGCCGTTAAAGACAATTGCGACAGTTCTAAATTCGTGCCTAGATTTTCACGATTTTTTGCAGAGAGTAAGCTCATATATAAAGCTAACGAAATGTAAAATAAAAAGTATAGGTCACTGGTGTAAATTTCTGAGTATGGCGAATTTAAGATCCACATGTTAAGCCAATGGGAATTATGATAATTTGATAATATTTTGGTTCTAAAGAAAAGTTCATACATCGAATTGCATTATATTTAACATACAGACAGCACAATATCTGCTTTACAAAAAAAATCAATAAAAAAATGATTTCTCGCCGCACCCTACGGCTAGCTGTTTATGAATTTATTTGTTATTTTTTCTCTAGAATGGTGTACATCCTCCATAAAAAAAAATTGACCAGTGACATTTGAACTAAACTTGGTAATATTGTGCAGTGGTATATGTACTATGAGCAGAAATTAAAAAAATAATAGGTTCACGTAGTCTATGGGAAGCCACAATGGGTTTTCGGTTGTATTCCCTGAGTGCGGTGTATTACAATATTCGAACCTCCATAAAAAAAAATTGACCAGTGACATTTGAACTAAACTTGGTAATATTGTGCAGTGGTATATGTACTATGAGCAGAAATTTAAAAAATAACAGGTTCACGTAGTCTATGGGAAGCCACAATGGGTTTTCGGTTGTATTCCCTGAGTGCGGTGTATTACAATATTCGAACCTCCATAAAAAAATTTTACCAGTGACATTTGAACTAAACTTGGTAATATTGTGCAGTGGTATATGTACTATGAGCAGAAATTAAAAAAATAATAGGTTCACGTAGTCTATGGGAAGCCACAATGGGTTTTCGGTTGTATTCCCTGAGTGCGGTGTATTACAATATTCGAACCTCCATAAAAAAAAAATTGACCAGTGACATTTGAACTAAACTTGGTAATATTGTGCAGTGGTATATGTACTCTGAGCAGAAGTTAAAAAAATAATAGGTCCACGTAGTCTATGGTTGTATATTCTTGTCCGTCAGCTGCCCTAGATTCAAGTGCTATACAATCGCTTGGCTCGGGAATAATATCTGCTTCTTTCCCGGAACTTTGCTGAACTATATGCTGCATCAAATTCGAATCACTTTCGTTGCCGTTGCAACGTGATTTGCGCCAGGCCATCAAACTATGAGAGGACGCTCGTCTTCTTTCAGTTTGTGTCTTGCTAGCAAATTTGCCGTATTTCGTACGGTAGGTGACAAATTGTTGATTGCCACGACAAGAATCATCAGCAATGTTCTGAACGTCAGGGACATTTCTGTCTAAGAGTCCTTCTGTTTCTGCTGTGATGTGCCGTGTGAGTGAAACTACCCCATGGTGATCGTCAGTCTCTTGACTACACGACACATCGTCACCACATTCATCAGATCGAAGATCATGCTCACAACTGCTGATAACTGCTTTATTTAGATTCACCATCCGAGCTGCAGCTGCTCTTCGTCGCTCTAGCACGCCCGCCTTGGCAAATTTTCCTTTATATTTCATCTTGATTATGCGTAGCACAGGCCAGAGACCAAGTTGAAGTATATTTTCTTTATGAACCTTAGGTCATTTATATTTGAACTTGGATTGTGTCGTACATGAGGTGTGACTTTGAACTAAACTCAAAGGAAATAATTCGCCGCTATGTGCGCACAAATTTCTTTGAAACCAACTCGTTGCGGCGCAGACGCGGTCGCACCGGGCGCGAAAATGTGCGCAGCGCGTCAAAGGTGGTTCCCGCCGAAGGACGCGCAGTTACGCGACGACCGCTGGGTGGCGCGGCAGTGAACTGCAACATTTCCCTTTAACATCTGCCCGCCCTCAACAGCACAATTAGCTAATTCGTATACAAGGTCCCTACGATAACGTCTAATCTCCTAAAGTGTTCTGAATACTAAGTTTAGCTGAGCCCTAATACAAGCACTGGTTTGTTGTGCGATCATCTTGACTATCATAGCAATACGAGGTGTAGTCAAAAAGATGAATAACGCTTGAAGCAACAAGAGTGTAGTATCTGAAGAGCATTTTTTTGGCGCAACCAGGTCAACATGTTGAACATGGCGTTTGCGTAAGGCAGACGGTAGCGCTCTCAATGACTCTCTGCAAACCATCCGCTTCCCTCTTCTCTCCAACGCACAGTAAAATCCCTGTCATACCTTTACGGTTTCGCATGGCTTTTTGAGGCGTTGTTGAAGATTTTAGAAATTATGCAACATGGCCAGGGCGTAGGATTTATGTCGCCATTGGTTTGTTGGTTATTCGCCAGTGATTACGATTGGTCCATGCCGAGTTATATCCCGTCCTTAATCCGAGTCTATCTCGTCAATACCACGTCGACCCCGCCTGCTTCCGAGCTGTGGGTACGTCACCGCCGTTCGAATAACGTTCATACGGAGTTCACAACTAGTCCTTACCCCGATTTGGTCAGAACGCAGAAGCACGACGCTTGATATCAACAGTCCTAAACATTCGTGGGTGCTGGGAGTTCCAAAAAGTACTTTTGCGTCCCAGTCAAGCTCTCAACAAGTATATTTGAGTCGTCGCATCGTACTCTGTGTTCGTAACACGTGTTATTAACTTTACTTAATATTGAAACGAACGCCATGCGAGGATGTGTAGGCGTAACAGACCTTAAGTACGTGAGGATGATTTTTGTTTTGTAAACCATGTAATTCGCTGAAGCTTGGGCGCTACAGTAGTCACCACCTATTGTATGGAAGGATTTGTGATGATGAATGCTATTGACGGCGTACCGCTTAACTGCAGGTTGTCCAAACGGTCAGCGCCTTGTCACACGCATTGTTACAGAGAAGGGCTACTTCAAAACCTCTTTAACTACTGCTTCGTGCCCCCTTCTTCTTGGACAGTAGGTACGTAAAATTCGTATTCCGTTGCTACGGGTGGATAATTCAAGCACAAGGATCTATTCTATTCAGTAATTTAATTTATCTTGATGTTACAATTAATGTTGCTTTGCTCACCCTCATGACAGGTGTATTGTAAGGACTGTTGTTAAGACAGAGGCTGTCATTGCTCCACCCGGCTTTGCGTTTCATCACTATCATGCTTATCTTCACGATGTGGTGTATCGCGTTTATCCATCAAGTAAGAAACACCATAAAAATATGCACAAGTTTTATTTAAGGAAAGGACAAGTATTTCACGTGATAGTTAATAGTGATTAAATACAATGGCATCCCTAGTCGCAAAAACCTTCCCCTGTTATGTATGGATTGTAATATTAATGTCCAATTATATTTTTCACCAGTGAAGTTCATTAAATATGTATAGGAAAACGCCATGCATTACCCTTTCTGTATATCCAACAACCTAGAAAATGCATCCTAGGTACACCCTATGTCTTTGCACGTCCTGTCACGCTCATTGTGGTAGGATGAATTCTTCACTGGCAATATCTCAAGCAACATAGCAGGGAATATTCTATGACATGGTATGCCTAACGCACGCTGCCTGCTCTGTATGTCACTGAGGATGAATCCAATAAGTTGGGCACTTTGAAGTCAACGCCTGTACGACTGTGATGCTTTGTAGTCCTTCTAAACTCCCCTGCAGTATATTTCCAAAGTGAACTCTTTATACAGGACGAGTTCTTTAAACAGTACATAACCGATCAACAAGATAACCGGCCATTAGATTCTCTGAAATCATATATGTGCGAGTGCTGATGAAGAAGTACAAATCGGACCGTATTTCACTTGATTACACAGGGCTCTTAGAATCAAGCAACAGTAAAGATGATTGGGTGTGTTCACAAATTGCGGACTAAGTTCTCATAAGAAGATTATACCTATTGAGAGGGTCGAATTCATTTATAACCATGTCGGTTTTCATTGTCAGTGCTCACATCAATCACTGTCACAGACGAATGACAGTTTAGGCGAATTGTATAGCAATAAGTACATATTAATCGCTATGAAATACTTTGCATTTGATTTATAAACTTGGAATTCATTCATCTATTGTTTATTTTACTTATGACACAGAGATTTTGCCGATTTTGATGGATTCTTCTGCATTTGGTACGGATCGGAGGAATCATTCAGGCTTTCATGGAATTATCATCCCATCCTGGAGTAGACAGCATGACGCACGAGGACGAGGCCTGCTCTGTTTCAATATACAATATGCGAGCTGGAACATTACCGCTTGGCTGTAAACATCGCACGACTGCCTTTATCTGATACTTAATTCCTGCTTTAAATGAATAACCATTGACATACTGGTGGTGATGTATCTTTTACGCTCCATTATTATAACTTTCACGCAACATATGTGCAGTGAAATACAATTACCAGTGATTTCATCATAAGTGTGGATGTATAACCTGATGTTCCTGTTACAAAGCTCAATATTGTTCTGGCGTTGGAAAATATTGCTAATTATTGCTGAATACAGACCTTTTATTGTTGAATATTGCTTCCTATTGCTGCTGTTTTGCAGAAACATTCAAGCGCCCGAACTGCAGATCATCTCAAGCCTTTTCCTTAGTTCCATCATAAAGCATTGGGCTTTGGTAAAAGGCATGAGGTAATATTGATACAACGCACCTACCGAAAATTGGAGGTAATATTAATACAAGAGCTACAATAAGACAATGGATTAGGCATTAGGCAATGAGTCCAACACAGAGGTCAGTTGGTATTGATCTCATAGGTTGATCGTATATTTTTATTGAGTATGATCTGTGGCGTTGCAGATACGTTGTAGATATTCATATAACGTGATATCCTGTTGAATGATCAAATATATCTATGCTTGTGACTGCCCGTTAACAAGCAAAATGTTAAATGGTTCGAGCGGATTTCCTTTATCTTATGCAACTGCCTTACCTTGTATCTACTTGTTTTTACAATCAGGTCAAGATACAGCCAGATTCAGGTCAAGGTCGTCCAGTCGGCCAAGTACTGGACATGAAGAGGCTAAGAAGAGGTAAGAAGCTTCACACTGTCTATCAAAAATGATGTTATTTTATCAAATTAACACATGTTCACTCTCAGAATCCCCAATTTCTTTTACAGATCAAGAAGATCAAGATGTATGATATGATTTTAACATCTCGACTACATATAGAGTTCTAACAATTACAAATATTACAATGCTGCAGAAGTTGGATGTTCATTGTAAATGTAGTTCTTTGCGATGTTGGTTCCTCAATCACTTTTGTAAGTCGTTTCAGTGATAATATAAATGTCAAAACGACTATCTTAGAAATGCATGTCAAATGTATAGGAACTAGTTAATTATCATGTGCAACTGGCCTTTTGTTTGGTTGAACCAGTCGTACTATGGGCACAAAATATCGATCAATAGCATGGCACACATTGATAACACTAGGACCTTGCATAGCAAAGCTCTGGATCAGGAAACGCTTCGTTATATTATGGCACTTCAATTAAGGACCTTATAGGTATGCTAAGAGGGCTCACTGGCGCCTACGCGTGGCACAATACGTGAACACACCACATGTGTGCCGTGCGCTGCTTGTTATAGCGTCAAACTTAAAATCACAATTTGTTCTTATAAATTCGGGTGCGGGGCCGCCTGGACCAATCAGAAGTCTTAAACATAAGTGTCAACGCGCAAATCCCCTAGACATTGGATCAACAGTTCCGATTGCTTTTGTTGATATTATGGTAAATAGACGATTGGCGTGCTGTTTACGCATGAACGTACTCACCGCAAAGCTAGTCGGAGCCCTGTTAGCTTAGCTATAATCTCTCTGCTTCATTATCTATTTATGCAATCAGACACGCAGGATTAGTCATATTTTGCCACGAATGTGATTATCCCTATAGACACATATGGTGTACTTGAACTTAACTCAATATCGACTGGGTTTCATGGGTTTTGTCTGTGTAAATCGCATACAGGCACCGTAACATATAATTCATATAATATCCGAAATGACCCGTAAGATGACTCTCAGACACGAGCATGCATACTGTTTGAATTCTTAATGTCACATGAACGGATATTCACGGAGGCATAAAGTGTTAAAATAAGCAATTAATATTAAAACAAATCACCTCACATTGTTGTGTAACACGGTTGTTCATGTTCAATCCAGCCGAGCAACCACACTAGTAAAATAAGTAGTTGACTCACTTAATGTGGTAGTGCATTCCAACTGCGTAATTTAGCTAATGAGGTCTTATGAGGTTGGAAAGATGTCGTCTGCTCAAGTAGAGACACGAGCAGTTCACATAAAACAAAAAGATGATGCGACATTTTGCAATATGGTAATCTAAAATGATGATAACTATCATGTAAATTGCCATGCTCTTGAATGTTTTGTCTGGCACTGAATGTATGTAATACTGAAAATGTTGAAGTGTGGATTCCCTGAGCGCAGAAGAACATCTTTTCAGATGTGAATTAAGTAAATGTGTTTAAATCAAACATTTGGAATCTGAAGTAAATAACTCTTCGTGTTAATTAATAAAAAATAGGAGACTGCAATTGAGCTCTAAGTGGATGCCATGGCTATGAAGAACACGGTTAAGGGTACATGAGACGGAGTAGGGACTACAGAATGTTTTACTGCTACACACAAATGTCACAATGGTAACATTCTTATCGTTTTTCCCTTTGTATTTGATTAAATATGAACAGAGTAGAGAGGATCGCTGGATTTTCATCATGGAAAGAAGCACAAGCTCTTGATGAATGCTGATCGAACTGGAGAATAAAAGGTTAGCGAAATATGTTGGCTGCGTGCAGCATATTCACATTGCTAACTATTTCCACATTCGCATTGCATGCCATTTAATGTGATTAACAGTGGACCATTAACCGACAATTGATGTTCCTTTTTCACTCCGCAATTACGTGACTGGCTTCCTGCCGCATATGAAAACAAATGCGCGGGCGTATTACAAAGCCGGTGTGTCGAATGTTAATTAGTTTATTTTAGCTCTAATTTGCATCAATCATGTATTTGAATTTAGAGTAAGCTTCTGTTCCGGTATTACTTTTGGCATGTGTATTAATTAAGGACATGTTGCTATATCAATATCCAAACCCAAACATCTGTTGATATCCAACCCGTAGCAAGTTGATGTAAACTTGCTGAGACGAATTACACTGTAAACCTTTTTCCCGATGATTCATTATCATATCAAATGGTTCACTCAGAAAGATGGAATAAACAGGATGAAAACAACTAACATGTTGAGACGATCATAACGGACTGCAACCCGCAAATTGCCAAGTATATCCAATAGTATCACCCAGGCATCACTCATGAATTTGACATTTGGGATGCTGCTAAGGGTAAATATTTCAAATTATATATTTTGTAAAATGATAATGAACTGTGCAATACTATTACACCCGAGCTTCTGCATATTTCAGGCATCAAAAAGAAATTGAAGGTAGTGGCCAGAGGTAATGATCTGGCGAATATTCAAGCTTGGATACCAAGCATTGTGACCACCTGTACTGGAGTGTAGTGTCAAAACCCCCTGGAAATGGGCAGCTGGTGTTAGATAAGTGGCTTTCAATCCTTGACCACATTTAAAACATTCATTCTGGGTTCTGTGGTCAGTTCCAGTCCTCTGTTTATGGGCCTTTGACTGGTCGATAGAGACGCAAAAGGTGAATCAATCCAGGTGATGCAACATATCATTTTAAAGTTCAGACTAAAAAGACCACGAGTTCCTTCATTTTCCTTGAAACACACAAAAAATATCATAGTTATATTGCTTTTCATGTCCTTAGATACGAAGTGTGCCGTGGAATTGGAAAAAAGTATCACCAAAAAGACATTGTGTAAGGACACCAAGAGAATATCTAGCAATGCCAAGACCTCCTACACAGAGGCTTATCACAGTCTTCTGATACAGTTTGCTCCAAAAACCTATGCTTTCAGTTACCCTGGTCTGCTTTGCCGGTAAATCTTTCTACTATCCCAGTCTGCTTAGCTTAAAAGTTGGTATCTAGTTAGATTTTACCCTTCTTTCAAATGTAGCATTTTTTTGTAGTTCTTTGGGACAAGTTTGACCTGATTGTAGATGCTTAAACAAAAACAAAGTGGAATAAACCAGCTGTTTAATTTCATGAAGTATCTTTCCTCACACCATTCATTCTAGTCATGAATCCAACTTATCATAAAACATCTGATGAATCAAACATGCAAAAGCACAAACTTATCCTATTTCAAACTAGTAGAAAGGTTCATAAATGATTTCAGATCAATCATTGCAACTATACATTTCAATGAAAATGCTGGTCGACAACAAAGAATAACAGCCCAGGATGAGAACATGTACAGACTCCACTACCACACTGTGAGGTCACATAGTGAGGAAAGTGCTGAATGATCCAACTTATGGTAGGGATTGTTTCTAAATTTCACATTATGTAAAAATTATAATCTGTACTTTCAAATAAACAACTAACACATATATACAATACATATGCAAGGCCAGCGATATAAATGATGAGGAGATGGAAGCACTGGAGATCCCACCCAATCTTAACTCCTCCTTCGAGATCCTTGAAAAGCAGCAAGCAGTCAATCAGTTCCACTCACGCTTCTCTGAGTGCTAGTTTCATCTGAATATCCCACATAATTGTTTGTCTCCTCTGGAAATGTGTTTCGGATAATTGATGTCATGATAATGGTAGCACCATCGGATGAACTGCCTATATCCGGCGTAACGCTTCCAGCTCTAATACACAAACATACAGAAACCCTTAAACATCTTTACAGTGCTGGATAAATATTATATTTTAGCCCATACATTGATTTGATGATTGAGTCACAAAAATAATGTTTTCCTGGTACAAACTGCATTGATTATTCAGTCTGACTTGAAAACGTCATTCATTTGAGTAATAATGACCCAGTAGTTTTGGGAATATTTTTTTAACATTCATTTATAATTTGGTGTCTGTTTTCTGTCAATACTTACTTGTCTCCAACACATCGTCATTGAAACATACAGCATTCAAAATTTGGATGCTGTGTGACACATTTAATTCTTGTTAAATTTCTATTTTTACCTTCACTTTCTCCTGCTCACACAGCAGACACTTTCCCTGGCTGTTGGCATGGCTGAGCAGCCTCCACATTGGCACCTGAGACGATAATTGTAAGCCGCCCACGTCATTGTAAGTATCTTAGGGTTGGTGTCCTTGAAGATAAAACCCGATAAAATCCAGTATATTGCAAAAGTAATGCTAATACTGTGACAAGGATGGCAGTTAGGATATTAAAATGATCGACTTAAGAATTGCTGATGGAAGGCTGGCAAATCTGGTAAAGTTCTTAGTAATCAATGTCTCTTAATCACGATGTACGGAGCTTCTTTTTGATATCAACCGTCATATTTATTGAACGTACTTGTCTCCCTACTCTCAACAGATTCCTCTTGTGTCCAATATCTCTTGTTTTTTTGTCAAATGGATACAGACTCTTGTAGATCACAGTGTCTAATTATCACTATCGTTCGATTACTTGACATTCTATGTTTATTGCTTGATTCTCTGTTTCTTTTCAGTCCTCTCACATTCTGTGAATGTAATCAAACTTTGAGGCGACATATTACCAATCTTAATGTTGATCTTGCTACTAGGTTCCGCAGGAAGCGCATACGTAACGAGGCCAATGTTTTTTCCATCTTCCGCAGCCCTGATCAAAGACAATTGAGGCATTAACCGCAGTGAAATGATATCGAAAGCGTGCTGACGTTATGCTTCGTATCAGAAATTTATGTCACTGATTTAAGTATTTAAGCCGCCTGTGTATCAAACTTATGCCGTAGCTACTTAACGTCACACAACCATACGTATCTTGCATACAAGAATAGGTAATTGCTTATTGTGCATTCTAAATACAAGTAAAGTCCACAAGATATTGGAAGGTGAGACAACACGGATTTATCCAGTTGAGGCTTTTGATGAAGAACAGAGACTAAGTTATGGTCCGATTTAGTCTGTAATGGGGTCATTTACGTTGTACAGCAGGGTTGGTACGTTTTTTGATTAATTGGTTAGATGATGCCTTGGGAGGCGCAGTGCTTTTTTGTTAATCGCAACACAATGTGTTGTAACAGTGCGAACCTTTTCAGACAAATCTTTTTACAGTTACTGCATGAGCGGGCCTCATTTATTATATTTCACAGAGCTCCTGTTCCAGTAGAAGAGCTTCATGCTATCACTGCATCCGATCACATGACAAAACGTTGGCTGGAATGGAACATTGAATTAGGCGAGGTTGCCTATTAAACGACACCATCTGTCCGATCGATACTGATATATGGATACATACAAAAGCAACTCTATGAACGACTCGTAAAGCTATCCATACTCTACCCCATGTTGCACCACACCGAATCCCATCTATAGCAGTATCGTCTTGCATTTCATCATCACTTATTGAGTATTTTCGGCACTGCTGTGGTAATATGTTGAACTCATTAAAGTTTAATACGTACTTATGACCATGATATACATTAATTATGAAGGCAACTGGTTGGACATTGCCATCCTGAGAAGTGCATGAGGCTCACGGATGTAGATAATCGCTGATGAGGGAATGTTAGATAATGAATAGCGGTTGGTTCACAGATGCTACAATAAAGTGACAAACATTTTCCCTAGATACAACTTGTTTTCAGTACATTCAACACGTCAGTCCTTTCTGAGGAAAACAAACAACGGCAAGGCAAACAAGGCAACATGTTCTTCATCAAGTATTTGGACACAAGCACTGGACCTCAATGATTATAGGATTGGAGTACTGTATATTGCTATGTAATCTTTACTGAGATGCTCCATATCCTGCAGTAACAAAATATCGTGCTCACACCCCAATGGACTGCTTCTACTGGTGTGGTAGCACTTCATTAAACCCCATATATCTATCTGTAATGTCATATGCATAAGAATACGGTGTCCTTGTCTGTGATAAGAAACGGTTTGTTAATATGTTAATTGATCGTGAGTGAACAATTGCTTCTTTAAGTCTAACTTTACTCGGCAGATATTCAGATATCAAAAGAAAGCCATAAAACATACAGAAAGAGAAACATATTCTATATCTTACCCCTATTATGTCAAGTGTTACAGCTATTGCTATTTGTCTTTCGTGCTCAGTGTTTTGTCTTAAATATGTCAGCGAATTGTATGCGTAATGTGTTTCTATATCCGTTGTCTTTCGCACGAGTGCTTATACATATGACCTCAAGCGTGACAATACTCCCGGGTACATATTTTTGGAGTACCTGGTCTAGCCTATATAATATGCCTTGATAATAGTGGCATGAATTCATTACATCATCCCAAATGACCCAAATGAAGATAATCAGGCATGGGTATGCAAGCTCATTCAATTTTCTGGGTAACATCATGGAGGTATCAAGTCTCATGAGAAGCTACCAGGAACAATCAAATATTCTAACCAGTTACACCTAACCTCGTTATGTTACACAGTTATTTATATTCAGCTCTACCATTGCACCTATCAATAACCGATGTAGCCGAGCCGCCCAATATAGCTATGGATCTCAATCGATCATTTAATATATGATCATCACATTTACATTCTCTCTGCGTGGTCTGCCTCATCGTGAAAAACGAGGTATGAATGGTTTGGTTAGCTCGAATAGGGTTTAGGGCTGTTAAAGTGAAAACCCACAAAAAGGGAATGTCACATATTGAGTGTGTTGATCCACAACACTCTGTCAGAGGAGGACAGCTATATTAAACGTGACATGAAGCTCATAAAGTTTGAATCTAATATTCTTGAAATTCTTTTCAAACCCGGAGATAGCTGTCCGATTATCACTCATTGGTTATTGCTACCTGTATAGAGGAGCCAATTCTTTATCTGTTTGCTAATGTAACTGCAAAATGCAAAATGGGCCAATGCCACAACAATTGCAGAATGTTACTCGAAAAGGTAATTGTGCCGAGAAGATAAAATATACAAAAAAAGAGGGCCATATATATATATATTATATATATAAATTATATATATAGTAATGCCTCACAAAAAGAACACCATTCACCTGCGCAGTAATGCATTGGGGTTCAGATATTCGTATGATATATATATATATATATATATATATATATATATATATATATATATATAGAGATATATAGAGAGAGATATATATATATATATATATATATATAGAGATAGATATACAGATATATATATATATATATATAATATATATAGATATAGAGAGAGATATATATATCCTATATATAGATATATAGAGATATATATATATATATAGAGATATATCTCTCTAGATATAGAGAGATATATATATATATATATATATATATATATATATATCTCTCTATATATATATATCTATCTATATCTATATATATATCTCTATATATCTCTATATATCTATATATATATATATATATATATATATATATATTGTGCTTCATTACCATTGCCTTTAGGGGTGAGTAAATTACAATCTAACCCTGGAGTATATTGAATGGTGAATGTAAAAATCTGAAACACTGGACAATAGATGTTTTGACATGACAATCAAATCAATGTTGATTGGTCATTTTTGTATAAGGTTAATTGTTTGTTGCATTAAGTTTACTTCTTGATGATTCCCTGCATAGCGCACTGGTTAGACAAAACATTAATTGTTAGAGAGGTGTAGGCCGCCGGACAAAAGGCAACAGGAAATGATATTCAGTAGTACTGCTTCATTTCAGTGGCTAAGAAAGCAACAACACACTCTGAGAATGACATATGCCAATCTTCATGTAAAAACTCTAATGCATGACTAGGTTCCATAACAGGCGCACACATATAAAACATGCAACAATCTTCCTCAGCGCTGATCACAGATAATGTAGGCGTTTCGCGTGGATGTGGAAGCGATAGAGCATGCTGAAACATTGTTTTGCATAAGGAATCTATGTAATTAAGTCAATACGACTTATTGGAACGCTGATTGTGTATAACGACAATCCCACAGATATGTAAATCACTATCCCCATCGGAAACATGTTTGCCTAGATTTTCTTATTCGTCAGGAGGGAGAAGTGGTTATTGGGGTCACTTTCAATCACCACAAGCAAACGGTTCTGTCGATAAGAATGGGTAATTACACGTCATACATTCTGTAACGGGTCCATTCATGATGTTTGTCAATGAACTGCAGGCTTAATCGTGGGCCTCAGTGTAAGTAGCTAGCTATCATAGCTAAGCTGGCCCAGCTGTACCCCAAGCAGCGCTACACCGAAATCATTCAATTCCTTTTTAGTATTTTGCATTTTATTGCCCATTTAATATTTTCTGAATCACAATAGCTACAGAAACAGAGCAGAGCCATTGTTGATTTAACAAGATTTGACATGTGATTGAGGTCATAATTTGCATAATGTATCTTCAAGGTTTATGTTTAATCTATTAACATCGTGAGAAGTGCGCGATATGTAAAGGAGACTGATATATGTAAGACTTAAAACGGAATGTCGCTCAAAACATTATCACCTGCTGTCCGGGGTATCCATATGCTTTCTCAGCCTTTGCTAGATATGATTATGTGATGACTTACATTAATAGCAACCTTTCCGGCTTGTTTTTAGTTGTAACAATGATCCGTATACGCTATACTAATACATCAACTGGGCAGTAATCAGCAGAAAGGATCTGCAATTTAACTTTTTGTATTTCACAGTAAATTTTTTTTCAAATAATCATCGAACTGTTGTATATGGACGATGTATACAGGCTAATATATACCAGCATTGTAATACATACATATATAGGTTTTTATAAAGAAAGCGTGTACAGCATTATGTTAAGGCTAGATCCTTGATTAAATGATATGATAGCATTGTAAATGTTTATATGCTAAATTTCTGTAACAGCTGCTTGACATATTTGTCTAATTTTGCACTTCTCTAAAGCAATCAGCTTATTTAAGCATATTTTCGCCGCAGGTTATGCGCAACTCATTAGAATTTTCCGATTATGATCAACACATTTTATGCGATCCTTGAGATAGTTAGTTGGTGTACATTGCTCATGAATCCATACAATTTAAACAGTGACACAAAGTATTGTTGGATTGTTTGCGTTGGATAAATCAATAAAAAATCCAAGAAAATATTCTTTATTGTCAATAGGCTTTGTGATTCTAAGCGACAACCATTTTGGTGGAGTAACCAGCCCAAAATCAGAACTGTAATTTGTGAGTATTTTGTCCTCGTCAATAAAATTAGTGAGTCTCATCAAAACTTCTTTCTCAAATGTTTATGTAATTACAGATAATATCGAATTTGGCAGGTATATGTTCGTTAGTGTTGCGTCACTATTTCTGTACATTGGAAATACTATCAAAGAGCTTGTGGTGATTTATGGAAGCGGAACCTGATGACGGGCGTTTTACTCGTTTGCATACTCACCGCAAAGCTAGTCGGGGTGAGCTCTATTAGCGTAGCCACGAGCTCTTCGCTACTAGTGCGGGCTTGATTTATGATGGCATGATTTCCTGGCCGAATGATTAATGTATAACATGATTTATGCTTTTGTTTTGTTGGCTGTTCTTAGTACGAAAGAATGTATTCGTTCCTAACCACAACCGCCCTTTAATTAGATCTAGGAGTGTCTGCAAGATCCTTTTCGCTTGGAGGCTCTGGGAACAAAGTATTTCTGTTATGATTATATATATGGGCTGTTTTTTATGCACACAATGGTCCAAACATGTAAATCATGTTTCAAATTCATTAGCTGTGTTCGTTTGCTCATTTGTCACGGTACGGCCACAAAAAGGACTATTGTGCACAATGCTCGGTTCAAATCTTTTTATCCGTCCCAAGAGCCCTTCAAATCTGATCCAGGGGAGTCTAATTTTGCCCGGTTAATATCCTTTTCAGCACGACGCAGTAATGTAGACCTGTTTCTGCTAGCCATGGTAAACATCATTAGGTTTTAATGAGTCGAATAGGTAATGCTACATTAACGTATCTTTGTATATCCATACGGAAAGTAATGCAAGCCAACCGAGCATCCTTTGTATTCAATATATGGGCCGAGTCAAAACTATCCTGGAACACGCTTATGCGGTTGTTTGATATGATTTAACAACTGATTTACCATTTTGAGTATTACGTCCTATAAAAGTGAAAACCGGAAGACGATCAGATATATCCGTTTCAAGAGGCCACTGATAATGTTTAGGTGATGAGGATTGCTTTAGAATAACATTATCGGCAGTCAACATGATGCTTTGTTATTGTTGAATGCTGCATCATGTTGAAAAGGAGAGAATAGATGGTGAACCGAAACATGTAGTTTGTGTTTATAGAACGTATTGAATCAATTATTGATTGAATACCCTAAGCCTTCCCGCCTTTTGGAGCCGCTGGGCTCACCAGGTGCTGGCCTTCACTTACACGATAACTCCTCTCTCTCTCACCTGCCCGATCAATGCTCCCGGTGATGCGCCATCGTCGCCTGCTTACTGGTGCCTGGTAAACATGATGCTGCGTCGGCCCATGAGGATATCAGCAGGGCATGAGATGTACTCTGATAGGATGACCGATAGCTGACTTAAAGAGGGCGCTTCAAGCTAACATTCAAAGCTTTAATAAATCGACCGTGAGTGTGTAACTGGAAGAGTGTTCGTTGTCAGTATAGGACAACAGGACCCTTGTAGCACCGTTGTTCGGATTATTAGGATAAAGCCGACAAATTTGTGCATTATATGAATCGAAAACAAATTAAAGACCAGCAGCATGGGCAGCTCTCTATCGCGACTGAAACTCCGCAAGGGGTATACTCCAGGTGGGTGCTACAGGCTTGTTACTTATCACATGTACATCATGGAATGTATACTTGATTGAATGCAACGCATTTCTGTGTCAATAAAATAATATCTGATAAACGCATGTTTGTATGAATAAGTCATTAGGGTGTAGGTTAGAAATACGATTGATATTCAGATATGGAGAGCAAGCCAAACATAATCGACATTAGAAACCTACTTAATATCATGGCCGCCAGTGAAATAAGTGTGACATTCGTTGTGTCGTGTCTATAGTACTTGTTGCTTTGTCTACAAAAGGTCAGCGATTCGCATGACTAATGGCTTTCCTTATACATTGCCTTTCTCACAAGGACAAATCAAACCTTCTTTATGGCCCGTAACATGACAATGCTCCCCAGTAAATGACCTTGTATTCTCGTCGCTAACTGCTGTGGGTGCAGGAGATTGTAATCTTTTATACGCTGCACATGCATAGGGTTGTTGTACACAGGTCGTATTCGACGCGTCCCGAAATGCCATGACAGGATATCTTTAGGAAGTAACCTCGTAACAGGGCGATGACTGATGTCCAAGCGACTTGTTGCCAATCTACTATGGGACAATTATATTGTATATAAAACATTTTTACCATCGACTGCATAACCACGTTCCATCCATTAGGGTCCATCCAAAATTACGGCTTTATAGCGCTTTGATCTTCCTCTCTCTTCGACAAGTGGCTTTTGCTTAGTCGACATCACGTACCATCATAAATATTCGCCCGTCGAAACATTAATTTTGGGTGACATGATAGGGGCGGTTAATATATTGGCCTGCCTAATAACAAAACATGTACAATATATTACTGATAGAACTTTGGCATGTATTTGCCAAAGTCTCGCAAATGGAAGCAATAAATTCACATTAATTTGCCTTATGGTTCTGAATATTGCCACTCATCATTCTGGCTCGATGATCATAATCTGTATCATGCATCATGGCACGTTGCATCAATATGTACTCCATAATGTAGGTATTTTAGCGATAAATCACCTTGTCAGTTTTTTGTTTGCCTGTGCTGGCGGGACACATCACAGGTCAGTCTAATGTCCACACGATACTTTATATAATCAATCTACCCCCTGTCTCCCAGTCCACACGGCACCCTATGTAACCATAGAGCCCCATGTTTCTTTGTCCACACGGGAACCTATGTTTCCCATCAGACCCGGACACCCTGTCCTCAGAGGGACCAATGGTACCATTCCATGTCTCCCTGTCCAGACGGTGCCCCTTGTTACCAGTCCACCCCAGGTCTCCAGAATCAAATGACACACCATCATACCAGTCAATTCCACGTGTCCCTGTTCAAATGCCACCTCTTGTAACAAATCCGTCTGCCCATACACTAAAAATGTCTTGTCATATGGGCAATGCTTTTATACAGATTAGAATTTCCAGCATGGACGTATTATGGAATATTGCGTCGTTACCAGCAGCAGTGATGGAAGTAGATTGCTCCAGAGAGGTTGAATATCTTTATGGTGTCGATAGCTGTGCGCTGAGAACGTAGAAAACGTATGAGAATATTGCAACTAATTCTCTTCTGAATTATTTCAGCCACTATGCAATTGCTTATTTACGCGATGCGGTATACACGGTCGGGCTACTTGCTGGAGAAAGACATCGGCCGAGTGAATTCCTGTTTTTAATGCCCACCTGCGTGAATGAATGGCTAGATACCCCACTCTGATGGTTGCATTAATTAGTAAAGCCATTCATTCGCACCTCGCTGGTGCTTAATGTGACATCTTTTGGATAGCATGACAACAAGTGACATTCTCGGTCATATTCCTCTTCTCTCTCTCCAAATCCCACCACATTGAGGGCTCCCTATGTGTCAGTATTATGGTGTGTTGTGTTACAGACGGAGCCATCTTGACGAGCAACGATACAATGAGCTGCTTCCCGTCGCGATTTGATGATATTTACATGGACATGAACGGGACAGGCATGGGGCTGAGGTTTGACACTAAAACAACGGAATTTCCGGAGAGTCCATCTGACTGTACAACGCTCTCCACTGTGTCATCTGCCGCTCCACTCGACGCTAAACACAAGTACCATTTATTTTTTGCCTATGACCCTCATGACAAATCCTGGGTGGACAGTGTCGTAAGGCGACTTGAGGATGAACCATACAACTTCCGCTGCTGCTCTTCCGACCGTGACTTCTCTCAACACATGAGTCACGTGCAGAACATCATGTGCTCTGTTATGCTGAGTCAGCGGGTTATCGTGGTGCTGACTCGGCAATTTATCCGCGAGTCATGGGCAGATTACGAAAACAGCATAATTCATGTGACGTCACTGAGTCAGAGACGACAGAGGGTTATGCCTATTCTGTTGGAAGACTGCGAGGGTATGGTGCCTGATTCCCTCCGACTGGCTCAGCCAATAGCAGTTAATAAGGACAGCCTGTGGGACAGCCTTTTACTTCAACTACAATCTGGTCAGTATTCCTAGAATACACTGGGGAACGCAAATGATGCGCCCGAATAAAGACTTGCTTGTCAAGATGGGTAGTGTCACAGTATATAATAGACAGTCTCCACAATCACATCCGTATGGGCAGATCTTCCTAGTTTTTCTGAATGATATGTTAATCTTAACCTTTAGCGGAGTTTAATTTAGCACAGGTTTGTTGTGTTCTTTTAATCATCTTGAATATTTAAGCTCTGCAATGTTCTCTAACGAAATATAACGCTTGTAATTCACAAGTTTTTTAAGCACCACCATTTCCATATGTTGCACCATGGTAAGACAGATGGTATCCCACTCAGCGACTCTCTGCAAACCATTCGCTCCCTCTCATCTCAAATGGACGGTAAGTACTTTGACTCAAGGATGGTTCTTGTTTTGTAAACCCAGCAATACGCTTTAGTCAAGCCGCCATAATGATCGCTGTCTGTTGAATAGATGGATGTTAGAGGTTGAATACTTTTGAACAATGACCACTTTGCTTTACTGTAGGTTACACCAATGGTCAGCGCCTGGTCACAAACAGCGCCACAGTGAAGGGCTACTTCAAGCCACAGCTCCTCTTTAATTACTGTATCATGCCTCCCTCTCTACTGGCGCCAAGTGTCTCGGTCAGTACTCCATGCACAAGCATCCATTCTGTTAAACAGTCCATGTTTAAGGTTGTTTATCATGAATGTTGCACGTTATCTAACATTGCTTATCCTTATGATTATGGTATAAGCAGATGGATGCCCAGGAATATAGGGATATTGTGAGGACTGTTGGTTGTGAAGACATCGGCCAGCGGCTGTCATGGCTCTATTCGGCTGTGCCATTCATCATTATCATGCTCATCTTCACGCTGTGGTGCATCGCGCTTATCCTTATCATCTTCCTGTATCCAGAAAACACACCAAGTACGTTTCATAATGACAACATGAATAATACTGTAAAAACCTTGCCCTGATGTGTACGAACTGGTATATCACGAGTACGCTGTTTATTTAATGCACAACGATTTTTGACATCGAAGGATTAATTAATGTTTATTGACAAAAGCTGTGATGTACTTTTTTCTGTATCACTAATCATGTAGTCAATTGATTACAGGTACGCTACCTGTGCGACTGTGTGTCTTTACACTTCCTGCTGCGCTAATTGTAAGCGGATGTATTCTTCGCTGGCGATATATCAAGCAACATGCGGAAGAGGTTAGTTTAGCTTCTCTATGACCCTTTCCTTTGTTCCATATCGATTCACGTAACTCGCCATGGCTTGTTTATTAATGCAACGATCCTTGTAAGAACGTACAGAAAGTACAAGGTATTGTCTACAAACCTGGTGTAACATTTTTGATTGGATGATTTAATCGCTCAGTACGGTTGTAACTGAACCAGAGTTTCAGCGTATTTTCTGTTAATATCCACCGCGTCCGATTGCGCACTGGTTTTCAGTTGGCCATGACGATGTTCAGCAGAAGCATTTACGCTAATAAGACCTTGTATGAAAGTCACAAGCCCCTCCTCATTAGTACAGCCAGAACCAACTCAAACCAGTTCAATGTATCCTTTTCACCGGAGCATACATCCCCTTACAATGTAAATTACATTTATTGTTAAATGATATAAAGCTCTCGGTTTGAGCACATTCTGTTTTCCTTGACGTTTCAAAGATATGCTTCACGTACTATAACAGAAGTGACTGCATGGTGAGTTGTAGAAATTGTACGATTTATTTTTATAATAAAACCTTGAAAACGCTGGGTGACACCGGTATTGTTAAATTAATCACTCATATTTCATAATTGATATTATCTGTGACAGGAGAACATCGAACTTTTGTTGACCCATTGTACAGACACCGAAGTCGCTCAGTTATCCAAACTTGTGGACGTATACACTACATCCTCCACCTACCTACATGAGGTATGAGGATCGTGTTGTAATATGATCATCTGTTTCGACTGATTTTTTGCTTTGTGATGCTGTGTTACTATATATGGCATATGTATGCATACAGCGTCCTTTGGCCATTAGGTTAATGGTCATGATGAGTTCTGCTTACATCCTAAACTTCAGCTTCAAAACTATGAGCCATTGTCTGGAGCAACGACACACTAAAAAGAGACAGTGTCTGTGTCAGTACATAGAGGAATTCCTCGCCTTATACCTTCACTGTGAACGAAATGAAGCCGAAGACGACAACATGAAACAAATCTTTCTGAAGTAAGTATGATGTCTTGTCACACATAGAGAAACAAGTTTTATTAACAAGTAGGACAGAATCACCTTTTCTATCATGAATTTATTTCTTTTGACATTGCAGATTTCTAAATTGTCATCTGGACATGACAGACACTACACCCACTCAGTTTGGAATGTCCCATGGCATGGTATGCCATACAAATGCTGCCTGATCTGCATGTTATTGAGGATTATTTAAATATTTCTGACGATGGAAGGCTAACCTTGTACGACTGTGATAGATTGTCAATCTACTTTACTCAGCTGCCGGCCTCACGATTCGTTGTACCATATTGTACTCCCTCACAATTGATCGGGCATCATTCAGCAGTCATTATATCGTATAGCATACATACTGTATTAAAAAATTATCATTCAATGAACGTTTTCACGTTTGAATTAGAACTCTTACGCTATATTTACATTGTATGCTATTAATACAAGCCTGAAAACGCAGACGGCATTTTGTCAATGAACTTTGATACCTCTGAGTTTATATACGATATAATTGTGTAATGTGATTAAAGTGCAACATCCCAACGACTACAATAGGATGTTGGGTAATACGAATTCAACACAGTTGTCAATCCGGTATAATTCTTTTAAATAGACCAAATATATCTATTGTTTGTATTTCCATACTGTTGCGTATATTTTAATTATAAGCATTTGTTTAAGAGAGGAAAAAGATTTTAAGCCTTCAGGGATCCAAACGACAACAATATTGGACAAGTCATGTATATTGTGGGCCTTTAATCAAAACGAAAATGCGATCCACTGACTAAGACTGATTCCGACTGACAGTCTCTCTGTTGTTCCTGTTTAGGGATGTCAGAAAATTGGAAAATGTCCTACGCTGCTATGGAGTAATGATGTATGTGCGTGTGTGCAAGCAATACTATTTAATTTGGCAGTTACTTTATCACATGTCAACAGACGAGCATTTAGATTTATCATCACTGATAGTTATGTAGCACACCAACTTTAGATCCAGTCTGGTTACGCAACCATGGCATGTTACAAGCATATCGAAAGAATTAGGTATAGAAACATAGGAATTATTTCTAACAAACAAAAATTCTGAGTCTTTTCGCGATATTCGGCAATGTTTTATTTACAAGAATCAACCACGGATAAAGAGTAATGTGGCCTTCTGCAATGACGAATGGAAGTCGGTAAACTATAATTAGGTTAGTATACAGCCAGCAATAGGTTGGTTGTAGCACGGTGACAATGTTGACTGTGCTAAGTTGAATGGCTGCTATTTGTCATGTGCCTCTGAATTGTCGTTCAATATTGACCATAAAAGTAACCAGGTTCAATTTGTGATGCGCCCTCAATCTTACTACAACAAATGAAATAAGGAAGATCAACTTATAAAAGATGAGCGATATGATTGTTCAGACCTTATGCAGACTGAACTTTTGGGAGGTCATAAATTCATTCATAAATTGTTTCGCTTCTTTTCTACATGAATGAATGTTTTGCATTTGTTTGCAAGAACATTGTTTTCAATGAAAGTGGTAATTGGCTAACTGTTAAACACCATAGAAATAGACATCTCATTCATTAGCGTCATTGTTCTCATATTTTCTGCTTGAATACCTACTCTGTCGAATATGTAAAAGCGCTAGATCGAAAATTGTAGAGGCGTGTGGGTGATTTTTTCACTTAATGGTCACTTCTTTGATGTGTGACCATGACACATGTTTCTGGGGAAGCATTATCGGACATTGACTATCTTGTTCCATAAAAAGGACAGAACACCAAAACTACAACATTCTACCATGAAAGCCAAGGGAGCACGCCATTTTAAATCAAATTTGTTGCTTGGACCACGTGATGGCATTATTTCAATTGACTAAATACAGCGGTACATCCATGTGAGGGATAACACCCGTGATTTGTACTAAACACGTCAAGCAAACCAAAACATAAAGGCGTGTCACAGAACACCGCTCGCCTCTCACAGCCAAAAGCATGACTGGCAAATGTGTTTGCTTGTTGTTCATCACACAATAGTGGAGAAAAATGGCGGTATCATCTTGTCCAACTAGAGCAGACATAATATTGAACACCATCGCACATGTACGTTTGAAATGCCCCAATCTCTATTGAAATCAGTGGCCTTCATATCTGTAATATTCTGCGGATCAAGTGAAAACAATTCATGATGATCTCGAACTATTCTGAATTGGTGCATTGTAATCTACTAAGTTAGAGCCATATCGATTCATATTTGCGAAGATCTCAAGACACAAGGGAAACCTAGACGGGTAATACGGCTTAAATGCTGTGAAAAGTGCACGTTGATCTTGCGACGCAATACTGTAGCTTACATTCAGTCCAGTGGTCGTATTGTGCACTGCCTTAACAACATATACAGTCATTTATTGGGACAAGGGACAAGAATCATTTATCAGATCATGAGTTCATGACAACAATTTTCAGAATGATTGCCTCATAATGAATTCCGAGATAGGTTATGGGTCGGTTGCTCTATCGGGGTGTGGAAAGATTGCATAATTAGACTAATAGAATAAACATGAGAAGCCCTGATAGGTCCTTCGTGTCACTTGGTATCTGAATATGTGGCCGAGAAGCTGTAGATAAGATGTGAAATTATTGCGACTTGTCTGGCTCTGATGTTGGGGAAATACATTGTGTCAAAAAGACCTTGGGCATTCATTCAATATTGTTTGACTTGAAATTATTGAGGACCGATTGGTTTGCAACCAGGCGCGGTCAAGTTAATTGACTATGGCGCCGGAGTAATTGGTTCAAATGTATTAGTTTGTAAAGCGATATTAAATATTTTTTCTAACCACAAACAAACGACATGTTTTGTGCCCAATCTGAAAAAGCAAAACTGAATGTTAGAATATATCTGTCGAAACCGTCCTAATTGACAGAGTTAGTCCAAGGCATTTGTGTGTCCGTTTAGCGACGTAAGCCATTGGGACATATTTTTTCTGGTACTAACATTACTTTGCTTGTGATTAGAACGTTGAGTAGACGTTGTTCAAAGCATGTCTTTTCATCGCTTGGTGAAAGCTTGGTGATTTGAAAACATCTAATATTAAATGGAAAACTGCGTGCATTTCTACTGTGTTAAATAAAACAGTTAGATGTCACAGAAAGCTCAGAAGGTATCTCAAGTTGATCGTTGTGTCAAGCACATATTCATCATATTTACTACTTCCACATTTGCATTGCATACCTCTAAAAATGGACCATTAATAAGCAAGTCTGGTAAAGTTCGCAATAATCTCAGTCAATGATATGTCAGGGCGGCATCTGGATGATACCGACCATCTTGTTCATCTTAAGGTTTGTCAATGCAGCCATGCCTAAATGGTATATACTGGTCTAAATTAGCGTGTCCGATTATCATTATATACCTCTTGAGTGACTCTTCGATGACAAAGCCAAATAGACAGCTTCCGTTACGAGGACAATCTGATGTAGAGCACATTGCAAACCCTTCGCTATGAAGGTAAAGCAATGTGCTTGCGAGGGTAATTATTGTAACCCGGCAATCGTGAGACTCACTTCAAGATGTGTGCACGTATAACAACTACCAGTTGTTAATGGAAATGAGTATGTGATAGTATAAACTGTGTTCATCATGTATTTTGACAATAGAGGGGTATAGTTGGAATGGGAATTGGGGATTGGAAATTGATGCCATTTTAGGTAGAAGAGATTGAGTATTGAGAGGAACGGATCATTGCAACTATTTTAATGCCCACATTTGTTCCAAAGTGTTTTTGATAGCCATTCCGTGTCCAGTTAAATTAGATTTTCTAAAAGAGGATTTCTACAAGAACAATGTGACTGCAATGAATCCAGATTGTCTAACTCGCATCCATTGACAAAATGTACTAACAGCGAGTTCGGTGGGGCGATTTTAATTCTCGGTTTGTTGATGTTATGATCAATGTAAGAAACGAGAAGATAGAATATTAATCGGGGAGGTGCTAAATGCGTCCATATTTAAACGATCGAAACTGAGGCGAGCTGTACAGAATTTTTGGTCATGTTAATGAGATACTATTTGTCGATTAAGATCAAATTCGTAAAGATTCATGTTGGACGAGGAGTGGCATAAGAGAGGTTCAGGGATTTTCAACCGTAATACTTCACATCTCGGGAACATTGGTTATAGCTTCTGCCATTTAACTCTTTGAGCATGAAGAAAGTCACACCAAATGCCGAGCTATAAGCATGTATAAACGTCTGTGCTTGACACAACTTGCCGGATGTACCTCTAGCCCAGTGATGGCGCCACAGGGCAGCCAAAGATAACGCAGCAAGAAGCTGCAGCCGAGCGATAGATCATACTTAACGAGCTCTTCGGCATAACTTTACTTATCCATATAAAAATTCTGCCCCACATATTTAAATATGTTGTGATAAATTTTAAATATCCATCAAACCTTTTAGTATTCATGGGCAAATCGCGATCCCATTTTTGACAATTGAGATATGATGATATGTACATTTGACGGATCATGACTATTGTTCTGAGGACTGCTTTCAGTCGGCGTTGTGTGTTTTGACAAGGCTTTGCATCGCATCGTTCGTTTGCCTAAAGCCACGATGCCTTATATCAACAGTATGACCTGGTAAGCAATCAATCGATGCCTATATTCTCTCAAAGAAAGCAATATTCAATCTTGTATATATAACATGTTTCCCATCTCCAAAACAGCTGTTGCATTGCCTCAGTTGTTGTTTTATTGCAAGTGCATCAATATTATCTTTCGTTTGGTCATTTGTTTGTTTCACCGCGTTAGTTTGGCTCAGGGTGATTCCCTGTACAGCGCAACATTCAGACATAAATATTGTGCGAGAGTGGGCTCATACCCCCCATACAAGTCACGAGGAAATGACTTCCACTCTTAATTTGACTTGGTTCAAAGTTTCTTTTCTGTCGCTCAGAAAGTGTTCTGTGAAAAACTAATTAAGAAACGAAAATTATCCAATCTTAGGGCGGATCCTTCAATGCACGGCTGGGATCCATAGCAGGCGCATACAGACATACTCTTTACCAATTTTCATGGCGCTGCTCACAAGCAATGGAGGCAATAACCGTACCTGAAGTGATATCGAGAAACCATTGGATTCGCCGGTTCAACTACTTAAGTCAATACTAGTAATATGAACACCACACCACGTGCCCATCACACTGATTCAATTAACACTTTAATCGTCATCTGCAACGCCAGTATGCTTGCATTGAGGAGCTACTTCATTAAGAGTTGTTGAGGCAATAATTTATCCATCACAACCGCACGCATCATAGGTATACAACTGGGTTATTGCTCATTGTGCATTCTAGGACTGAGATCGGAGCAACGCGCGCATTTTTTTAATATAACCACCAAAAACAATCAAATTAGCATCTACGTATAAATCTGAAATTTACAAATTATATATAACGCAATGGCATGCTTACGAAGTCATGTGATTAATAAAATGTTTTGCATTGAACCATTGTCCTGTGAGGATTGAGGATTACCAAGTCTGTGGTTAATCATAGACACAATAGTGGAACCTCTTTGGTCTTAGCGTAATAATTCAAGACAAAAGTATGTATCTTGTAAGTGTCTGCACTTCATACCCGACTAGGGCATTATTTGTTCTTTAGTACAGCGTAGAGAGCACCATTCCCTTCCTTCTTCGCATAAAAAGGTGTTCGAAATTCTTACCTTTTATTTAATTACAGCCTTCAGCATCCATCATGGTTTTCATAGGTTGAAGCAATGGGAGACCGCGTTGCGGTTTTCTCTGAGAGGTGGCGAAACATTGCAATGCGGTCCCAAACTCGACCGGAAGTTATCAGGTTATGCGCTTACTTCGCGTAAATACAAGAGATTCATTTCCATTTTGCTTCACTTCGACGAATAAAATTTCTCGCTCTACGTCACGCGGTCATGAGATATTTGATGGTGACGAAAATTAGGGTAAAGCTGTCACTGTCAATGGGCTTTGCGTAGCGGACGAGCATCTCCGAAACGCTGTGAAACGACTGTTCGTGCAAAACAACTGGCCCTGAATTTGGTAATAGTAGTCATGGCATTAAGGGTGAGCTGGTTGTTCTCATTGACCAGGTATGGCACTGAGACAGGAGTGACAGGTTTGTCCTTGGTACTGTAGGGACACTTGACCACAACAATCATGTCATCAGACACAACCCCATCTGGTGAGCATGCGAGGTAGGGGTGTGTTTCGGACTCTACAATCCCACATGGCTTGGCTTCAGTCCCAGTCAACTCTGCATATTCCTCCGAGCCACAGGCTCATTACGGATACCGTGGTCAATTGCTTTGGCCCGAATCTGGTTGACGCGGGTCAGCGACTTCGCCATACGGACCAAGTCTGTTTTGATAGATGCTTTGCGTATCCTGCCAAACTGGGAGTTCAATCCTCTGTAAGGTCAGACGACCGTACATATCCATCAGTAATGATTTGCTCCAATGTTACCAACGATATAACTTGAAAGGTTTCAATAAAAAAAAAGATGTTGCGCAACTTTCTATGGTAAACTGTGTGTATCAGAATAGCGGAAGCGGGCGAGGGACCGCATTGCTCCGTGGCGCCGCGTAGTGGATTAAAACTCGAGGTCTCTCATTGATTATACAGGCTAATATTACGAGCCGACTGTTTGCAGAGGGATGATTGATGCGGCAATGGACTAGATGTTGTTACAGTGCCTTGTCTATTTGTGTTGTGAATATAAGCAAATGCCACAGTATATCAAAAGATCGGCCAACATAGTACAGTGGATTTATCTGTTATCTATCGACGAATGCTACAAGGCTGAATGTTATCATAATTCATAATATACTTTGTTGCTAATGTGTAACCACATCAGACGAATCCAATAACAATTAGTGCATGGGCGGGCCTGCTTAATTATGCTCACGCTCCAATAGAAGAAGCTGATGGTGTCTCCCCATATGTCAAATCGGCTACTTGACAAATCGGAGAGGAATATGCGAGAAGGTGGACTAGGATATTGAAGTACACAGTATATCTGATAGATTCAATCTTACGGCTGAATCCATCAGCAGCTTCATGGGCTGTTCGTAAAGCGATCTATGATGTAGCCTATATCCAATGAAGCGCTTCATAAAAATCACCACACTCGTGACGCAACATCAGTGTTCATTTTGTTCCCTATCAAAGAGTTATCCATCTCGTTTGATACATGACCAAAACAGAGCCATTTCTGATTTACTAAGCTTTGATATGTGATTGAGACAATGACATTCATGCATCATCAAGTTATCCATTTGATGAATGAAGATCACGAGACGCATCAGATGCGCAGTAATATGCACCATCATTGATGACTGTATGTACGGTTATGATTATAGCTATACTGATGCTGCCTACATTGGTCAATGATCGCCATACAAAACGAATCACGTATATCAATCAAGTTCTAGATAATAGCATCTGTATAATACCAATGTGTCGATAAAGGAAAAGGAATTGTCTAGAGTGTCAGTATGACGTTGCATATAGTTCATCGAGTAATTATAATGAGTATCGGAAGAGAACTTGGAAAATCGTTCATTTGGACTGTTGACATTTAACGAGGATTTTACGGTTTTATTAGACCCACCAGTCCAGTGGGATTATACAACGCACGAGACAGAGGTCCGAGGGCGCTCTCCCCAAGGGAATTCGCCTCCATTCTGACCAATAGATGCAAAGCCATTAAGACAGCAAGCGCACACGACCCATGCAAGTATGGGATAACATGAATTGTGGACGATAAGATGACCGGATTTCCCACTCAGCAGCTGCTATTGTAAACGGCGCAGTTGGTTGAGGGAGCATTCGTTATCAAACCGGTGATTTTCGTTTGCTAGAAGTTGAACGAGGAAGGACAGTATTGGATTTATCGTATAGACAGGAGAACGTCCAACCTTGATACCGTGTGTGTGGTAATGTGTATGCTAGTGTGCAATTGTTAACATTTGTGCTGTCGGCTGACAATGCAGCTTGCATGGCTTTACGGCGCTTTTACGCTGTTATGATCGTTCCATTTCCTGGCTCATGATCATCAATGCAACGGCGTCTGACGTAACGGGTCATGGTAACTGCCAGAATGTATCATCATCTAACACACAACGATATGACACCAATCGCCAGCCCCTCTAACCACAGCCATGTCAAGCGATCTCAATCAACTATCATATATGATCCGAACACATCCCATTCAACACTACACAAATTATCGCAACGCATATACCGCCTTAAAACCCCGCTTGGTGATTACAGCCCCACCATCACCCCCTTCTCCCTCCACAACACCAATATCAACAGACTAAATCAGCACTATTTTGCAACCACATCTATCCAAGCCGTGTTACTAAGCCCTGGCAGCATTTTTGCAGTCCCTTCCATTTTTGACACTGTGACAAAATCTACAACAACGCATTAACTACACCCCTCAGGGACCAGTGGATAAATAGGGTAGAACTTCCTCGCCGTACCTCCTGGAATCACCAATGATGATCGCTGCGGGGCCACTGTCTCATTATGACATCCTGTAGGGCACTATACATATATCACATGACGCGAATGATTCATGTATTGCTGTAGCCACAAGAGCAAGTAGCCTAATATCAGTTTCGGTAGTCGGACATCTGTTCGCAATGATCTGCAATAGCAGTAAGGATGGTTCGTGAAGCTATGCAATTCATCATGCTCACAATGCATTGTAAAAGTAACGTAGAACTGTCAGATGACTGACTAATGGCCCCTTGTACCTAAATGCAGCATCTTACACCAGCCTCTATTCTATAATATTTATCATTCCCAACATATTCCAATTATATAAAGAAGAACAAATCTGTCCTAATTTCACTTGATTACACAGGGATCTTAAAATCAACCAACCGTAAAGCAGATTTGGTGTGTTCACAAATTGCAAAGACCAAGTTCTCATAAGAATATTACACCTATTGAGAGGTCGAATTCATTTGTAATCATGTCGGTATTCATAGTCAGTGCTCACATCAATCACTGTCACAGACGAATAACAGTTTGGGCGAAGTTTATGGCAATAAGTCCATAATAATCGCATTTGATTAATAAACTTGGAATCCTTTATTGGAATTGTCTATTGTACTTGTGACACAGAGGTATTGCCGATCTTAATGGATTCTTCTGCGTCTGGGAGTCGTTTGGTACGGATGGGAGGATCAGTAAAATCAGCTATTCTTAATTTGTGAAGCGCATATATTGAAGGGGAAATAGCATCTGCATGTGCCCAATTGACCTGCACGATATCAGTGAACCCAAGTTGAAAAGGGATATAGTTACACACACAAGATGATTGAACAGATCCATTACACCTCATGCACACTAAACCTCCTTTTCGAGAAGAATGATAGATTGCGTTTGCTTGGAACCACTCTTACTAAAGTTTCATTTCGCTAAGTACGCGACAGCACAACATCTTCTGTCTCAATATGCCATAGTTGCAACATCTTCTGTCTCAATATACCATAGTTGCAACATCTTCTGTCTCAATATACCAGAGTTGCAACATCTTCTGTCTCAATATACTATAGTTGCAACATCTTCTGTCCCAATATACCATAGTTGCAACATCTTCTGTCTCAATATACCATAGTTGCAACATCTTCTGTCTCAATATACCATAGTTGCAACATCTTCTGTCTCAATATACCATAGTTGCAACATCTTCTGTCTCAATATACCATAGTTGCAACATCTTCTGTCTCAATATCAATTGTGTCGAGCAATTAGATGCTGATATTTTCATTAATTTGTTGAAGAGTAGCCATGACAGTATTTTCAAAAAAAGGTATATCGAAAGGCGGCAACTACATTGTTTCATAAAACGCTCATACTGCTAGGAACAAAAGGCCAATATAAAAACACATGTTGCTTGGACAAAGTAAGGGTTATATTCCAAATGACAAAGGTTATTCAATAAGCGAGCACAACACCGCTTAGTGATTACCAAGACAGTGAAAGCGTGTCGTGGAAAAATAAATCAGCACACTTCATAGCCATCAACCTGATTTATGTAGCACCTGAACCATAGCAATGATGTTCTGACAGGTCTAACTTCGTTATTAGTGGAATATGATGTGCCTAAATCTCTATAAGAATTCCGCGGGCTGGCCAACAACTGTTGGAAAGCTTGCGTGGTAAATGAGACCGAATAATGATGGAATGATAATGGAAGCTAATGGGCTCCCCAGATATCCTGTTCCCTTAATGAGGTGTAACATAAGTACCTGCGTATGGTATGTTGATACGCACCAACTCTCTAGCGGTTAGTCGTGTTATGTGGACGAGGCGGTAAGCAAAATTTCTCATCTACTTGTGTTATCTCGTTTGTTATCTGAATATCTGGTTGAGAAGCTGGTAATTGGAAGTAATGATGCAATGCTACATGTATGAAGACGCGTAGGCGTCGGATTGGTTCTAGAGACGGGATATTATCATTCAAAACTAGAGGTGTACAGACAGTCGGCATAGTAATTGATTATTGCAGTCAATATAAATCGTTGAAACTTCTAATACTTAAAGCCATAAATGACAGTGTATACGTCCACAAGTTTGGATAACTGAGCGACTTGGGTGTCTGTACAATGGGTCAACAAAAGTTGGTTCTCCTGTCACAATATCATTCATTATGATCCATACTGATAAGTCTCTCAATGTAAGTAATGAATTGAGCATGGCTGTAACACACTATGCAGTCACGTCGGTTATATTAAGTGAAGTATATATAGGAGGCATCGAGGAAAGCATATAATATACATAGATGAATATGATAAAAGATTTGATGAATGTTGTAAGCTATGTATACTCTAGCAACAAGGTTACGTGGAATAAGTTTGGGTTGGTTTTGGCTGTACTAATGAGGATGAGCTTGTGGCTTTAACATAAGGTCTTATTAGCGTAATACATGTACTGAACATTGCTTAGGCCAACTGCCTAGTGACGTAAGTTGCGACGTACGCGACCGGAAGTTGCGGATATTTATGAGATATAGACTACTACCGCCACACAGCCAGCAACTTATCATTCTGAGGATTGTTCTACGAATCCTTGCGTTTGTATTCAATTCCTGGTGAATAACGTGAATCGATATGGAACAAAGGAAAGGGTAAAAGAGAAACTAAACTCACCTCTTCTTTATGTAGCTTTATGTCATATGACAATCACCATTCTCTACCACGTGAGAAACTTGTTAGGGCCTTTCATCTGCTTAGCGAGTATTGTTATCATGACTTCGGGAAGATAAGGGGCGATACACCACAGCGTCAAGATGAGCATGATAATGATGAGTGGCACAGCCGACAACTGCTTGCCTATGTCTTCACAGTCCTCTCATCATCCCTGTTTTCCTGTGCAATCAGCCGTTTATACCCCAATCATAAGGATTAGCAATACAGCATCACTTGCTACATTCAAGATAAATTACCTTAAACATCGAATGTTGAGCCAAATTTATGTTTGTGCAGAAATTATCCACATGCATAGCCAAAGCACGTGCAATCCATATGAGTACTGACCGAGATACTGGGCGCCAGTAGAGAGGAAGGCGTGTTAAAGTAATTAAAGAGAAGCTGTGGTTTGAAGTAGCCCTTCACTGTGGCGCTGTTTGTGACCAGGCGCTGACCGTTAGCGCAACATGTAGTAAAGCAACGTGGTCATTGTTCAACAGAATTCAACATCTAACATCCTTCTACTCAAAGGGCGGCGATCTCTGAAGCATGTGACTTAAACGTATTGCTCATCGCTTCTCCAGCAGGAATTTACCGTGTGTTTGTGATGAGAGCGAGCGGATGGTTTGCAGAGAATCGCTGATTGGAATATCATCTGTCTTACAGCGACAAACGGGATTCATCATGCAGTAAGGCTGTTTTCAATGCGCCTATGCCGATTAACAATCGATGATTTGGTCTTCCCAATAACATGAGTCATTTTAGCATAAATATGAGAGCACAAATATGCAGAACAATCATTTTACAAAATCGCCATAAAGTGCATATTTAGCCAAAAAACAAATGACTTTGGCGCAAGATAAACGCTGAAATGGTTTGACGGCTTTGTGAGCAACAACCACACGTATCCACTTAAATTTCGAAGATGTGGCATTAGTTCACATTGCCAAGCTTATTGGATTTGGCACCAATTTTCGATTTTTGTTGTTTCCCTGATTTATTGTTGTAACACTGACCAGCTTGTAGTAGGAGTAAAAGGCTATTCCACTGGCTGTCCTTATTAACTGTTATTGGCTGAGCCAGTAGGAGGAAATCAGGCACCATACCCTCAAATTCTTTCAACAAAAAAGGCATCACCCTCTGTCGTCACATTCTTCCAAGTGATGTCACATGAATTATACTGTTAATCTGCCCATGACTCATAAATTGCCGAGTCAGCACCACGATAACAGAGCACATGATGTTCTGCACGTGACTCATCTGTTGAGAGAAGCCACGGTCGGAAGAGCAGCAGCGGAAGTGGTAAGGCTCATCCTCGAGTCGTCTCACGATACTGTCCACCTAGGCTTTATCATGGGGGTCATAGGCAAAGAATAAATGATACTTGTGTTTAGCGTCGTGTGGGGCGGCAGAGGACACAGTGGAGAGCGTTGTACAGTCAGATGGACTCCAGAAATCCAGTTGTTATAGTGTCCAACCTCAACCCCTTCCCTATCCCGTTCATGTCAATATTAATATGACCAATTCGTGGCGGAAAGCAGCTTATTGTATCGTTACTGACCTAGATGGCTCTATATGTAATACAACAAAACATGGTGTTTACAAGTGAATTAAATCAACACATGGCTTAGACAGGAAAGCGCAGTTTAACCTTCGCCTCATGGGATAACCATCACATGTATACACACCAACGTCAATCCCACCGCCCAGTCAACGGACATCATAATTGATAAATAAGGGTTTTTTTGCTGGAATGTGTGTTGGGGGGAGAGGAGGGGTGGAGGTGGGGCTGTGGGGAAGCTCTTCTGGTGAGAGGTGATTTGGAGAAAGGGGAAGTTCTACGAGAATGTCGCTTGCTTTGAGCAATCCCAAATAATATATATCACATTAAACCACAGCGAGGTGCAGATGAATGGTTTTTTGCTACTTAATGCAATAGTTGGAGGAGCCAGCTATCCATCCATAACAAGAATATTATAACAAGAATATACTCTGCCAGTTCCTTTCACCTGACTTTGGCATGACCATATATTACACACAACACATAAGGCAATTGCATCGTGGCTGTAATGATTTACACCAGACATTGAAGCAATATATTTCTGGGGTTCTCTAGGATTGGGGGCAGATTTCTCTGGGGCTACCGAGGACTTTGGCGCTCGTTGGACATCACTGAGGATGACTTTGGTGCTCGTTGGACATCACTGGGGATTACTTCTTTTACCCTTGGGAATGTCTTTGGCGCACATTGGGGATGGATGGGTGATGTTTTCAGGTTTAGTTGGGGATGGATGGGGGTGTTTGTGGGGGCCATGAAGGATGTATTTTTTACTTGTCTGAAAAATGGTATAGATGTCTTGAAGCTTGTCGAACATTGGTTGGGATGTCTTTGGTGACCGTTGGAGATCCCTTAGCGCTCATTTGAGATCGGTGGGTATGTCTTTGATGACCGTTGGAGATCCCTTAGCGCTCATTGGAGATCGGTGAGTATGTCTTTGGTGACCGTTGGAGATCCCTTACCGCTCATTGGAGATCAGTGGGGATCCCTTGGCGCTCATTGGAGATCAGTGGGGATCCCTTAGCGCTCATTGGAGATCAATGGGATCCCTTAGCGCTCATTTGAGATCGGTGAGTATGTCTTTGGTGACCGTTGGAGATCCCTTAGCGCTCATTTGAGATCGGTGAGTATGTCTTTGTGGACCCCATTAGAATTTGGAGGAATGTTTTTGTGGCTTGTTGGGCATCGTTGTTTTGTGGCTTGTCGCGGATTGTTGGTAATGTCCTTGTGCCTTGTCGCGGATTTTTGTAATGTTTTAATAGCTTGTCGGGGTTCGTTGTAATGTCTTTGGGGCTTGTCGCGGATTGTTGGTAATGTCTTTGTGCCTTGTCGCGGATTTTTTTATGTTTTATGGCTTGTCGGGATTCGTTGTAATGTCTTTGGGGCTTGTCGCGAATTGGTTATAATGTATTTGCGGCTTTCGGAAATTTGTTGTAATGGCTTTGTGGGAATAGTTCGAATGTTTGGGGCTTATGATGATTGATTGGGCTATACGTACAGGTGCAGCTGGGTGTTGTTGGGTGCCAGAGATTGGCAGAGACAATCAGCGTATGGCAGTGTAAGTGACGTGTCATGACGTGTGTGTGTGTGTGTGTGTGTGTGTGTGTGTGTGTGTGTGTGTGTGTGGGGGGGGGGGGGGTGCGCATCGATTTGTAGTCATTTTTAGCAACTTGGTCATGTGCGACTGGCAGTGAGTGTATAACTCTGAGGGTAGTCACTGCCAGTGGTTTTTCACGCCCCCTTTAAGAGATGGGACCGTATTCCAGTATTTATACTTCTCCACCACATCGACCCTATCCAGATGTACACCTGGCCATATGAGACGCAACACGTCCGGCTTCCGCGGCTAGCAGATCGCAAGCGAAAACTCCCTCAACTCACTTGATCGTTTTTAATAGCAGCTGCTGAGCGGAAAATTCGGCCAGCTTATCTTCCGCTATTTATGTTATCCCATACTTACAGGGGTCTGTGTGCCTACCGGCTTCAAGGCGTTATAGTCAGCGATCTGAATGGAAGAGAGCCGCCGTGGAAAGAGCATGCAGAAAGACGGCGGCGTCTCACGCTATCTCACTGGACGGGCGGTCTTATTCCATTGGGGCTTGTTTTTCAGTTACTAGATTTCCCAGCTGCTTCTAGAAGATCATGCACAACACAGCATAGTACGGCTGCTGCGGGTGCACGCCACACACACGGTCCGTACCATAAAGAGGGTCTATATATGGCTCCGGACAATTATCATAATGAAAACATAAGTATGGTGAGATCATGATCTATAGTGTCATTACCGATATCGGACAACTCGGGGTGTTTTGTAAAGTGGTTGTCAAGTGGGCTTTACTGCTGAGTCCCATTTACAGGGAAATAAACCTCAATGCGGTATGGAGAACAAAGAGATTTTGGGTAGACGGGTATCATGGGGTCCCTTTAGTGCATGGATACATGGGGCTGACTGACAACGTGGGGTCCGAAAGTACATGGATACATGGGGCTGACAGGTAACGTGGGGTCCGTAAGTCCATGAATACATTGGGATAACTGATAATGCAGTAACGTGGGGTCGGTAGGTATATGGAAACATGGGGCTTACGGAGATTTGGGACCAATACTGACCACAAGGGATGCCATTTGATCAGGGAGATATTGGGCGGAATGGTAACAGGGTGTATCTTTTGATCATGAAGACTTAGGTCGGAATGGTATCAAGGGGCGTCATTTGATCTTGGAGACACAGGGCGGAATGATATCAAGGGGTGTTATTTGATCTGGGAAATAAACCGGCGGACTGGTATAATGGGACGTCATTTGATCAGAGAGACATGGGGTGGACAGCTATCGGTAACTCTAATGTCAGGTTATTTTCTTGTGAGTATTGTCATTGCATTTTAGGACCCGTAGAAAACAGCGCATGACAGAAGATTACCTCCTGCTCTCAAAGCAGTTACGGGCAGGGATGCAAGGCCATTAACCGGAGAGCATTGTCACGTTACGGGACGTTAACGAAATTTGGTGTGTCCTTGTGAAAAAGACAACCTACAATGGAAGTCTTGTGATGCGCTTACCTTTTGCTGATAAAAGCACAAAGCACGGCCGCCACAATATAAGGACGTTCACAATGGTGCTTATGATATAAGGCAGGATTCTCATACCGTTTGTGTTTGATTGATTGGATAATATGAATATATATATTTTGCATTATATGTAAATAATTTTTTTATTATGACTTATTTTAATCGTGTATTTGCATACGTGTGATAAATTATGTCTATATCTACTTATTTATATAACACGTTACATTATGGCTTATTCTGGACTTCGATTATTCGCTCCCTGCTCACTTTGGTTGCTTTTAGGGTGAGCTTCACTAAAGAGAAAGGCAGGTCAGGTCCGACGCCCAATCGGCCCGACCCCACTAAGTTAGTTAGCCGGCAAATTAACGTGACCATAGGCCGTTTGCGTCAATCCACCACTTTGAGTCAAACGATGAGAGTGACTCCTTATTAACACACTGACCATATATCTTTTGACCTTCACGGCGTAGCATGTTCATACCATGGCGGAACTGCTTCTTTGTGAATGGAGACTCCATGCATTGTGCGTGGAGTAGGTGCTGCTTCACCATAACCTTCTCCACTCCCTTTACCTTTCTAATCTCGCCCTCGTTAGACATATTGGGGCGCAGGCCCACATACTCATTGATAGGCACACCAGCGCACCCATCGTTCATTTTCCCAAAGACCTTCTTATTAGTGTCGGTGTGGAGTACGTGATCAGGTGAGTAGTTGCTGGTGCCAAAGTGGCTGAGGTCCGTCTGCATGTCTGCGTACACGTCAGCTGTAAGGATCTCCATAAGCAGTAAGTCCATGTCTGGGTATAACACACCAAAATCGCTACGATATCTGAACTTCATTGGGTTGTAATTAAAGTCGTACACCACGCTGCTTGGAGAGGTTGAGTGTGCACATGTCTACATACACCGAGCGGTTTAGCACTAGGTGGGTATTGTGCATAATCAAGGCAGCCAGGTCAACATCGAAAACTTTGTGACGAGCATTGGTGGGACTGGCTACAATTCTACATATTTTTTCCTCTTCTACCGAGCGCACAATCTTAACGTTGACTCGCCTTCGGAGATTCTTCATGGTCATACCAAACACACAAACATACATACATACATACATACATACATACATACATACATACATACATACATACATACATACATACATACATACATACATACATACATACATACATACATACATACATACATACATACATACATACATACATACATACGTACGTACGTACGTACGTACGTACGTACGTACGTACGTACGTACGTACGTACGTACATACATACATACATACATACATACATACATACATACATACATACATACATACATACATACATACATACATACATACATACATACATACATACATACATACATACATACATACATACATATATATATGCGTGCATATATATATGCGCGTGTATATATAAATATATATATATATATATATTATAAATATACATATATTTTATATATATATTTCATATATATATGTATAAATATACATATAGATATTTATATATATACATATGCATATATATATATATATATATATATATATATATATATATATATATATATATATATATATATATATATATATATATAAAATATGTGTGTGTTTAAGCAGCAATAGTTAGCAAACAGGTCACATCGCAGTCAACAGACTGTGTCCACCGTCGGACGCATCGCACTTTCATTAGTTTTTTCCCTTCAGAATCCCTCGGTGTTCCACTCTGTCGACACGAGTTTTCCTGCTTTTCTCTGTTCAGAACATTACCTGCTTTATACGTTGTGGTCTTATTTGTCGGGAGCTGGTGCGTGATCATACCTTGTTGAGCCTAAATTGTACTAGCTGGTGAAAACTACATGACATAACCTTCATGTTCTGCCAGGTTAGAGTCCAACAAACGTTCATTTCAGAGTAAGGGTGGTCTTTGCAGATTTTTTATAATCCAACACGTGTTTGATATGCGGCGGTCACTGCGCATCGTTCAGCTATTCAACCGTCAAGAGGCAGAGAAAAAGTCGGCAATAGCCTTCCTTAAGAGCATCGGTTGGCCTTGGGATTCCCTTGTCCTAATTTCCATCAATGATAGACTTTCTTCATGATGTTGTTATAAAAAATACAATATTAAAAAAGATAACATGTGCGGCCTCAGTGAAACCGTGAATGACCAATTGCAGGAAATATAAATCTAATCTTTGTTTGTAACTCCTTTTGTGGATGAATCAACTGATATTACCTGCAGCAAAGGATGATTAATCCCTCTCCAAATTGTAAACATGCAGCCGTACCCATTTTGTCACCAACATCGTGATCCAAGCTACCTTCTCAAAAGCAGGCATACCTCCTATCCCCTTCTGTGTCGTTAACTAAGATGACGTAGAGCGGGTCGCTGCTTTGAAGGACACCATCGACATACCTATTCATGGCCCCGTTTTTCTCTTTCTATGCTATTACGATCACAGCAATATATCATAAGAAGTTCATTAGATATGTTGATTGCTTTGTCAGCGGTTATGGGGACATGTTGATTGTTTATAGTCACCGTAGAGATCACAATAGCGCTGGCTTTACAATGGCCAGGTTACCATGGTACCTGTCACGTGGTCTCTGGGGACTCGTGATATATAGCAGGAGCGCATTGACGGCATCATGCTGCCGTCATGGCGTCAATCTTCTGACCGCCCGAGGCGAGAAAAGAGAATAACAAATAATTGATCTGCAACTAGCGTAACGTTGACCAGTGCCTGTAACTGAAAACACCGGCCAGTTAACAAACTAACCAAAGTTTACAAAACTTACAACCCACAGCAGTGTGTGATGATAGATGCCGTAGATGAGCAAAGGGTAGGAGATATTCAATAAACAGGAGAGGCTACATCGATTTATTATTATATGCCATAAAGGGGGGTCTAATTTATCCGATCCGCAGACTAACCACAGGATACACAACAAGGGATATTCTTCCATTTGGTCAGGTTATGTTGGGGAACTTATTCTTATTAGCTCTCCTAATTCACAAAGCTAATTATCAAGCCAAATTGCTGGTATCTATCAGATATCGCGGCTCACTCATCCGTGACTTGGTTGTGATTGGTTATTTATCAGTATGGATCAAGGTCGTTTGCTAGATGCTCAATAGAGGGTAACTGATTCAGAGGGACCACTCGTCTACTACAGTGAGCTCAATGGATGCAAGGCACACACCGGCAGTCGCGGAAAAGATCGCCAATAAGTATTTCAATTAAGTGGAAGTTTCAAAGAACTGCGTTCTTTTAACTTGGTATCAACAATTAGAAATTACGGTTCAATAAAGTATAGGTAGAGAAGAGGTGAAGGGCTCCAGGATAAGGCACATACTACGTGTTTTGAGCTCAGGTTACGGTTAGGCGCCCCATCGCGTAATTGACCCCTCTTCGGAAGGAAACAACATGGAAGAACCTGAAATGAACTTGATCAGAGCATAATGGCGCTAAACATCAGTTTGTCATGGACTGCTAAAACACATTTATGTCAGTTATTGATATAAGCTGTGAATAATGCTTAATAATCAAAAATACTTTGAAATACCAAGAAAGTACTGTGTTTGAAATATAATTCTGACGAAATGTCTCCAAAGCGCTTATAGCTACGCCAAGAGAGCTTACTCTGATGAGCTATGCTTTAAGCATGTCAGTGAGTGAGCAGCACGCCCAACGCAGCTTACCATCAAATCAGATGGATTTTTTTTATCTACGTCACTGGGATCTGCGCTTTGCGGTATATGTTGGAGATATGGAGTCTTCTGATTGGTCGGGTGACAGCGCCCTTGAATAGATCAGAAAATTTCATGCGATATTAGCTCAGACGCGATGATAAGCAGCGCGCTGCACACAAGTAACGCGTTCACACATTTTGACGATTGGAGGCGCCAGTGAGTCTTATTAGGCTTCCTATAAGCTCTTCGTTATCATTTCGTAGCAGCAACGAGATTTGACGTATTTTGCCATCATAATGTCATAGCCTCAAAAATGAAGAGATGCTATCATAACGCATATGAAACTTGCTGTCCGTTGGCGCACCTTTGCGAAAGAAGACGAGACAGAAGTCTCGATGAGCGCTTAGATCCAACTGAGTTTTGAGTCAGATGACAACACACGAGCCTCATATTAAACCAAACTACTCCGATACTTTGTTAAAGCAGACAAAAATGAACGAACTGAAATACTGGAGTTCATTCAATGTCGTTCTCAATGACGAGGTTATTTCGAGGCGGTTTAAGATTTGGCATGCACGATTACTATCGCATTATACTAAGAGGGGTATTCTGTTTATAAGCATACGCTCGCCTTATATCCTATATATATCATATATATATATATACTAGGATGATTTTGATAATTAGTTTGCCCTCTTTCAAGATTTGGCATCACGATTACTGTCGCATTTTACTAAGAGGGGTATTCTGTTTATAAGCAAACGCTCGCCTTCTCATCCTATATATAAGTCAATATATATATATATATATATATATATATATATATATATATATATATATATATATATATATATATATATATATATATATATATATATATATATATATATATATATATATAAACATATATGCATGTATATATATATATATTCATAGATCTATATATATATATATAATATATATATATATATATATATATATATATATTCATTTATATATGCATATGCATATATATGTATATATATCAATATATATATATATATATATATATATATATATATATATATATATAAAATATATATATATATATATATATATATATGTACTCATGATATCTGTACTTGCATATGCATATATGTATATATATCAATATATATACGTATATAAATTTATATATTATGCATATACAGGCGTTAATATGTATGTATATATAATATATATATATGCTATATCTATATATATATATATATATATATATATATATATATATATATATATATATAATATATATATTATATATATATATATATATATATATATATATATATAAACGATATATATATATATATATATATATATATATATATATATATATATATATATATATATATATATATATATATATTATATATATATATATATATATATATATATATATATATATATATATATATATATATATATATATATATATATATATTATTATATTATATATATATATATATGTATATACATATATCCGTATATATATATATATATATATATATAATATATATATATATATATATAGCGGTGGTTGCGGAGCCCAGCGAGTTCACATATACGCCTTGACTCCCTGATCAAGTGTCAAGTCGGGTGGTTTAAAAGGCAGAAGAGTCATCATTCATCATCAAACTGCCAAAGAAACTGCCACAATGCCTTGAAGAAAAGACCTCACCCTACAGAAGAAAGTAGAGATCCTGAAAGATGTCGCCAAAGCCAAGCTACAATCGCCAAGAAATTTGAAGTTTCCACGTCCGCCATATCGCGCTTAGTAAAGAACAGGAATGACATCTTGGAGCAACAAGGACCCGGTCAATACGAAAGGCGAAAAAGAAAGAGAGCGGGTGGAGACGAAGAACTGGACGAGGCACTCTTTACGTGGTTCAAACAGAAGTTGGCCCAAGGCGCACGACTGTCCGGACCAGAAAATTCAATCAAAGGCTCTCCAGCTAGCGGAAATGAAGGGGGTGCCGAGTTTCAAAGCATCATCTTGTTGGCTCTGGCGCTGGAAGTCACGGTACAACGTAGTCTTCAAGAAGCAGCAAGGTGAAAAACAAGAAGCCGATAACCCGTCCGCCCGCCACTGGCTCTAAAACTAATGTAAAAGCGGCGAATACGACGATGCCACTCTCCTCGAGCAAGTCAGTCAAACACGCGCTGCCCCCAACAACGACGACTCTGACGAAGACGACGAAAGCCCGCGCATGACGAAGAAAGAACGACATATGCTCGTGGATAATTTGAGACGATTCGCTCAAGAGCAAGGCTACGGCGATGATCACGTTGTGTATTGTAGTCTGCGCCACATCGAAAACGTGTCAATAGACTTAGCGGCCGAAGAAACCATTCAATCGCGTTTGGACCAATTCTTCAAACCGCATGGATATGTGGATGTATAAATACAATACGAACTCTGATGGGACAAGCCAAGCCGATTTTACCTTATGTTCATTGTACACAATTGGTTTTTTTAGTAATTTGTAATAAATAATAAATTCAAGTTGTGAGATATTTAATTGTTCACATTCTACATGCTTTTTGTGCATTGGGTCGAGCCCTGTAGTTTTCTGTTGGTTGTGGACACCTGCGCGTTCTTTAGTTGTGCTGGGTGGGTGGGACCTCGCTATTGGGGATCCCTCGGAGGCGTCCCCTTTAACGAGGTTGCACTGTATATGTATATATATCATATATATATATATATATATATATATATATATATATATATATATATATATATATATATATATATATATATATATATATATATATATATATATAATATAATATATATATATATATACGTATATATATTTATATATACATATATATAAAGAATTATATGCATATATATATGTACATATATATATATGTATGTATATGAATATAGATATGTATATATGTATTTATATATGTATTCTCTCTATACATATATATATATATATATATATATCTATATATATATATATATATATATATATATATATATATATATATATATATATATATATATACAGATATATATACAGGTATATATACATGTTTATGCCTATTAGTTGGTCCCATTGTGTCCCTTTTAACGGGCCACCCCGCGTATGCGAACACCTTTCCTGGTCCAGAACGACTTGCAATGGCATAGTCCTTTTCTTGATCGACCTCCTCGTGCATCCAGCCAAGGGTTACTTTAGCGAAGGAACAACCCTCCATTATACCCGTCCGTTACGGTCGCATCATTTCCCGCTCCGACAGTATTTGGCTGACAGCCCAATAAACACGTCATAAGAAATAGCGCACAAATAGCGATAACATCGCCCGTCTTAATTCAAGCGTATCGATGTGTCTAGTAGACGAAATCAAACGAGCTACCGAAGCCCATCCCGGCGTCACGCATACTACCTGACCCCATTTATTGGTCAAATAAGCCATTTGTACATCATTTTGGGATTTCTATACTTGGTAATAGGCCCAGCTACGCCCCTGGTCATATCTGACCCCCCCCCCCCCCCCCCCCCCCCACCCCACCCCCGTTACCACCAGATCAGTGGGTATTTGTGATTTTGAAGATGTAAATGCAGGGCGCGGTTGATATGGCACGACATTGGTAAGGGGTCACGCGGTGCCTTTTTGTGTCTCCTACAATCTCGATAACTTGTCCCTCATTGATCTGTCTCATATTGCTGGAACATTCGTCATTAAATGTAACGCCTTACGGTATACCTATCGATTCAAACTTTATTAGAATGTTAAACTTCGAGGCAATTAATAAACATTAAGTTTCCATTCGCAGAGAAGCTGGTTATAAAACCGTTCTAGCTTTTCTATTGGGTTGTTTCATCACGCCACACCGTGCATGCCCCCTCCACTCGCTGTCTCTTCTCGATCACACAATAACCGCTATTGGTCCGTTAATCATGCCGATCACATGTGTCGATCAACAAGTCCGCCTGTTGTTTTCCAACACCTTGAACGATAAATGGTCGTTTCGAGGACTCATCTGCGTGAAAGATGTGTGTGTGTGTGTGTGTGTGTGTGTGTGTGTGTGTGTGTGTGTGTGTGTGTGTGTGTGTGTGTGTGTGTGTGTGTGTGCGCGTGTGTGTGTGCGCGTGTGTGTGTGTGCGGGTGGGTGTACGTGTGTGTGTGTCCAAGAAATCGGATGACATAATTTGCCCGCGCATGAATGGTCACGAAGGACTGCCCCTTGTTCTGTGTGAGGGGAGCTTAGTGTCGATAATTCCACTGATGTAGACAGAGCATGCTGCAGAGAATGTAAGGCTCCCATATGCTACAGCCGCCGTACACAGAGAGAATACATCTTTTGGGAGGGAAATTTGTCTGCTGAGGTACGACGCGTGTGTCATGCGCGCCCAGTACCGCCCCGCTGCGCCTGACGCGTGTGTCATGCGCGCCCAGTACCGCCCCGCTGCGCCTGACGCGTGCGTCATGCTGCGCCTGATTGTCAACCAGCGGCTGTCAACAGAGGGCGAGGTTAATAGTTTATCGTGCCCCCTTTTATGATAGCTCGGGTGTAAACTCAAACTGCTCGGCCGGCGCAAAATCTAAAAATTAAACATGCCACATTAAATTACTGTTATACATTAAGTTGGCGGCAAGGTATTTTCTTATAGCGGTGATCTTAAATGGCGCCGCGAACGTGACAGAAGAACCATCAACGGTTGGTGGTTGTGAGGGGGGTTGTTTTGATGATAGTAACTGTGCAGTCAGAGTTGATTGTGCAGTCAGGGGTGATTGTGCAGTCAGGGGTGATTGTGTAGTTATAGGGGATTGTGCTGTCGGAGGTGATTGTATGGAGCAAGTTTTATACAAGTTAATCCCAAAAAGAGAGACAGAGCTTTTGTCAGTGTACTAGTGATATGACATGAGTGACAACAGTGACAGTGACGGCTATCACCATCTGTTGTTCACGACAACCGTCCCACTGACGCAGTGATATGTTCACACTAAGAAGCACTATCTTGTTTGTGAGCCTTTCGGGCGTAGCCTTATGCATCGCAATGTGGTCCTCGCGTCATATTTTAATGTTACAATATTAAATTTGTCGCCGCGGTATAATTGATGGTGTCTGCCCCCCTGTCAGAAGACACACCCTTAAACTACACAACCCAAACTAGTAAAACATCAACACGCACCTCGCCTTGTGAGCGGTTATTAAGAAGCGCCATCTGTGTCATATCATGCAACTGAGGGTTACGCTTGGTCTGTCTTGCTCAGGCAATCCAGGAGAGACCATTTTATGTTGAAGTGAATTCTCTACAAGGAAGAAAACTTTTTAGCAGCTATTTCGCAGCTTATTTCAAACATTCAGGAATTCATTGTTTGCAAAGCACGGGATTAAAATAACCATCTTTATTGGTGGAGGGTTTTGATACCCAGACAAAAACGAAGATTACCGATGGTACGCTGTATTGATCGGGGATAACTTCATCGACTAAGCGTGAGTTCTTTGTTTTTGCACAGCCACCACGCACGGGTCGCTAAGCTCTTTGTTTTTGCACAGCCACCACGCACGGGTCGCTAAGCTCTTTGTTTTAGCACACGCACGGGTCGCTAAGCTCTTTGTTTTAGCACAGCCACCATGCACGGACAGCTAAGCTCTTTGTTTTAGCACAGCCACCACGCACGGGTCGCTAAGCTCTTTGTTTTTGCACAGCCACCACGCACGGGTCGCTAAGCTCTTTGTTTTAGCACAGCCACCATGCACGGACAGCTAAGCTCTTTGTTTTAGCACAGCCACCATGCACGGGCCGCTAAGCTCTTTGTTTTAGCACAGCCACCATGCACGGGCCGCTAAGCTCTTTGTTTTAGCACAGCCACCATGCACGGACCGCTAAGCTCTTTGTTTTAGCACAGCTACCATGCACGGGCCGCTAAGCTTTTTGCTTTAGCACAGCCACCAAGCACGTCCCGTTTCGTTCGGTATTCTGCTCTAACCATCGCGTGCTTATAGTTCTCCGCTGATGTGCCCCCTGTGGCATTTGATAAATTCCCTGCATCTACGGCCACGTGTATTTGTTGATGTACTTCGATGGCGCTAGATTTGTCTGCAAAGGTCTCCACGACAATAATTTTCACATCACATAGGAAAAAGCCTCGAAATGAATCGTATCGTTGTATTATAGAGGTCATAGTGATCTAACAAGAGGATCTTCCTCTACGTCATTGTGATCTACACAGAGGATCTTCCTCTACGTCATTGTGATCTAACAAGAGGATCTTCCTCTACGTCATTGTGATCTAACAAGAGGATCTTCCTCTACGTCATTGTGATCTAACAAGAGGATCTTCCTCTACGTCACAATGATCTAACAAGAGGATCTTCCTCTACGTCACAATGATTAACAAGAGATCTTCCTCTACGTTATTGTTTAAGCGAAGAAACCTTGGCCCTTGTTCCCCGTCATATGACAAGTTCTCATAACCAACATCAAAGACTTATATGTCACCACAAACAATCACCTCTAGTTTCTGTGCCCGCCGAGGTTCTATCCGGATTCAGAACGGATACAGTTACGCCATGTTAGCCTTCAAAAAAGGGATGATGTGACATTTTACTGCAATCATCTCTGATGTTGTGTTAAGCTAGATGTTGTAATCAGCCTTATGGTAATTATGCCTGCCAGTATACTAACCTCCAATTATTGTCCGCAATCTATAGGTTACCAATTGCTATAATCTGTATTGACATGAAGAGTTGGGTTGGGGGGATATGTGATGAGCGTGTGTTCCCTGCTGCATGGAGTAAACCAGTCACGCCAGTTGCTTCACTTTCCCTACGCGCATTTTTCAATAGTAAACGAGACGAACATTGGCAGCAGTAACTCACAAGGCTGACTTGCTTCATCGAGTTAAAGCAATGCTTCTTTAAAAGGCGTGTCGCTTAAAATATTATACACTGTTTAACAAAGCCCCCGCCTGATAAATGTCTTATGTTTGAATATGTCTTTCGTTTTATGAGTCACTGGGGTGAGTTTTCCACGCCGTAATATCTATTAGGCTGGGGTGTTTGTGCATGTTCCAGCGAAGACAACACGTCAACCATGACCTGGTCTGTAAGCACCTCCTGACAATAACAGTTTTCCTGGTAAGTGAATTAGGATGCTGGCAATGTGAAGTTTGTTCCATGTATGTATTTGGTGGATTCGCATTAGATCAGGTTGTCCGTTACCTGCATCAGATGATTAACTCACCTTTGTTTCACCTGTTTCAGGTCATGAGCAACTTCAGTAGTGAGCTCGATGCTATATACTCCTTTGATGATCAATAATGAGAATGTCTATAACGATACATTGCTAGATACACCTCTCAAGCTAACGACGGAACGTCGGTATTGACCCTTGTGTTCCCTGTGCGCTGCGTAGATGCGGAACCGTGTGTCTTCACCGGTACGATTGGAATGGTGTATTGGCAGGCCTATGACGGTGCTGACAATATTACCCGTACATATAGTAACGGCCCCCCAGCCGTCATCATAACGCCGCAGAAACAACGCACCCGAAGGTTAGTCGACCTATCACATGGTAGCTTTTGAATTATACAGTTTCGGTCGTGGTATAAACTTCATCGGAATCGGATACCTGTGGACTTGAATAATATTTCAATCAATTCAATGGACTGTGTGTGCCCTTCAACTTATGTTTTTACCTCACCGATTTGGTTTTATTGTTTACAGAAACAAGAACATGTTTAGAGCAATCCGATGTGTTAGGTTTTTTTGATATATATCTTGTCGAAGATGAAGACGGAAATTTGTTTTGCCACGAAGAGTTAGAGGGTGGATCTGTCTTGATCTATCGTGACCAGAGTAAGTCGATGGTCTCAATGAAAGATGATCATTAGTGCTGCATGAAATGATCATATTTAGGAGAACAGACTTACGATAGTACCATTTGAATTACCCAACTATTGTCATGTGTACCAGTGGTACCTCTAGGGTCAATGATCGCCACGTGTGATAACTTAGTCTTCACTGCACCACGAATCGTCAACATCAAAAGTAAGCGGCAGCTTGTTTCGATTCACGAACTCCAAACTTCATATGAAATTACACGTGTGATATCGAGCTAGCTGCTCGTTTGTCGCTGACGTGTGATCAGTGACAAACAGTATTGGCCTAATCATGAAATTGTCTTGCAACTGCTCATCAATCCTATGTTGTAAGCAGTTGTCGTTTGAACCGAACAAGTATTCATTGACCATACCTATTATGTTAACAGCACCTCTGTCGGACCTCGAGCAGCCACGCCAGTGTAGCCTCACGCCCGGAGATTACCACGGAGGATACCATGTTGGCACCCCGGCGACGACGAACAATGCACAGCTGATCAGCGTCTATAATCACAGTGGAAACCTACTGAGTTCAATGTTGACACGTGTTATACGGGACCGGATACCTATGGTACAGGCACCCTATGATGTACTCTGAGTGGCTTTATTCTCATTGCAACCACTATAGGGTTCATAAGCTGTATCAGAAGATTATTCAAGTTGGCCACTCATAATTCCACCGAAATGGGAACAATAAGTGAAGATCTAGACCTATCTTAGGGCTAGATGGAATTGCGAATATTGTTTGCGAAAGTTTTCTTTGATCGATTTTCAATGCTTTGCAGAAACTCCGTTTGACACTACATTCACATGCCTGAGTCTAATAAGCCGTACAGTACTCGGGGTTGCGTCTGATGTTCTCATTTTGAAACGAGAGGTCAATGGAGTCACCGAGTTTTATTGCTCAGTAGGTATCACCTCCTGTTGTGCCCTTCATTTACAGGTATCGTGTGACAGATAATGGGCGCATTAACATAATATCTTTGTTCATAGGTAGTGACCACGGACACTGGCAGTTTAGGATTCAATATCTCTATTTCGTTTCGAAGCAATGAAGCTTTGGTGTGTAATATGAACTCTCCCGATGTGATACTGACGTCAATGTGTGAGTCGGTTTCAGACATCAATACGAATCCTAACGAAAACGAATGTTTACGTCTATATTACTACGAACAGCGTAAAGTACACATTATATAATCATTTGGTATGTCTATATGGTATTCATTGTTATACACAGCGGACCACTGTAACAGGACACCTCCTTTGTGCATGAACGGAGCCACGTGTTTGCAGATGATGGGGACGTATGCCTGTCAATGTGCTGCAGGTTTTACAGGCCCCGACTGCTCTGTTGGTAAGCTATTAAACTCTTGGAAAAAGTAGCCATAACCGAATTGAGGGGACGATTGAGTGGTAGTGGGAGGGTGGGAGGGGGTCTCACGAATAGCTCGTTTGGAGGGATGCATTAGGATACGTTTTCATGTCACCGTACGACGAGAGTGACGCGCAGCAGCAGTAGCTACGGCAAAGCATGGAGTCATGGTGCATCTCTATTTGCGAAACTCTGGTTAACTTGCTCAATGTGTAAAGCTAGTATTTCTTAGCCTTCTCTTGCTTATGCACGCTCTTCGTTATAGTACTGTTACTCACTGCCTGTAGTTGCTGGAGTGGGGACTAATCAGAGGAAATCAACGCGAGTCCTGAAGTAGAGTTGCTTATTTTGTTTATTTATATTTCAACAATGAAGCTCCCTGGAATCTCGCGGTCCGAATCGTTTCTCTGACTAGATGAATCTCCGTGACTGACCCATCTGTGGACCTTATAAAGGGTCCACATGATAGGCCAGGCTAAAACAATCCCCACGTGACACGACGAGTCCACTTGGAGGGTGAACTCGCTTGCTGTTAGAATTGCTGAAATCAGGGTTACACCCCTCCCAAAGAGTGGTGTGATGTAACCCGGGCTCTCGTGCTGATAATTTAAGGGGGAGGCTTTTTAAGAAGGTATGAGCCAAAATAGTATTATAACATCCTCCCCAACCATAATAAAGTTGAACTTCCACTGTTCAATAAATTTAGAATTTACCCTTGAATTTTGGAAATTGACTTTGTTAAACTAATTGAAGGTTGATGATATGGAATTTGGAATATGCGTTATAAAGTAAAGGGACAGCACGACACGAGCCCAACATATTAGATTTTGAATTTTGAGTGATCCCAGGGTAGCTTGGACATGCGCCAATACTGTTTGACATTGGCACATATCCATAACAAAATAGGTAATTATATAAGTTTACAATAATTTTTCAAATGATCTAATTTTGCTAGCCTAAATGGTATTAAAATAAAAATATTGCAATAAAATGGAAAGAATTAAAATATGGAATAATCTAGCCGTTATGACATTAATTACATTTTCACAGTATTACTCCGCACTAAAACCACATGGGAAAAAGCGATGAGTCTATACTTAATAATCGTGAAAATAGTGAAATTACTTATTGTATCTAATTTAATTATTAATTTCGGAAGAATTAAACTAATGTCATGAAAATTAAATATACAAGAACAATGGACTAATGCCGTTAAAGTTATTGAAATTTGTGGATTTCTTTGGATGCTTCTTGAAGATGAAATATCTGGAGGGCTGTCGCATTGGGTTCTCCAGGTGTCGCTTGAGGGGAGGGGTGTGCGTTATCCGACGCCTGGTTGTGCCGTTGTGTCTCCACTGTATCCTTGGTCAGGGAGACGTAAGCTTTGGCTACAAGGTGTTGGCGCGTCGGATGAAGGCGATATCTCCCTCTTGTTTGGCGTAAATATACCTGGGAACAAATTAACTGACGGCAGCCATCAGTGTGTCTTGGTTATGGGTAATGTAGGACGTATTAAAAACATGAGTGTTCAATGTGTAAGTGTGAGTGGGTATGTTACTTATGTGTAATATTATAACATCTCAAAATGAATATTGGTGTATCACGCAAAGAAAAGTGTGAGGTGTGTTTGAAGGATTGTGTGTACTTTGCATAAGGTGATTGGAGCGCGTGTAGATGAGTGACGGTTATTGCAAAAGATAGTATTTAAGAAAGCTATGCTGCTGTGAGACTGTTTAGAATAGTTATTCCTCAAAGAATATATATGTTGCACATGACCACTATCTAACATGTAAGTCCGGATACACAACGATGTGACACTTTAATTGTATGTGTTGTACGTGCGGGAGAAGATCAATATACACGACTCATATATATGTATTGAGAATTAAATGTTTACGATACTTCTCCATTAATAATTTGATAAATACGCACGTCTTCCCTAAGCTGCAGATTCCTTCATGAGATTATACCCCGCATATACTTGAATAATATAAGATTAGCGTTATGGGTAATGTGTAACATAAAGGGTCGCTAATTTTACGCGTGTCCGCATGATATGCCAGCCAGACGGTGCGATAATAGCGCAGTTGACTTCACTTATTGTAAGATTTTGTCTTATCTGCAGACATAGAGGCAAAATAATTGTGAATATAATTGATGATATCATTGTGTCAAGTTTGCGCTGCGTGGAAGAAGACAAGTTTTAGAAGTCTTCTTATAATTTAACCTTGACTCACAGTTTTACTGGATTTCGTGTGGCGGCAAAGGATGTGTGAGATTAAGCGTCAAGTGTGTATGTCACTTTGAAGACTGCCTTTTGAGACTTAAATTAGGTGCAATTAAAGGGTGGCAGCTTGGGCCTCAGATACGCCGTGTTTATTGAAATTACAAAGGAGTCTGTAATCCTTGATAATTGGCGGACGCAAAATGAGGGTCTCTTATCTGCGTGAATGTCTGAGTGCAGCATGTTTGCAAAAGTAGTTAAACAGCCCTGGGTATACGGGCCAACTGTTAAAACCTTAAATTGGAGTGATAAACATTTGAATTTCACGGCTTTGTATCTTTGACACTTAAGTTGGTTCCTGATTTCGCCTTGATAATTTGAATTTGTCTAACCGTCAGGTTCATGCGTGTGAATGCGTTTGACACGTGGTTGAGATGGTATCGTTGGTAAAATGTTGTATGGTTGGAATAGTGAAAGAAATATGAGTGTGAAGATTGTGTGAAATAATTGCATGTATAAATGGTTATGCATATAAAATGAATATCGGCGTCCTGTTCTGAGAAGATAGTATATGGCTAAAAATAATATGACATTGGTTGGAAAAATTTCTAAATGGGAAATATGTACGAAGAGTACTATGAAAATGAATCAATGAGGCTAGGTAGACATAATTCGTTATTTGTTCAAAATTGGTAATGCTCATCTTCCGCGCCACATCCTTGCGTCCTCGAAGACCCACTCATATTGTTCGCCAACAAACATAATATTTAATACTTAATTTGAATATGGAGGATATTTGACCTCGAATAATTTAACAAATTTCTCGTTTCTCCGTCCTTGCATGATAAGGTTTGTCGGATGCGGGAGGTTAAAATTAAGGCAATATTGGGAGGGGTGTTTTGTGTGGAGGAGGTACTTATGCGCGACGGAAGGTTCAAATGAGCAATAACAATTTTACGGTCAACTCATTTTAATGTAATATATGAGTGACGTACTTACCAGTGGTAGAAGCTGATGGGGGGCATGTGGTCGTCATCTTCGGAGTCTGGTCTTGATAGCGCCAGGTCGCTAGTACGCCATAGTTGAGTCGAGTGGAAGAGGCCGATGTACGCTGTTTATTCAGATTTCAACAATGAAGCTCCCTGGAATCTCGCGGTCCGAATCGTTTCTCTGACTAGGTGATCTCTCCGTGACTGACCCATCTGTGGACCTTATAAAGGGTCCACATGATAGGCCAGGCTAAAACAATCCCCACGTGACACGACGAGTCCACTTGGAGGGTGAACTCGCTTGCTGTTAGAATTGCTGAAATCAGGGTTACACCCCTCCCAAAGAGTGGTGTGATGTAACCCGGGCTCTCGTGCTGATAATTAAAGGGGGAGGCTTTTTAAGAAGGTATGAGCCAAAATAGTATTATAACAAATGTCATCTACTAGAAACGAGTTTGTACCATGCCGGTTATATCCCTTAGCAGCTGTTCGCCAGAAATCACAGCAACTCTCATTGACTGTAGCAATAATATCTAGACTTACAAATCGACTTGAATGTTTTATATCCCCCACCCCCCCTGTATATGTTATAAATTGGTGTTTGCAGATATAAATGAATGCGACCCACCGCCTTGTCAGAATGGCGGTTCGTGTGAAGACATGGTGAATGGCTATGTATGCACGTGTCCTGATGGCTATACTGGAACAGACTGTGAAATGGGTGAACATTACTCTGTTACTCGTCGCATTCACGGCATCATTTCGGTGATGAGTTGCTTCCTACAGCCGCTCACAAGCGCAATATACACCTCATTTCTAACTTTTATAGTACTTTTTGAACGAATGCCAATTAATCACACATGTATATGATGTAGGATGCAGTTGATTTTGGGAAATGCACACTAAGCCTTATCAGGTGTAATTGGTATACGCCCGCGATTGTACTGTACTGATTGACTTACAGACATCGATGAGTGTCTCCCGTCGCCATGTCTTAACGGAGGAACCTGCACGGACGGCGTCAATAGCTACACATGTGCCTGCGCTGATGGTTTCACAGGCGACAACTGCCAGATAGGTGATTGATTGCAGGTGTTGTCTTGGGCCTGTGAATTCATGTTACTGATTCAGGTGTATGGTAGGGGCTATTCTGGCGGGTTTTGACACCGGTGTGGTTATATAATGTGGTAGGTGCGCAGCTATTTTCAATTTGCTCGGTTGTAGTAGCGTGTGTGGGAGGAGGGTAGTTGTTAGGAAATCAGCTGTAGACGTGTTAAAGGCATCGGGCGACAACTGATGTCAGGTGAAGGCATGTTAAAGGCGTCGGGGTACAACTGATGTCAGGTAACGCGTGTTAAAGGCGTCGGGATGTAACTGATGTCAGGTAACGCGTGTTAAAGGCGTCGGGGTGTAACTGATGTCAGGTGAAGGCGTGTTAAAGGCGTCATGGTACAACTGATGTCAGGCAACGACATGTAAAAGGCGTCATGGTACAATTAGTGTCAGCTGCAGGCGTGTTAAAGGCAGCAGGTTACAATTAATGCCAGATGTAGGCGTGTTAAAGGCGTCGGGATCTGCTGTAGGCGTGTTTAAGGCGTCGGGATCAGCTGTAGGCATGTTAAAGGCGGCAGGGTACAATTGATGCTAGCTGTAGGCGTGTTAATGGCGACGGGGTACAATTTATGTTAGCTGTTGGCGTGTTAAAGGCGTCGGGGTACAAATTATACCAGCTGAAAATGTGTTAAAGGCGTCGAATGCAATGAATGTCAACTGAAGGTGGGTGGCATGGGTGCCTTAAAAATCAAATACATCTAGCCATTCGGAACTATAAAACGGAGATAACATCAGTGAGGTTTTATATGCAGAATTTTGCTATATGATCGGAAATGAAAACAGATATTATGAATATAGGAAACAATGTAACATTGTATTCAAGTTATAATTTATTTATCTATCAATTGATATGCAGATATTGACGATTGTGCCGGCTCCCCGTGTGACAATGGAGGCTCGTGCGTAGATGGCGTGAACGAGTACACATGTGTATGTGTGGAAGGCTACACCGGTTCCGACTGCGAGATAGGTACCTATATCAAACCTGAATCAATAAGAGAGCTCTTTGTATATCAAGAACAAGCTTTGTAACTGAATCACAGTCAATCAATGATACTTTATTATGTATCAATCTCTACTGATCGATATCGATCAATTGATATGCAGATATTGACAATTGTGCCGGCTCCCCGTGTGACAACGGAGGTTCGTGCGTAGATGGCGTGAACGAGTACACATGTGTATGTGTGGAAGGCTACACCGATTCCGACTGCGAGACAGGTACCTATATCAAACCTGAATCAATAAGAGAGCTCTTTGTATATCAAGAACACGCTTTGTAACTGAATCACAGTCCATCAACAATATCATGCTTTGTATCTGGATCACAGTCAATCAATGATATCATGCTTTGTAACTGGATCACAGTCCATCAATGATATCATGCTTTGTAACTGGATCACAGTCAATCAATGATATCATGCTTTGTAACTGGATCACAGACAATCAACGATATCATGCTTTGTAACTGGATAAGTCAATGAATGATGTCATGCTTTGTAACTTGATCATAGTCCATCAATGATATCATGCTTAGACAATTCTAAAATAAGTGTTTGCCTGACCCATTGTCTGTGGATTGATTCAATCTTACGTGAGGCCTGACCCATTGTCTGTTGACTGATTCGATTTTATGTTAGGCCTAACCCATTGTCTGTTGACTGATTCGATTTTATGTTAGGCCTCATTTTACGCGAGACATTTCATCGATTATCTTACTTGGTTTTGATATGGCTGACACATCGTCTTTTGATTGACTTCATTGTACACGAGGCCTTACACATTGTTTGTTGGCTGACTTGATTTGACATGATCGTTTATATCTTGACTGAAGAGACCGATTAATTTCTCATTAATGGATTCATCTTCCCTGGCGTTAATGGTCAGTCTATCTCACGAATGGATTGATCTTCACCGGCGTTAATGTTCTGTCTGTCTCTCGAATGAATTGATCTTCACTAGCGTTAGTGGTCAGTCTGTCTCACGAATGGATTGATCCTCACTAGCGTTAAAGGTCAGCCTGTCTCACGAATGGATTGATCCTCATGAGCGTTAATGGTCAGTCTGTCTCACGAATGGATTGATCCTCACTAGCGTTAGTGGTCAGTCTGTCTCACGAATGGATTGATCCTCACCAGCGTTAATGTTCTGCCTGTCTCTCGAATTAATTGATCTTTACTAGCGTTAGTGGTCAGTCTGTCTCACGAATGGATTGATCCTCACTAGCGTTAATGGTCAGCCTGTCTCACGAATGGATTAATCCTCATGAGCGTTAATGGTCAGTCTGTCTCACTCAGTCTGTCTCACGAATGGATTGATGATCCTCACCAGCGTTAATGGTCAGCCTGTCTCACGAATGGATTGATCCTCACCAGGTCCTCACTAGCGTTAATGGATCATTGATCCTCACCAGGGTTAATGGTCAGTCTGTCTCACGAATGGATTGATCCTCACCAGGGTTAATGGTCAGTCTGTCTCACGAATGGATTGATCCTCACCAGGGTTAATGGTCAGTCTGTCTCACGAATGGATTGATCCTCACCAGGGTTAATGGTCAGTCTGTCTCACGAATGGATTGATCCTCACGAGTGTTGGTGGTCAGTCTGTTGACTGAATGGATTTCACATTGGATACAGGAGTCTTTGTGTGGCTGTTAAGATCAACTGTGGGGTCACATGATGTTGTTGTTTGTGGAACTCTTTCTACATTCGGATTCGGTTGGGTGATTATTCATTTGAATGATTTCTCATTAAGAGTTTCAAGTTAGCTAATTGGAAGGATTCAAGTGACTAGACGAATCTTATCCGACATTGTTAATTGGTATATATCATATGCATGTTGGCTAATTTGCAATTATATTAAGTTCATGGTAAGACTTATTTCGCACGCTTTCAGATGTTTGAAAACAGCGGTACTTGCATTAATGATGTCACGACATTTTTATGTCAATGTGCTCCGGATTACCCCATTTTTATGTCAATGTGCTCCGGATTACCCCATTTTTATGTCAATGTGCTCTGGATTACCCCATTTTTATGTCAATGTGCTCTGGATTACCCCATTTTTATGTCAATGTGCTCCGGATTACCCCATTTTTATGTCAATGTGCTCCGGATTACCCTATTTTTATGTCGATGTGCTCTGGATTACCCCATTTTTATGTCGATGTGCTCCGGATTATCCCATTTTTATGTCGATGTGCTCCTGATTGACCCATTTTCTTGACAAATGAAAAAATATCGAAGGTGTATTTTTTAAATGTAATCAATACCATCAGCTCAGTCCTGCTTCGTTTTTGCAGATATCAACGAATGTATGCCTAACCCTTGTGACAATAGTGGTAATTGTACAGATAGGGTTAACGGCTTTCTCTGTGAATGTATACCTGGGTTTACGGGGGATACCTGTCAGATCGGTAAGCCGCCTTATAGTCATTTCAGTGATATTCTCTTTTAAAAGTTCGATCGAGAGAGAGCAGGTGAATCGATAAATTGATAAATTGAATAATAAATTGTATAATCAATTGATTTACGGTTGCTTAGTCGATTAATGTATCACGAATAACTTATGACGTGTTCGGTATGCGTCATTTCTTGATTTGAACACTTGGTTGAGATTTTTACTTTAGTTTTAAATGGATAATCACACACTTCTGTCTTTGCAGATATCGATGAATGTGATTCAATGCCTTGTCTTAATGGCGCTACTTGCAATGACATGGTGAACCAATACAACTGTATCTGTGTTCCTGGGTACGAAGGAGTGCTTTGTGAGATAGGTTAGCATGAAACATTTTTAGCAATGGATCGATTATGTATCACTGACCAGCATGAGGCTGTAAGACTGTGAGTATTAGTCTAGACAGGGTACCATAAGCAAAACTGCATGTCAATGAACACAATTTGTTTCATTTGGGTGTGTCATTTTAACAGTGAATTATATGTTTTATATAGATATTGACGACTGCGTAAGCCATCAATGCATGAACGACGCAACATGCGTCGATATGGTCAACAGCTATGGCTGCTCTTGCTCGGATGGCTTCACTGGTTCATTATGCCAAATAGGTAAGTTCCAACATCGACAGTCCGATGGTATATCGCCAGTCATTTCGGCTTGCAATTGATCTGCCCTGTTCTCTTTAGATATTGACGACTGTGACCCCCTGCCGTGTGAGAATGGAGGAATATGTACAGATGAAGTGAATGGTTTCACTTGCACCTGTCCTCCTGGTTTTACTGGTATCACGTGTTCTACAGGTACGCCAGCGGTCGTGACGTCACATGTTCAACGGCTGTATATTCTAGCTTCCGACAGATTGAGAGTAGGGTATTCAGCTGATGTGTTTGGTGTGTGATTTTATGCAGATTTAAACGAATGCCTGACCAACCCATGTGTGAACGGAAGATGCGTGGACGGTCGCAACAATTACACTTGCAACTGTTTTCCAGGCTTCACAGGGCGTCATTGCGATACAGGTGGCAACTGAATCATGTCGCATAATCGACATTTACATATGTAAGCAGCCATATACTCATTGAATGTGTGTGTTTGTTATGAGATGCTGATGAGTGCGAACCAAAACCGTGCGAGAACGGGGCTACGTGTGTGGACCACGTGGGGGGTTACACGTGTGAGTGTATGTCCGGTTACACGGGGCAGGACTGCCAATCAGGTTATTAAGCTTTTCCTGTCCTCACCAGCTTTATAGACTATCGCACAATAGAATAAAGGTCAGAAACTCTCATCAACTTTGTTCACTTGCCGTTGCAACTTACATGTTGTGGGTTCCAGAATTTGATGAATGCGAATCCATGCCATGTAAGAATGGCGCCACGTGCCTTGATCTTTCCGACAGCTACTCGTGTAGCTGTCAGGGAGGATTTAACGGCACCCACTGCGAATTCGGTAAGAATCGGGAAATGGTATGCCATTATATCGCTCGATTATTGTGTCGTATTCGAATTATCCGTCTTAAACCATTTCCGTCCTGTAGATATAGACGAGTGTGTGAGCAAGACGTTGTGTATGAATGGCGCCACATGTCTCAACACATTTGGAAGTTACAACTGCGTCTGCACGGACGGATATGTTGGAAGGCATTGCCAATGTTAGTTCAAATTGATATTGTATTTCAATGTTTGCATTAATCACGCTAAAGTTCTGTCTGTCGTTTAATGATGTGCAAGCATTAGAAAATCGTACAGAAGGCGAGTGTGCATCTATGCAATATGTCAGTGGCTATAGAAAAGTGACGTTTCACTGTCGATTACGCTAACATCTTGTGACAGAATCCATTATAAACATGAACTGCGACAATGGCAATATATATAGGTACTTCATACGCTCCTACGGAACAAATTGTGACGAGAACCAAATGGCATACATGGATAGCGCTTCTATCTGTCTACACTTAATCAAGAATTTCCCACCAAACCACGTGATCGTGCTTTCATATATTTCACTTAAACGAATACTTTAATCTCTGATTTTCAGTCGAAGATGTATGCGATGATTTACCACCTCCGTGCAACGCGACGACCACATGTATAACTGATCCAGCCACCGGTGAACTGAAGTGCGGTAGGCTGTCTTCTTCGGGGTATATTTGGGCTTCATCGACGTTCTGTGAGGTGATAGGGTCGTTTTGGTGTGATCCTTGATAACGTATTGGAGCAATGTATCTATGTTCTGGTGTAGTTGGCTTGTGTGACATGCTGCCGTGTGAAAACAACGCGACATGCAACCAGTTAGCAGAAAGCTTCACATGCACCTGCACTTCGGGCTTTACGGGAACCACGTGTGAAACGAGTAGGCTTGCTATTCTCCTGCATTATCACTCGCTTATAGGCCGTTTACGGCAGGCACCTTCACGTACCTTTCTCTCTTTCTGGGATAGGTTGATTCAATAGATTCCGCTCGACTTGTTATGCTGTGATTGATGCTTGATCACAGGAAGCGTTATGTTCAAATTGATTCCTAACAACTCAATGTGGATTAACAAGCGGATGAGTTTCGCCACCAAAGGCGGCTTCCGGTGAATTTCGGTTCACCACCAGAAATGAGTGATTACTGTATATTGTTTTATTCTTCAAGTTAACTCATTTCTTCTGAACAGAATTTCGCTTCAAATGACCGTTTTTGTTGCACTACGGTAACAAACAGTCAACAAACCAACAAACATACAGGAAACGGAACATTACAATACAAATGTGTTCAGTTTTTGTTCAAGGATTATGTCGGCTGGGCTTTCCTTTCAGATATCGATGAGTGCCAGAATTCGGCGTTATGTCTGAACGGAGGGACATGCAGGGACACGTTTGGAAGCTATGAATGCGCATGCCCAGCCGAATTCGTTGGGCGTCACTGCCAGTGTGAGTGTGTTTTCTGTCTCTCTATCGTAACTGACAGTACACAGCGTCAATCAGGGCATTTGTTACGTCTTTCGCTAGTGGTACTACTAAGAACATTTTGTCGAATGTTTCCCACAAGCATAATGGTTCATATTTGCAACACATTAACAGTATTAAGTGAATGCTAGCTTATGTCATTTGTCACTTTTAGGAGTCGGCAAAGGGGTTTATGACAACTGTTACTTAGACAGTCAGCGTTATGGCTTATGGGTATAGCCATTCCTAGCTTCAAAACTATGGCTCTTGACTGCTGCCACTTCTGGGGTCAAGATTATGGCTAATGACAGCTGTCACTCCTGTGGTCAGTTTTATAGTTAATGACAGCTATAACTCCTTGGGTCAACTTTATAGCTAATGACAGCTACCACTCCTGGTGTCAGCATGATGGCTTATGACAGCTGTAGCTCCTGGGGTGAACATGATGGATAATGACAGCTATCACTCAAATGGTAAACATACTGGGATCAACATACTGGCAAATGACAGCTGTCACTCCTTGTGTCAACATTGTGTCTTATGACAGCTGCAACTCCTGGGGCAAACATGATGGTCAACATTGTGTTTAATGTCAGCTGTAACACCTTGGGTTAACATTATGGGGTAAACATAATGGCTAATGATACCTGTCATTCCTGGGGTCAACTTTAAAGTTTATTCATAGCCAGTTGATTAGGGAGATATCATTGTGGTTCATAGTAACTGTCACCTGTAGAGGTAGCATTATGTTTTTTTAAAGATGCATACCTCAGGGTTCTGAGCGTCACGCGGGTAGATCGATGCTAAACAACGGCGTCATACATAGAGGAAACCTGGCATTTGAAACCGAGCACACGTTATGACACTGTCTCTCTTAGAAACAGCAGTGTGCTTTATGATAGAACTTTGGTCACTGTTCGCATTTCTCAGTATGAACATTCGCAATACAATTTGAACATTTTGACGAAGATTCTGCACAGCACGGCAACCACTCGGTTACTTTAGTTGGTCACCACTCATCACCTCACTCCTCACTCACTCTTCCCCACAGCCTCTGAATCTTTATAAAACATAGCTTGCTATGATTGCAGTCCCTGACCTCTGCATAGCCGAGACACCGCCCTGTCCTGGAAACCAAATTTGCATTACGAATGCAACTACGGGCCTTGTGATGTGCTTACCGAAGGGTGCCGGTGCTAACTGGGTCCTCCCGCTGGCAATTGCATTGCCTCTACTTGGTGTCCTGCTTCCTCTGATTGTCATCCTGTGCTGCTGTTTGAAATGCTGCTGGCCTGGTGACAAACGGGGTTATGACACGGAATCTATTGCATCGGACTCAACGACAATGATGCGCAAGACGCCGCTCATTTTACCGCAGCCAATCGCTCCCATGGCCCCCACCTTTCTCGCCGTGACGTCTGCTCGCCCTGCTGTCGCTCAGACATCAGCCGTACAGCCCATGAGCCTCAATCTGTGGAATCAGATGGGCGCCGCACCCAATCGTGGCTTCAGAGGCTCCACGATCGACTTCGTCACCTCTCGTGAGAGTTTAGTCAAGAAAGAGCAGGAGGAGAAGACACCCAAGCCAGCCAGCGACACTCAGCGTATCGAGATCACTTTCCATGAGCGCGCTGGTGACGACGAGCCCTACATAGTGACCACGCTCGAGCCCCCCAACTAAGTCGACTCCGGATCACGCCAACCACCTGGTCCTGCTGGATGGCTACATGTACATGCTGCTTCGCCATCGCTTTCCCCCGGCTGTGTAAAGCCCAGCAGGTATACAGCACGGCACTCAAATATGTTTGCAATAATTTTATATCTTTCGGAGATTTCACCGGACACGTCTTTGCCGAATATGCATCCACTAAAGTTGTTCTTGGGAGGTGATGCTTCAGTGCACTGTACCAATCCTCATACTTGTCAAGAGAGCGATGTAACTAACGCCTTACTCTACTATCACGTGGCTAACAACAGGCTTACAAGCAGGTGTGACCAGCAAGTAACCTTTTATGTGTAACTACGGGCTAACGATGAAGTTCGCTCATTTGGGAAGGTGTTGCTTGTTTAACTATGGGTCAATATTGACGTGTTCTGAAGATATTCAAGTCGTTAATGGTGGTAATATTGTAAATGTCAACGCATGTATTTCAATAATTGTATAACTTAATGTGAATACTAAAGAGTGAGTGTCCAGTGTTAGTGACTTATCTGCCTATTTAGTATATCTTAGATAATGACCTGCACGGTAGGTTGGACGTAGCATGGAATCGGTTTTCCCTGATGAAAGGTGCTGACATCAATTTATTATTTCATTTGTAACCTAATGCTGTGCCAATAAATTAATGAATGGGATGAAGTCAAAGAGAGCTCGCTTCCATTGGCTCTATGGTGATCGCTTCGTTGATAATGATACACTGCAATCGTTAGGGGCGCTACTGTGATATACAAAAAACACATGGCAATACTAGTCTGACGTCACTGCGATTGACGAGAGCGGGGAAAACTGTCGTTTCGCTGAGATTTTCCGCTGCCAAAACACATCGGACACTTGGTTTAAAATAGCGAAAATAACAACTACAACAATTCGCCTATCACAGCGTCCGCGCCGTTTTCTATTCTCGATCTTGTATGTCCGCGCTCTAGATGGCGATATCCGATTGTCAACAACCTTCCAGAGCGATGGAACTGGCAGGCGGTAGACATTTGTTGGCTCGTGAAGATCTCGAGCATAGAGTTTACAGCTTCGCCAAGCTGTGTTGGGATTATGAAATTACATGAAACATAACGCCATTATCAGGGGGCAATACCATGAAATCAACAAAAGCACATGGGATGCTTGATCCGACGTCTCGGGGTCGGCGCCTGTACAGACATGCAGCCATCTGATTGGTCGAGGCTTCCACGGATAAGAAATAATCAGAGAATTCCACATGGTTTTACGGGACACTATGACAAAGCAACGCACGGCACCTAACAGGTGGCTTCTTCCCATCTTTACTCGTGATGAGGCTTGAGTGAGCGCTCTTAGTGTAGCTTGAAACTCTTGGATAAAGCTCCGCTCGGCTGAAGAATTCTGAACGTAATGATCATCATGATCATAAAACGATGACCAAGAGGGGGTCCCGTGAGTTATCATAACGTTGCGTTGTCGCTGGGCCTTGCCACCGAGTGCGTGTCTGTAGACGGGCGTAGAATTAAGTGAATGCAATTTTGCAAAGACACCATAGATACGAAGAAATCAGTTCAAGTTTTAACATTTATTGCAATGCACCACAAGCTTCCTCGGCATTAATGATGGAAAACAGGTACAACATTCAAAATACTGTATGACTTTGCTTCACCCACACAGCAGCCGCACACATACACACACAATTCAATCATATACAACAATTCTGGTACTCACAGTAAGTGACTAGTTAACTGTAAGTGAATCGTATATCACAATTCATACATCAAACGAGAACTCAAACGTGACCCTGTTCTCGAATCTAGTCACCCTTTGCTTCTTAATGCTAAGCCAATGTTAAGTTCGCTACAAATATATATATTAACATTAAATATTGGCGAGATTATATTGAATAACTTAAAGAGGTCAACAAAACCCGCAAGGACAATATGATATGCATCCCATAAATTTCTTTGAACGAGAGATTTGGATGACACTTAATACTGTAGCGTGACGCCCACACAAACCACCTGACGTAGTAGTTATGCTCATTACAAAGAAAGACTGGTGACCAGCGAATGAACTACGTAACGGCTTCCTTTTCACCATCCCAGTCGGCTATAAATGAGGCAGGCATATTGCATTTACCATTCGATGCAGATAATGGAGCTCGGTGCAATAGCGGACATCCATGAGGTAATGCTCCGTAAGAGGATAATGGACCTCCATGACTGCTGACGCGACGGTGGCTTTATTGCCTCTCCACGTTCATCTCATTCCGTCCGTAGGCGGCCCGCCACCTTACACACTAGTATACTCGCGTTAACTTCAAATTCCTACCCAAGTGTAATTTTGGTGAGTATTGTCGGGGAAATGAATATCTTAAGACTGTACAACACCAGGGACAAAACAGCGCTGAAATATATCCGCATCCGACTGAAACTTTTATCGACATTGACACCAGCCCTCGTGCGTATTCTATTGCTCCACCAAACTAACAAGTGTTTGCCTTGCGACAATGATAACAGGCGCCAGGGGGAGCCAGGAGCAGTAGGGTCATTCAAGACACCCGCCCGTATTGATTCGTCTTACGATGGAAGTTTTGGGCTGGAGGCAGTGGATTCCTTGTGATATGCATAATGATGAGGAATACAACGGCGGAATTGGTAAACAGTCAATATCTATCGATTCCTTAACTTAATTCTCATAAACAGGCAACAAGTGACAAATGCAGTTTGAGCAAAAACAGACTTGAGATACACATTCCACACCGAAAATAAGTTTCAGCTAAGTCAAGGTCACATAAAAGCAACCATTGAGCAGGAATATACGAGAAAATCCCGGTCAAATTAACAGCAGCGTTTGTTATATATAAGCTTATATCCCTGAGAGGGACCCTCAGTTATTATACAATATAAGAATTATCTCTGCTGTCGATACAATCTCTGTACACCAACCACCTAGTCGACTAGCAGACTTAACAGTGAGTACAGCCATCGTTTCCAAGGGAGGTGTAACCACATTCTACAAGCCTGAATTCAATTGAAATGGTAAGGGCGGTGTTGGGAATGGGGCGGGGACTAGGTACAGGGCTCGTTATATCCCATTGTACTCGTAACTCGCGTAAGGACCATATATACAAGCTACATATAATAGTCATATCTGTCATCACCTTGTCATTAATTAAACACCACAGTAGACAGATGGAGCATTACAGCATATGGCCGGTCATGATGGAGAATTTCAGTATATGGCCGATCATGATGGAGCATTTCAGTATATGGTCGATCATGATAGAGGATTTCAATGTATGGCCGGTCATGATGGAGGATTTCAGTATATGGCCGGTCATGATGGAGCATTTCAGTATATGGCCGGTCATGATGGAGCATTTCAGTATATAATCGGTCATGATGGAGGATTTCAGCATATGATCGGTCATGATGGAGGATTTCAGTATATGGCCGGTCATGATGGAGCATTTCAGTATATGGTCGGTCATGATGGAGAATTTCAGTATATGGTCGGTCATGATGGAGGATTTCAGTATATGGTCGGTCATGATGGAGGATTTCAGTGTATGGCCGGTCATGATGGAGGATTTCAGTGGGCGAACGTCGAGGATGAAGCATTTCACTGAGCAAACGTCGAGGATGAAGCAATTCAGAGAGCGGACGTCCCTGTTGAAGCAAGTCAGAGAGCGGACGTCCCTGATGAAGCATTTCACTGAGCGGACGTCCCTGTGAAGCAATCAGAGAGCGGACGTCCCTGGTGAAGCAATCAAGAGAGCGGACGTCCCTGATGAAGTAATTCAGAGAGCGGACGTCCATGATGAAGCAATTCACTGAGCGGACTTCCATGATGAAGCAATTCAGAGAGCGGACGTCCCTGATGAAGCATTTCACTGAGCGGACTTCCATGATGAAGCAATTCTTAGAGCGGACGTCCCTGATGAAGCATTTCACTGAGCGGACTTCCATGATGAAGCAATTCTTAGAGCGGACGTCCCTGATGAAGCATTTCACTGAGCGGACGTCCCTGACGAAGCAATTCAGAGAGCTGACGTCCCTGGTGAAGCAATCAAGAGAGCGGACGTCCCTGATGAAGTAAATCAGAGAGCGGACGGCCATGATGAAGCAATTCTTAGAGCGGACGTCCCTGATGAAGCAATTCAGAGAGCGGACGTCCCTGATGAAGCATTTCACTGAGCGGACTTCCATGATGAAGCAATTCTTAGAGCGGACGTCCCTGATGAAGCATTTCACTGAGCGGACGTCCCTGATGAAGCAATTCAGAGAGCTGACGTCCCTGGTGAAGCAATCAAGAGAGCGGACGTCCCTGATGAAGTAATTCAGAGAGCGGACGTCCATGATGAAGCAATTCTTAGAGCGGACGTCCCTGGTGAAGCAATTCAGAGAGCGGACGGTCCCATTACTATGTTCCAGTGATCGCACGGCCATGATGAAGCCACTTTAACGCGTCGGTGGCATCGACGCAGCATTCGATTCAAATGGCGCGCGGTATGCGATCATGTATCTTAACAATAGCTACACGCAGAATACAGATGATCTGCTCATAAATGGACAGCGTGTGACAGAAAGACATTGAGCCAGACAAAATATAGACGACAATTCGATATATCTGCTGGTGTTAAGATCGCACGGAGCACTGGCATGCCACTGTCACCTTGACTTTGCTCTCAACCCATGCCTCTTCATACACAGTATCTATTCCTAATGACGGCACAGGATTACAATGAGTTCTGTTCCGACGGAAAACTTTAGTTACATACTTCTTGGGTTTACATTGGTACATTCCAAAGAAGCAATCATCTTTCACACAGTTGCCGGTCTGTATGTAAGGCGGGAATACATCTGCCTTCATCTTCACCCATCGACTTTTATATTTACACTGCCACGGCGGTTTGCGCATCTGAAAGTGAGGATCGTTCGAGGATGATCGCAGGCCATCTGATTCCCGCTTGGACCGTGAATTCGATGACGCGTCAGGTGGTGCGCGCGCATGAAATGGCTCACCCTCTGCCATGGAGCTCCTGTTGCCCCTTTGTCGCTTCGTATGTCGTAAATGGAGAGTTGTACTATTGCCAAAAACTCCCTCAAGGTAAGTCCGCACCTGACCACTAGTAGCCATGATTCGACGTAGTTTTCTAGCATCCCGCTTCCGTGAGTCACTGCTGTTGCTGTCGCTGCTGCTACTGCCACCTCGCCGACTTTGACGTGACTTAGAGTGACCCAGCGACAGGGGGCGCTGTGAAGAATACAAATTACTGGATCCGAGTTGCTGCCAGAGTACATCGGGTGGAACCTCAGCGCACATGATGCTTCTGGGAGGTGGTGACGCGGCGCTATCCTCACATTCGTCATCCGAGTCCAAATGTTTAGATGCTCGTCTGTTTGCGAGGATATCTCTTGTTCGTAAGGGCAGAGGTCCCGGTGCAGCGTGGAGTTGACAGAGAAGTAGAGAGGCAGTGATATATACCAGCACTAATGTCCGATAGGAGGGACAGCACTGCAACACAAGACAAGGCCTCATAGAATCAGTCAACGTCTACATCTCTACCGCATTCCTCCACTACAGTCACCTTTGGTGGCGAATCATTTATGAAGGTATATCGAAAGAATTGTCTGGAATTATGTCGGTTCAGTTGGTTCGAGTATTATATACAAACAACTTTTCAGTTGATTCAATGTGTATCTGACCTTCTTTTTTTAATGAGATTTCTTTGAAACTAGGCCCTAGAGCGCGAGCCAATTGTTCGATCAATCGCCGGTCATATAGGACGTAACACCCTCTTCAAAGAAAGACATTTTCATGTTATTATTGGACGGATTGTGCCAACGACACAGTAGGTGTGTTAATTATATCACACATACAGCAGTCCAATCCGTGTTACACGCAGTTTAATCTCTTTTACATAAGCTAATCAAAGATCGATCGGTTTTACACCTACATAAAACAGCTAGTTGTTTCACATCCAAATACAACCGAACAATTACTTAAACTCCTTAAAAATGCACTTTCGATTTTTACTAACTTATTTTGTTGCCGTTTTTGTACAGCTCTCTTTGTGTAGGGAACACCAAATCATTTGGTAATATGTCCATATTGGCGCCTTGAAACAGCTAAGAACTTTGCTAACAAAAATATGTAACTGAGTCGCGACATTCTCAACTAACTACGCATGTGCATTTCCATCATTCCTGGTATTACCGCCCGAACTCCGTTTTCAGCTTCGAATATCATGTAGCGCCTACCACGCACCAAATGTGATTTGTTATTCACTTTCCGTCAAAATAAATATAGCCGGAGTCACGGATTGGATTAAAGTATTCCAAAAGTACAGGGTATCGGACACTGACGTTTTCGACGCAACAGTATTTCAATGATAATTGATGAAATGACCTATAATTACAACAAGATAATAGGCTTCTCATTTGTATCCGACCCACGCTTGCATGTGCGAGTTGCCGATTAAATGAAACGACGGGCGATATTTTAATCGGAAAATTCCCAATTATGCATCAGGTATTTGTAGTTGCCTCAAGTGAGCTGAAGTACCAATGGGATATTCCGTGAGAATACATAACGTTTACATAACGCAGTGCAAAAGAGCCAGATCCCGGTCATACTATACCAGCCCAGTGTCACCGCGGTGGTGCTGGTGACGTCAACTTCACAAACGTCGCAACGTGATTCTCCCTCTGCTCGCCTCCATCCCTCCTCTGCTCGGCGATGGTGAAGATGGGCGGGATGGGCTGGGGTCGGGATGCTTGGGTTAGGGGTTAGTTGAAGCCTGCGTTCATACGGAGCGTTTAGGATTCAACGTTCAAGTAGGATTGAACGGACACGCCTTGTTAGGACAACCTGACCGAGGAACGGCCCGAGAGAACGTGGTCGACCAATCACCCTTTTCATGTCGACTACACCTGACACGCGGACGGCATGCAACATCAATACTTGCTGGAGGTCGGCTAAAAACTACATGCCTCAAACGAGTGCGTGGAATAAAGTAATGGTTAAGTAAAGCTCAAGTATGTCAAATATTCTGCTCGATAAGTTGTTGTCTTTGGCGGGTATCTGCTCGGAACGAATAGGATAAGTCGGCATTTCAAAAAATTTGTTGTCGTTGATTGTGAGCGAGGACAATAATGGGCTGTGGGAGACAGAAAGCAGCCTCGTGCGTGGGAGGAACACACTTATCTTCTAAACTCGCGCAAGTTGTCCACGCCCAAGGCGAGTTAAAAAAACCCAGGTCATTAAAAGCTTTATTTTCAACGACTTCAGATCCAGATATTTGCGCAGATTAGCCAAGTGCTAAGTGTTTGTGGTTGAATACTGCAAAAAGCTCGACTGCTGCGGGCTATCAGACGAGCTTAGGATCCTCACGCGTTCACTTTACACTCCACAAATACGGTAACCATTACAGAGGCATCCAGTAATTTATCAGCAGTTGACCATAGAATTTCTACCTGTGCATGATAAACCCGAGAAGCGTCTAGTCCGCCTAACCAAGCGACAGGTATAGTGATTGATTGCGGGATTTATATATTTCACACACCAATCAAATGTTACTTAAGCACGGTGATCGGCCGGGCTGCCGCGAAGAAGTGAGTCAATACAGCTCTATAATGTCACCACAGACGTCATATAGTGCTTGGCTTACTATACACGCGGTTGGAGAAGTATTCTATCCCATGTTGGTGTGGTCATATATTTTGAAGGGCAACCTTCGTCCTCTCACCATACAATGACCTTATAGACTCACAGAAGAGAATATGTTATCAGGAAATTATCCTTCTGAAGCAGATATCCTTGCGTGCCATTACGGACCACTGCCGACATAGGCGTGCCCATGTGTTAGAATGTGTTCCTAGTCACCTAATGCTCGCACAAACATAGAAAGGGATCCCGCCGCATGTGTTTGCACACGCCTCGGCGCATTCAACCTAGTCAGTGTCTCACTCGACGGACGCGCATTGCTGGGAACGATGCTATCGATTCAAATTTATACCAGCCACTCCAATAAATGACTTACCTTGGACAGACACATTCTAAGCGTCCTTGTGCCTCTCCATAAATTGCGCTGCGTCCGTCGGTGGTCAACACTCCCATTGAATGAAATCAAACGAGCCATCAATGTGCACTAGACGATTGAATCATCTGATATCAAGTATTTCTTCTTGGGGAATCACGATTGCATAGAATTTTGAGAATAATTGAATGACACCAGGAGCCAGCCGATTGAATTGCATACGATTCTTCTATTTCTCAAAAGTGACTGCAGAGCTCGCCCAACTTCCTACTTTATGAGTAAAGACCAGTTACCCATCGCAGCGACTGAGCTCCAGGTGGATCTAGCTTCTGGGCGCGCGCTGACAACTCCGCCAGCCCCGTCACCAGCTCTCAACCAATAAAAAACCCGCTGGATCACCGTAAAGGTAACGCCCTCCAACCAGGCAAGTATATTTCTCTCACTTGGCCATAAAGCGCCTGGCTTTCGGCTTGATTATATGCGCGAGTGCCGCAGAGCTGGCTTGCGTCCGGAGTAAGTTCTTTCGGAGTGAGTCGACTTTCTCCCAGTGTGGCCGAGAAGAGATGAGGAGGATGATCGACATTCCTGTTAATCGCCGAGGCACGATAGTAGCCATAGTAGGAGGAAGCTGCATATATACATATATATATATGCTGCATATATACACACACACACACATATATATATATATATATATATATATATATATATATATATATATATATATATATATATATATATATATATATATATATTTATATATATATATATATATATATATATATATATATATATATATATATATATATATATATATATATATATATATAATATAGATATATATATGTATGCATGTGTATGCATACATAATTTATGTCTGGAAAGATGTATTTATGTATGTATGTATGGATATATAAACATATATATATATATATATATATATATATATATATATATATATATAGATATATATATATATATATATATATATATATATATATATATATATATATATATATATACATACATATGTTACAACCCATCTGCCGATCTGACCCATCTGCAGATGGTTCTGACCCGTTTATAAATCCACAGATGGGTCGCCCATCTGCGTATCACTTGATGGACTGAAAACGGCCCATCTGCAGATGGTTCTGACCCAATTGCGGATCTGTGTTGCATCGTTATTATACTAATGGACGTAAATTTAAAAGAAAATCATCCGCAAATGGGTTTGACTCAACTCCAGATTACGAACTCGTATCAAAAATGTTATCAGATTTTTATCTATTTCCGTTATGTGCAACATAATGTACGAAAGTTTATGCCGTAGTTCCAAATTCTAAGCAACACAGAGAAAACATAATATAGAAAGAAATAATCTGTAGATGGTACAGAACAATCTGCAAATGGGTCAGACCCATCTGCATATGCTTCTGACCATTTCTGAGGATGGATAAGACCCGACTTCAAAAAAGTATCACGTCATGATTATTTTTATCGACATTTATTATTTTTTTGTGTGCCACAAAACCATAAGATATTCTGTGCTAACCACATCCAGAGAAGAGAGCAATAGTGTCAAATATCCTTAAATGGGTCAGAACCATCTGTAGATATATATATATATATATATATATATATATATATATATATATATATATATATATATATATATATATATATATATATATATATATATATATATATATATATATATATATATATATATATATATATATATATATATATATATATATCATATCTATATATATATATTTCACATCTCTATTCTTGGCTAAAATAGATAGGCGTCCTTAAGTCCCCGTGTAGGAGGGTCATTAAATCACACCAATGTGTCACGTGTTCGCAACTGAAGGCGTGGCAGCTTATGACCTTTGTGATTCGGTTAGGCGGGGCGGGTGCAGGGAAAGGGTCAGGTCGTGTCTCCGGGGCAGATTGCGAAGACGATGCTATTAAGCTATAGCAAGGGTAAATGGTTTGAAAACCGTAAGTTCTGAAAAGATCAGGTTTGAACTTGTGAAGACATCATATAAAGGTCAAACGCCGGTGGACCGTTTGATGTTTCCAATTGGAAATGCTTTGCAACGCATTGGTTGGTCGTGCGGTGTGTATAAGTTACCCCATGACCTCTCTACTGATGGTGGCTATAGCTATGATCTCTTAATTGAGCGTGGCTATAGCCATGGCTTCTTTATTAAACGTTCTGCAAAAGAAGTTTTCTGATGCAGACGATCGACGATCCCACTACTTTTGAAGCTAGAAGCTAATTAAGACGTTCTCTTCAATTTGTTACAACATTTAATCTCTATACAGTAAGCCGTCTTGGGTTGAATTCACAAGCACGTCGAATTTCAATCGTACGGAACAACATCAATGGTGAAGCAGCGCCGTGGAGCTAGCAGGGTTCGAGGCGATCTTAATGAATTATACTCCCACGGGCAGGTACTTTGATCTCCCGACCAAGCTACTACTTACTTGCAAGTGACGATGCACCCAGACACTTCCAACTGTTTCTGGCCAATGCCCCAAACCCTTCTAAAGTACACTCTCTTCATGATTGTAAGTGGTATTCATGAATAAAATGTTTCCATACCGAGTCACAAGCGAAAACATAATACATGGGTTTAAATTAAATTTTAACAAAGAGCTTGTATCGCGTTAAGGATGATTGTGATGATTGGGTAGCTCCCCGTAAGGATCATTGTGATGATTGGGTATCTCCCCGTAAGGATGATTGTGGTGATTGGGTAACTCCCCGTAAGGATGATTGTGATGATTGGGTATCTCCCCGTAAGGATGATTGTGATGACAGGGTAACTCCCCGTTAGTGTCAGGGCCCACTTGGCATAAACATATATACGATACTAGACCGTAAACCAACGCTGCTTCGACGAAAACAGTCTTTTTAATTCCACTTGCAAATGAACATTGAACGATAAGGCATTACATTTTTTTTAAAGTGGGACCAAAATACAGTTTATATGTTATTTTGTGTCAATAAAACAAAGAAAGTCACCAATGAAACCGCTGTGAAACAATACTTCGGGGTGTGTGTAGGGTGGGTGGGGGAGTGGGGGGGACGGATGCGGGGTTGTGATAACATAGCTGTTAGTGTGGGGGGGGGGGGGGAAAAAATATCTATGCCATGAAATTGCGGAGTCCCTGCCCACCCCCCTTTCCGGGCAGGTAGATGATGTGTGTGGTTTACTCCCTTCACTGATGTGTCTATTGATATACATACGATAAGGGACAATTTCGGCCAGAAAAGTCCGGGAATGTCAAAACTTAAATATATAGGGGATGCACTTGCACCACGTGGAGTAGATCGAAATGCGCAACGCATCTTTTGGAAGGGTCCATGCAGATGATAAGCTCGTCCACAGTGTTCATAACAATTGTATAAAAAAATCGTGAAGGGGAGTGATCAACATCGTGTAAGTTTAATTGGCGGTGGGCAGAATTACTGCCCACGCTGCCTTTCTCAGCCACGCTGCCTTTCTCAGCCACGCTGCCTTTCTCAGCCACGCTGATCCACAGGGAGCACAGAGTAGAAGTCAACAAGCTTCTGTTCTGCAACTTTGCCTTCACTCAGTAATGGATAACGTCCATTACCATTTGACAGTCAATGGCAGCGAATTTCCTGTCGTCCTTTGTTTCTGAAGTCACATTGCTTATCAAAGAGGAATAATCAGTCTTGGCACTGAATACAGACTGGTACAATATGACCCCTGCTGTATGCGTTGTTGATTTGGTCAGCAGTATTTCTCTACGGTAGATTGAAAATTGTTTAACCACAGACTGATGCGATACCATAACAATAGCCTTCACTTACTTAGTACTTAGAGAGCCTAAGCTTGGGTACCCGATAAAAATTACTATCTACCCCATTGTCATTTAAGGTAGCCCTGAGTACTGACAGGAATGCCTCCAAACAGTTCTGACCTTGTAGCAATGGTTGCCAGTGCCAGTGTGTGGTGGATGGTATGAAGCACGGTTCCTGTGACACCTGTGCTGTTGGTAGTTCAGTTAGTGAGTGGCACAGCAGGAGGCCATACGGGTAAAAACAGGTATTCTTGTCACCATTGGGCGGTAATTCATGAGGGAGGGTGGTACGAGTGATCCCCTGTGCATATAGACGCATTGAACGCGCAGTGAATAGATTGACGCCCGAGACACGCGATCTGAAGCCGACACACGAGTTGTGCATGCTTGCTGTAACACTGAGTATGGACATAAGAGCTCTTCTGTGTCCGCCGCTAACAACCCAGTCCGATTGTGCTACCTGAGATATGCCTGTCATTCACAGGGCAGTTCTTAATATTCAATGAATGATCAGGGCAAAGAGATTCCTCACTTGTGATTTGACCCGCCATCCAGCCGAATATGAAGTGATGAATGTTGAAAAATATGTTGTTCTGTTCACATAGAGCTTCGTCAGTGTCAACTCCCATTGCATAGTGCCGTTCTTGAAGTATTCACTAATCCGCTTACAAGCCGCTCTCCATTCAGTGTATTGTGAAGCAAAACATCATTCACTAGGTGCATTGCGGGTAATATTGACTTATCACCCAAAGCACTATTCGCTACGTCAGCGGACTAATTGGAAGTATTGGTTAGCGAAACTGGATTTTATTATTCAGTTTATGTATTAAGACAAATCAGAATCATTGGATTGTCCTTGAAATATCAGAAGTACAATTTCCTCTTGCATCTGATTTGCGCAATAAATCCCTGGTTTTACGTGCCACGTGCCCTATTATTCAACGTCACATACGCCTTACAATGACAACTATGGCTGGGAACAAACGCGGACAGGTTAAGAGAGTTACAAAGTTAACTGAGCTAAGTCAACCTCCCCCTCCCTCCTCCCACCTGTTTCTATTGGGAACCGGTATGTCTAGCGCAAACAAGAAGGTGTGGGAATGACAGAAGATTATGATACTCGCCGACCAAACTGGGCCAAGTAGACCGCATTCCATGCCATGTGTTTATCGTGAGGTATGCCAAGGTGCTGATGGCTTGCTATGTTTTGGTCTAAGCTCCAATCTCCACCCGAGCTTGCTGTTATGTGGACCAATGATGGGTGGTAAAGTGTCTCGCTCTTCTAATCACCGGCTTCGTGTATTCCACAGATGGTTAATTAAACATCAAGCGTTACCACTCTCAATGTGTAAGCTACTACGGTCCCGTATAACTTCCAATCAAATGAGTAGTACACCCTACAGAGAATGACCACTCTGGCGGAGCGAGAGTGACATAAGTTCTCCAGCATTTCTTTGAATCTCATTTCTAAGGTGAAACGCGTCATGACTTCTGCGATACCGACTATTATCATTTCCAAGGTGAAATACATCATGACCTCTGCGACACCCTACTATTATCATTTCCAAGGTGAAACACGTCATGACCCTTGTGATGCCCTACTATTATCATTTCCAAGGTGAAACACGTCATGACCTCTGTGATGCCCAACTATTATCATTTCCAAGGTGAAACACGTCATGACCTCTGTGATACCCTACTATTATCATTTCCAAGGTGAAACACGTCATGACCTCTGTGATACCCTACTATTATCATTTCCAAGGTGAAACACGTCATGACCTCTGTGATGCCCTACTATTTCCAAGGTGAAACACGTCATGACCTCTGTGATACCCTACTATTATCATTTCCTAGGTGAAACACGTCATGACCTCTGTGATGCCCTACTATTATCATTTCCAAGGTGAAACACGTCATGACCTCTGTGATACCCTACTATTATCATTTCCAAGGTGAAACACGTCATGACCTCTGTGATACCCTACTATTATCATTTCCAAGGTGAAACACGTCATGACCTCTGTGATACCCTACTATTATCATTTCCAAGGTGAAACACGTCATGACCTCTGTGATGCCCTACTATTATCATTTCCAAGGTGAAACACGTCATGACCTCTGTGATGCCCTACTATTATCATTTCCAAGGTGAAACACGCCATGACCTCTGTGATGTCCTACAATTTTGAAATTTGTTCATCATAATCGACCAAGCATTCGTCTTTGGGCGGCCGATTCTATTTTGGTTTGATTGTGCCTATTGCAGTGTTGAAGTCATTAAAGCGACAGGGTATCTTTATCCGTTGATACTGAACGCACTCAATGTTAGGACTATGTGAAACGCGAGAATAGCCCAGTATGGTAAGTAGGAATCGAGGTTATCCACATAGCAAACGCACATCGGGTCATCGTATTGCACCTATACGTTTAATTCGGCTTCTTTGAAGTCCTAACTATTTTAGATTATCGTTTAATAGGTCCCTAAACTCATTGACAACCCAACTCGATCAACTCTTTCAAGACTGTATCCGCCTGCATGCCATAAGAGGGCTCATAATGGGCTGTGGGTTGCGACTCGTGTCGTTGGACAATGGGAAACTTGTGGTTGAGCCGAGAGGTCTTTGCAAAGGCCATATCTGCAACACATGATGAGAGAATTGCCTGATCCAGTCACTTGCCATATAGTGACATGCCCTAGAATATTCGTTTGCATTTTCATCTTTTCCATCTTCATCCACGTGTATTATCCTTCTTTCACACCTTATATCCCAGAAGGCGGCTTCTAAATCAGGTCAATCTTATCTCTTCATATTTGATCCCACCTTACAAGGCGCCATATAACACATAAGTGTTGATGTGCCGTTAAACCTTAGACTTACTTATTTACTAAGTTGCAAACTTACAAACTTATTTACTTACTTATATAAGACAGAATGTGATGTTTGACATTAAGGTGATGTATGCCCTTACCCTACCTTTGTTCAACCTGGGCATTGACACTCGGTCATTACTGCGTTGGTAGCTATTGGTAGAAGGTCACCTATAACTAAGGAGAGATAATTTGACCTTCCTTGTAAAGGAAGGTATTAATATCCTGGAACTGTGGGGCTCCGCGGGTAAAACATTGTATGGTATCTGTAGAATTCAATGGCGCTATAGTTATGCAAGGAACTCTAGTTGGTCAGCCTTTGCACATAAGATCCATACCATGTGCTCAACAGAAACAAAGTCTGTAGATGTGAACGTGGGTATGAATGAGATCGACTGGCGTTTCACGTAAACAAGTGAATGCGCGTGAGGCAGGCGGTCGATGCCTGTACGGTATATACTCGGCTAAGCTATGCAGTGGATGCGTTCGCACCGTGTAACCCTGTAACCGCTCGGAATGCAAGGCTGCCCAGCATATCGCGCGCTACCTGACACGCCCACTACAGGCGATGCCCGAGCAACCACTGGGCTCTTAACTCTAATCTTAACAACCACAACTTCCTTCATTCCATTCACAACTGCTACAGAACTATAAAACAACGCGTCTGATGATGTAGCCTTGTAGTTAGGCACGGTATGCACAATAGATGTCAGATGACAGCGAACAAGATAGAACAGACAAACTTAAGTGGAAGCATTAGCTATTTAAACTGTTCATGCTTTATCGTTAAGGAGGCAATTTAGCCAGGAACCAATTCCGATAATAAATAAAGAAAACAAGTAAGGAGATCCATGTAGACGGTTCGGAATAGGATGCTACGTTATAGTCAACACAAAACAATATGGCTGCAATTGGATCCAAATAAAGAGAGAAAAGCAATCCATCGAAAACAATGGCGATGCAAAAAGAACGCCTGAATTCACTATTTATATATGTGCGGGATATATATATATATATATATATATATATATATATATATATATATATATATATATATATATATATATATATATATATATATATATATATATATATATATATATATATATATATATATATATATATATATATATATATATATATATATATATATATATATATATATATATATATGCGTGTGTGTGTGTGTTTAAACATAAATATATATATTATGACCATATATACACATATATATATATATATATATATATATATATATATATATGTATACATATATAATGGTATATATATATATTAATATAAAAATAAAAACATAAATATATTTTATACATCTATATATACATGTATAAAGTTTATATATACATATAACTATATAAGTATATAAAAACTTTTTTACATATTCATATGTTTATAAAGAAGAACAAAGTAATTCTACAACTATATATATATATATATATACATATATATATATATATAAAATATATATATATACATATATGTATATATATATATATGTATACATATATATATATGTATATATTTATATTTATAAAATATATATATATGTATATATATATATATATATATATGTTTTTATATATATATAAACATTTATATATATATACGTATAGGTGTGTGTACGTGTGTTAATGTATTAGTCAAGCAATGTATATATGTTAACATGTATATACATGTACGTATATATAAATTAATATATCAATGCAAATACATATCAATATTCATATATGTACGAACACCAGTATGCATATATTCATACATTTATTTGTATATATATATACATATAAATTAACATTTTACATATACAAAAATAGAGATATGCACACATATTTATGCATATATATATTAATAAGTATATATAAATATTTATTTGTCTAAATGTATAAATATGTACATATATATATATATATATAAGACATATATATATATATATATCCACATATTAATATACAAATATATACGTATTCACATATATTTGTATATATATCCTCATATGTGTACATTTAATGTATATATACATATATAAATACATTTTTCTACATATACATATGCATGTAAAGATGTATATAAAGATATATATTATATAGATAGATATATATATATATATATAAATGTATATGTGTACATGTACATATGCATTAATATATGTATATATATATATAATATATATATATATATATATAAATATAAATATGTATATATATATATATATATATGTAAATATATAAATATATATATATATATACATTTTTACATGTCTACATGAACATTATTAAATGATAATATAAAAAATATACATTCATATACATATATATAAGTATATGTATATATAAATGTTTATATATATAATATATATATATATATATATATATATATATATATATAGGTTCATATGTATATATATATATACTCACATACATACATGTACATTTATGTGTAACTATAAAGAACGATATATATCAAAATGTATATGTATCTATATAAAGTCATATATATATATATACTTATATTCACTTACATATATATACATACTCATATATATGTATATGCATTTATATGTGTGTTTATATATGTTATACATATATATTCATATATATATTCATTTATATGTATTAAGGTGCAAATATGTATGTTTATAAAAATAAGTATATAATGATACATATATAAAAATGTATGAATACATATATTTAAATGTAGAAATATTTGTATGTATATTAAAATATGCTATAACTGTGTGCATATATATGTTTTGATATAAACATATACGTATGTGTTTTATATATTTGCATATATTTGCATATGAGGTTATATATATATATATATATATATATAACTATACTATATATATATATATATATATATATATATATATATATATATATATAAATATATACGACTCCGTCTGAGACTGTTTGACGTATATATGTATATGTACATCCACACATTATATATATGTATATATATATATATATAAATATATATATATGTATATACGTGTATATATATTTATATATATCAATAGATATATGCATATAATTTATATATATATTTTATCTTATACGTTTGTATCTATATCTATGACCTTTTTATATTGACTTTGTCACGACCGAATGACTTATTCTCTGATGCTAACTACGAGAAGAAAGGTGCATAATTGGAAGTTATACAAGGGAGTAGATTACCGACCGAAATAACATCCTTGAATAATGACAATGATTATCCGTGCGTAGGTTTGCTTGCAATGATGCTCCAGAAGCCGACAATTTACCACAATCATATTGGAGGTGTCACATAACCGACATGCGTCATGCTGGATGTTTTCAGAATGGCGAGAAATCTATGCATTATATTAAATACAAAAGCAATGCTCATCATATATAATATATATATATATATATATATATATATATATATATATATATATATATATATATATATATATATATATATATATATATATATATATATATATATATGTTTTATATATTTATATGTGTGTATATATGTGCATATATATAAATATATATATATTTTTATATATATTTGTATTTATATATATATATGTATATATATATATATATATATATATATATATATGAATATATAAATATATATGTATATATATATATGAATAAATTAATATATATATATTTCTAGCTATATATATATGTATACATTTTTTATTTACATATATATGCCTATATATGTATAATTGTGTGTGTATCGATGTCTATGTATGTTAAAAGATATAAATTTGTTATTGTGCATATATATATATGTGTTCCGGTTCTATGGTTGCACGCTATTGCGATATGCCCCTGTTTATCGCTTGATAAGAATATCCTACACATGATATTTGTGTGTTGTGTAACTACATGCAGATGCTTCAATTCTATTTATAGTCTGTCGTTTTAAACGAATATCTCAGCATTTTATAGACCGTTTGTGATTGTATGATGTCGCCGCTGAGGTAATAGTGTGCTTTTGGTCTGTATTGTTATCATATTTTATTGTTATCATATTATGATATTTTGTCTCAATCGTTTTCATATTGTGACGAATATATATCTTGAGTCAAATACTGTAATATAATATTATTTCTGTATTGTTGTGATGTACACATTATATAGTATGTCTTAGGAAATATACGCTGCTAACCTAACCTTCGCATTTTATTCGCCTTCGCTCTGTTACTCTACAGACTACGCATGAGTTAGTATTTCGTCCGATTCACGGGTTATGAATCAGCCCGCTTCTAATCACTTTGAAACTTTGTCAATGGCATGAGCCCCCTTTTCCCCAGGTTCGCCTCATTCCGACACGAACGACGAAACGCAGTGGTATATCAAATTGATGTTAAGTGCCCGTCGGGATGAGATATCCGAAATGAGTTGGAAACTATGCATACGTGTGAAGCTGCTTTCTTTCATTGACCCCGGGCTACGGCAGTAAACAGCAAGTGTTAGGAAAACATTCACTTCTATCAAAACATTCTCCGCAAACAAATTGGGGTCAAATAGTTTGTTTTGGATGGATATTGCATTAGTGCTCGTGCTTATGGTATGCGTTGGCTGTTTCTGTGTAAAGTGGCGCATTGTATGCATGCCGAACATTAGCTGTATAGGTGACTAATTGGGGGAGCAAACAGGTGGGCTTGGATCCGCTCTAATGAGCGACAGGTGGGAATTGTCAAGGTGTAAAAAAACCATATTCTCTGTGTTAATTGCCTTCGATCAGCGGCCAGGAATTCTGAAGGAATGCCCACTTGTTCTTCACAATTGTGATCTAACTGGCAGGTGTTCGTGGACAGCTAACTCGCTTGGTGTTTCTCTACTTCCGCGCCTATGTAAGAAACCACTCCTTTCCGTGTACAGGCGATGCACTGCTGGGTAGGTATGTAATCGTCCATGATAATGATCAAGGTAATCATCAGCGTTCATGCAAGTTTGATATACTCGGTGACAAATCGAGACATTGTTTAGAATCAGCCTCAAGACATGAGGATGCAGGTGAGGAGCTTGGTCTTGGTCACCCTCGCCAGTTATCGAACTCGCCGAGTGATTTTCATCAGTCGATTGGATATATATGTTAATTTGTCGAAAAGCAAAGATAAGTTCGTCCGTCGCGAGGATGTGTTTGCTACGCTACGATTACAAAGAAGTATAATTGGAGATCGAACGGGTTTATTCCTATAAAACTATCTTTTAAAAAGGGATAATTATATACTAGGCCTGAAAGGTGGAATTTCGTTTGCCTGAATATGATAAATTTGCGTTTTCCGGGTTTGTGGGGTGTGATTTGGGTAGGGGTGGGGGAGGGGAGGGGTGGGAGTGGGTTGAGAGTGGGGTATGGGTGTGGTGGGGGCGTGATCATGATTTTTGTCGTGTTTACGCGCGTTTATCTATTGTATTGAAAATCTGGCAATTTTTTTTATATTGATGACGTTTACGAAATCGTAAGATAAGCCGAAAACATAATTCATCACTTTTGGTACTGAGGGCATGTGAATTAACGAGCCACAGACATGCGAGTTGACATTTTGAGCTGAGTTTAATGCTCAGGTTAGTCGATTGCAGGCAAAAGACCATTAACGGCTGAGATTTTGGCAGTTTAACTTAAATTTTTTTTCCCACGCCCCGACAAAACAACAAAAGCGAAGACAATATATCTGACGAACGCTGCGTTGAGAAACTTTGCTGCAGGGAAAGCGCTGAGAAGACTCGTTCCACCGCTTACACGATTTTCGCTACATCATAATGGCTTGCTTTTCACGGGAGCGGTGTTCGATGACCCGTGAAGGCATTATTTGGTAAGGAACATAATTGAAAATAATTCAATGGCCGAATAATGAATGATAGAGATTAGCTCATACAATTCCTAACAATTCGCCAAATACATCTAGTTGTAAATTACATACATATTCTCACTACATCACTAAGATTTCTCATTTTACTGGGTACTTTGTCATCATAAAATGCAGTCCTGTTTATGGTTACAATTGCAATGTAATTTGTGGTGATGTTGAGCCAACAATTAAGAATATTATTTCTGATAATTTGTATGATAGGTAGCCATCACCTATTCATAGTTCATTCATAGCAATCAATGATCAATGGAGCAATATATGGATGAAGAAAACTGCTTCACGTCCGGCTGTGGAATCTGACAGTGAGGGTTGGGGCGGCGTTGGCCAATAAGAATCTTGGCTCGACATACCTGTGGTCCGTCTACAGGGAATGAACTGAAGATGTAAAGCAACCGTTACAGAGTCAGCGTGGGGCACTAGTGGCGTAGGATGGACTTAAGTACCTACAAAACCTGCACGCAGAGATTTCACCAGGAAGTAAGAGATGGGAATACATATGAGAGAAATGTTGGCGTGGCGTCTGCATCAGCTGACATAGTTGAAATTCCTGCTCCATTATCTATGCAGGTGTTCCACGAAATAGGAGAGTCAGTATTCAAGAACGCCATAATTGTTGCATTTGACTTGGAGTCTACATCATTGCGGAACGACTGTGGTATCTTACAGCTACCAGCATACCAGGATGACAGCTCATATGCCAGATATGTGATATCTGCAGAGAGCATATGACGTTGCATCAAGGAAGTTACTGGCCTAACATTGCCAATGACATCCCTCAAGTCCACGGTCGAGTTACCCACCGTGTGCCAGTCGATGAGTGTCTTGGAGGTGTTTTAGCTCGGCTTACTTCCGTCAAACTAGTTCTATTTGCAGCATATAAGACTAAGGCATTCGACGTCTGTCAGACTGGTCAGGTGTGCAAATAGCACTGGCCTTTAAGATCAGTAAGCATAGATTGTTGTTGGTTCTTCAGACTTCATAAAATATCAAATTTGAAACGCAATAATGTCCTTTGTTATTGGTAGTCCTGACGTATCTCAGCATGATTCAAAATATCCCATGTCGACATCAAAGTAACGAGCAATGATACAGCAAAACAAATCTCATAAAGTAGCCCACAGGTTACATCGAACTGGCATTTTACAGGAAACAATCGATGCAATGAAACACTTATTAAAGTCAAATGCCATCAATGGCCAAGTTACTGGTCTGAGCTTTATTTGACCACTGCAGAAATTTATAACACACTAATAATCTGAGTAATCGTATTTTAAGCATATTTCCTTTTTATATCTATATTTAATGAAAAAAATAAACTGTTAAAAAGGTAAGGCGCTTGCCAATTTTTATTCAATACAAAATAATCAAATGTTTGTATAAGTCTTCCATTCAAACTCGCTGATAAAGGTGATAAGAACACTGTCACGTCTGCTTCACATCTCTCTGGAGTGAAAACTCAATGGACCACAAATTATATATATATATATATATATATATATATATATATATATATATATATATATATATATATATATATATATATATATATATATATATATATATATATATATATATATGTGTATGTATATATGTGTATATGTATATATATATATTATATATATGTGTATATATATATGTGTATATGTGTGTGTGTGTGTGTGTGTGTGTGTGTGTGTGTGTATGTGTGTATACTCTGTACCGGTTTAGCGTTATGATTTTCATTTGTCATCGGATACTCGGCATCAAAACTATGTGATTTTGCATTTGCCGTGCAATATTGTCATCATAACGGTCGGTGGTTTTAATGTTTTGTTATGCTTAATCTAGTCCGTCATCTCATCATAATCATCGCAGCTAAACATCCTTAGTAAGCAGATGCTTGTGCTTTCCTTTTGACCTTGGTGTCTAAGTAAACATAAGAGAAAAGTTAATGTATTGATTTATATAAAGCATACTGAAACATTGCAATGCGAAATGGGCGTTGGATTCATTGGACGAACTCAATCAGGAGCGAAGGGTCTATTAACTAAGCTAGCTCAAGATATAATTGCCTGATTGTGACTGTATCCCATTTACATACATGAATACTATGACTGACGTGCAGATAACTCGGCCATTCCCATACCGGGTTGAAACTGCAATCGCTACCCTATATGTTCTAAGAATTACAATAACATAATTTGGTTAACAATCATCTTATTTGAAGTGTTTTGAGCATATTGCCACAAACAATATATTTTTTTATTGTGTTCACACAAAAAGCGCTGTTAATGCGTTTTTGGTGTCTCGATTTTCTTTTACCAAGGAATACTTCTCAACAAAAGAGATAGGGTTCCCGCTATTCACGCTCGGAGTCTAGAGAGATATGACAACCTGTAGAGTTTCTAGTAAGACTTACTGGCTAGTCTGATGATCAGAGTGCTTTCCAAATAAGTAGATGTTCCAGAATCTCCGACAGCAGATCAAACCCCACATATTTAGTTCACGAAGGTTTATTACCTTTTAAGCCATATATGACAGTAGTCTGACAATTAATGGTTATAGCTGTGACGTCGATGGCCATTGTCACAGTCGTTGGGTAGCCGTGCACGACGTTTATTAACGTCGTGCAAAGATCGTAACCGAATGCGCGTGAACGATACATGAGTTCCAATTATACACGATAATTACACAAATGTACATATGAAGAATAATTTTTCACATAAATGAATGTTTATTAACAAGTTGAGTTAGTTTACGTGTGAGATTTCGTCAAAGGCGATTTAATCCGGCCACACAAATTCTGAAAAGTTCATGTTTATTTTGAACGACAAGATCGGTTTCTGCGCGCATGCGCAGACAAGGTTCCTCGCAAGCAAACTTTTTCTTTTTGAATTTTATTATTTGAGTATATGTGTCATTTTGTCAATAATTATCTTTTGGAAATATCTACTTTGAAGGGCGATATGTATTCAACGATATCACATTGACATTTAAAAAAAGATAACACTTATTGATTCCCGTAGTCTGGAGGGGGCACTTGGCCTTGTCCTACGTAGGGTTGTGCCCCGGGATCTCAAAAACCTGTACCCGTCATACAAGGTTAGTCTGCGTCCCAGACTCTAGGGGTTCCGCTACGCTTCTTGCCCTAGAGTCTACGGCCAGACAAGGTCTAAAAGTGGCGCGTCCGAATATTCATTAGACACGTTCGTTGATCTTCGTGACCAATCAACACAAAGGTTGTGACCCGGATTGACCTTAATTGCGCCTGGCTCATGAAACTGGCTTGTGATACGCACCCTTCGGTTCCATGTGACGTCATGGACATTGTAGTGGTCTGCATCCAATGAGAACACATTGAAGGTCTTCTGGAACTATCGGCGTCTCAAAAGTTCAAATTGGAACTACAACCAGCGCTTTTATCGCGTAGCTGCACGATAGTATGTTTACGTGATAGTCAGTTAAAAAGAACCAGCTGTGTGTCTGCTTCCTCGTCGACTGTGTGATAAACGGTGCCACTCAGCGTGAAACAACGAATCGGAGTGTTGTAGAATGTGTGCCCGGCTCATAAAAATCACTCGGCCGGTTGGACAAGTTCTTCGGAACTTGTAGAATAGACCAATGAGAGACAACGACTCAAAAGTACCGAGAGTGACCAAGAGACACGGCTTGTGATTGGAGCATCCCAAATCTGGGATGCCTGTCCAGTTCAATCTACTATGGTCCCCTAGACCTGAAGGCGAGACTATTGAATATCAGTAACATGTAAACAGCGCCCGCAGCCATCAGGCTAGGGGACCTTGACTAATACAAGGTAGAAATGGCAAGAGCATACCCCATCCTACAATTATGAGGTCAACAAAACCCGTCGGGAGGCCGAAAAAAAACCTACCCCAACACATGTATACTACCTCTATATACTTAAGTGCCCCCTCCTCCGGGACCTGCAGCCACATGGCGAGTGAAAATGAAACTGCGTAATGTGACGTCATATCTCCAAAACTGGGGCTGCCGCGAATGAAAGTTGTGATTCTAAATGTTCATTTGACAATTGCTAAATAATCACGAGCCAGTGGATAACCAAAATAGTGCGGAGAAGCGGATATTCATCTCATTTGTCGACATATTTATTTACGTAAGTACACAACATTGATGAGAAGCTATATGCACGCGAAATACAAAAATTGCCACACGACCCACATATCCTCAATCACGACGGTATATATTTATATTACCGTCGTTCGCGGCTAAGTCGTTGGGATGATCAATGTATTTCCGTTACAGATAACAGGTCAATATGAGTAAAATAAGTCGAAGACTGAGTGAATATTTTCACAGCAAAGCCACGGATATGTATCGCTTGGCGCGATTGGTCAATAGACTCATATGCTTCAAGAACGAGCTGTGATTTGACGACAGCAAAATCTATGGCAGCATGCCGGCAAGGATCACTTTGAGAACCCTTATGAACATTTAAAACAGCCCTCGAAGCTCGCCGGTTCTTGGCAAAGACATTGAGCACAGAAAAGGATTTGGATGGTGGAAGAAAAGTTTAATCTTATTTGCTAGGTGGACGACCACATTAAGAATATCAATCATCACAAGTTTCAATTATATGGTTTCTAAGTTCAGAATATAAACATGGCGCCAATCAGTCAACCCTTCAATCTTAGAAATATATTACTATGCCTATAATTGGAACTGTACATATTCAGATCTCATTGCAGTCTGGATTTATTAATTGCGTTGGATTCGGTCATCGTAGGAGGGCAAAATAGGTCATGTGAGCCGTGTTTAACAGTATTCTAAGTATATGCCCGAACCTGCGAAACGTGCAAGAGTCTGAAAGTGTTACTAAGGGCATTGGCTTCCGTTATCAGCTCTAGGTGGACATAAACTTGTGGATTGGTCGTAGCTCGTAACAGATTCATAACAATCGTGTGATACAAAAATTTATTCATAAACAAAATCAAAAACATGACATGCAATTGTTAATCCGCTTGCAGAAGCATAACGTTAACGATATCATATTTGCATGTGAAGGTATAAAGTTAACATCAGCTTTGAACTGGTCGGAGGTTTGACGAGCTGTAGAAGCTTGATACACTCCAGCCAGCGTTGGAAACCCCATCAGAGGCGCTGCCACCTGCTTCCCGCTTTTCACGACGCCAGCGACGAATTCTCCGCCCACCAAGATATACTGCCATGGAGACGAGCACCGTAGCAACCGCAGCCATGACAGCAACAATGACGACAAGGTCGAGGCTGGTGCCAGCGGAGGTGGCTGGGGCAGCTGCGCTCAGGCCCTGGGCGCGAACAGAATCTGGAACAAATACAAACGAATGGTAAGCGCTTGTCGAGCAAGCTACACGTGCGATATTCGTATTAGGATGTCTTCCTGAGCGAGTAACATGAAGCACGCTGTGGAGAGATGTTTACTACTTACTTGGACCGAAACACGTGTAACCACCGTAGTTATTGACGCAGGTTTCGGCACCGCCGCACGGGTTGTTGACGTCACATTCGTCAATATCTGAAACATAATCAATTCAATGGTCACAAACGCTTGGGACAATAATGCTACAGGTTCTAAACGTTGGTCTGTTTGTCTGTGCGACTCACCATTGCATGTGTGTCCGTCTGCAGATAATGTGAAGCCTGTTCGGCAACCGCAAGTATAACTACCGTCAGTGTCTGTACACGTCTGATGGCACAACCCGTTATTGGTCTCACACTCGTTTGTATCTGGTAATCACATATGCTTTAGGTGAATGACGTTATCAAAATATAAAGAGAGTCAAATCAATGATCATCTCCATCCGTGTAGAGCGTTATGACGAGTTGATCATCAAAAAAGTTTGGTCCTACTTATGCAGGCTGTTCCGTTGAGTGGTATGGTAACCGAGTCTGAAATGTGGCATATACACTGGTAACCCGCATCCAGCGTCTCTCTGCAGATCAAGTTCTCCACTGGAATAAAAAACAATCTTAATAATAAGTGATTTATTAACCACACATGTACAGTGTTACATTATGCCTGTACGTAGATAGAGCGCGTTGTAGCGTAGTGAGATACCGTCGCAGTTGAACTGTTCGAGCGGGGTGAGGTGGTAGCCCGGACGACACATGCAGCAGTAGCCGTCATACGTATCCACACAGATCTGGGAACATCCTCCATTGTTTGTCTCGCATTCGTTGATCACCAACACTGAGGAATCAAATATCAGGTACACATGGTTGTTTTAAATAATCAATTAAAGTATAAGAAATGTGCTGACGTCAGTTGATACTGACCGGGACCTCCAGGGTAGCCTCGTTCCCCGCGTTCACCAGAGGCTCCGGTTGCTCCGTCAAAACCGCGTGCACCTATAACAGACAGAATGGTCATCAAAGTGGCCACTCAGCGCAGAGGATTCACGATGGAGAACGAAAGCACACCTGGTGTTCCAGGGTTGCCGTCACCGCCTCGGCTGCCGACGGGACCCCTGGGGCCCGTGAAACCAGTGCTTCCCTGTCTGCCGTTGTCACCAGTTGGACCTCGTGGTCCTTCGGGACCACTTGGTCCGGAGTTACCCTGGAGACCACGTTCACCTTGGACGCCTGTTGCACCTTGACTTCCTGAAAAAAATATTATTTTCTTTGCATTGTTGCGTAGTCACATTTCACAGGAGACGTCATTCATTGATAAACGGATATTGTGAGTAATGACCTTGAGCACCACGTGGTCCAGCCGGCCCTGCAAGACCTCTGGGGCCAGAAGGACCAGGAGAGCCTGTTGCTCCTGCGGGGCCTACGGGACCTTCACGGCCTTCCACTCCCTGTTCTCCGCGCTCTCCTTGTGGTCCAGTGAGCCCGCGATCACCAGTGGCACCAGTTTGCCCAGAGGGACCTAGTTAATACACACACTTTCTCAATGTATATCTTTCAATGTATTTGATGCTCTAGAGTTATTAACTGAAATCTGTGTTGGTTGATATCTTACCAGAGGGTCCAGGATTTCCTTGTTCACCCTGGGGTCCAGTGGGACCCACCGGGCCTGCCCGCCCAGTCGCACCGTCAGGACCAACAGGCCCTGAAGGTCCCCGCAAGCCCTGTGCTCCGTTTGGACCAGGTTGACCCTGAATACCCTGACGACCTTGTTGACCCGTAGCGCCCTGGGGGCCTAAAGCAACAAACCACAGCTGATATCACCTCTAACTTAGAAAGTTGGTCGTCTAAATAACTACATAATGTGATCTTACCTGCAGAACCTCTGGGACCAGCTGGGCCCGACAGCCCGCGTGGTCCAGACGGGCCTTCGGCTCCCGTGGCACCTACAGGGCCCGACGGGCCAGTAGGACCACCAGCACCGGCGACACCTTGTTGGCCACGTGACCCTTGGGGTCCAGGCTGCCCAGTTGCGCCATCTCTTCCGGTCAGACCTGTAAACATAGGCTTCATAACTAGGACACTTATCTTTACTCCTAGTGATTCTGTAAATTATTTAGCATCACAATTGTACCTCTGTCGCCGCGGTCGCCCTTTTCTCCAGCAGGACCTACGTTACCCTGAGGGCCTGTGAATCCTGTACCACCAACTGGACCTTCATTTCCTCTGGGACCTGCTTCACCTTGAGGCCCTTCTACACCTCTGCTTCCTTGAGCTCCAGTAGCCCCATTCTCACCCTGCGCACCTTTTTGGCCTTGATTAACGAAAAATAATCAAGTTAGTAACATGCTTGAATCAATTCAAGTAAGATTCAAAGAAAACGGTAGTATGCAAATTAACCTGTGAGTCCCCTTGCACCCTGAGGGCCGCTAGGTCCTGTAGCGCCTACCGGACCAGCTGCTCCTTGTTGTCCCGTTGCTCCTGGACCGCCTGTGCCGCCCACTGGTCCGGCAACACCAGTTGTGCCGGGTGCTCCTGTGCTACCAACGCGACCGCTTGGTCCGGTCAAACCTCGCTCTCCTGGCATTCCATCAAGACAAAAATGGTAAACATATACAGCTCGAGCGGGTTGAGATGGAAGAACGAGTATTATATACGGATGGCAAGCAGACCTGTGGATCCCTGAACTCCTTGTATTCCTCTGTCACCTTGGGGGCCTTCAGGTCCAGTATCACCCCGGGACCCTGTGATTCCATTAGGACCAGTTGGGCCCTCAGGACCTGTTGGTCCAGATTGGCCTCTTGCACCTTGTGGGCCTGGGTTACCTCTGGGGCCTACTGGACCCTGAGACCCAGGAACGCCCTGTGGTCCGTTCGGACCTCTACTTCCTGTTAAAGTGTTTCATCACACGTATTTTATATTCATCAATTGACGATCAAGTTAAATGGAAAATGCTGCAGGAGATCGCATGGCGTACCTGTTGCTCCAGCTGGTCCTGAAGGGCCGAAGGGACCAGCAGGGCCCTGAGCACCACTGGGCCCAGTTGGACCAGTTGGTCCAGTCAATCCATTGGGTCCTTGTCGGCCGGTTTGACCAGTAGGTCCTGTTGGTCCCGAAGGTCCAGAAACTCCTCTTGGACCAGTAGGCCCAACAGAACCCTGTGGTCCGGCTGGACCAGATGGTCCTGTTGGTCCACTAGGTCCTTGTGGGCCTGTAGGTCCCGCCGAGCCTCTTGGTCCTTGTGGTCCAGTGTCACCCGTTCTTCCTACGAGACCAAGTATATTATTTACAGAATTCGTTATTGCTGATTTTCATAAGCAAACGCACAAGACTAGTCATAGTTTCTCACCTGTATCGCCCGTGGGTCCAGAGGGTCCGACTGGGCCGACAGGACCAGGTCCACCTTGTGCCCCGGGTGGCCCGACTGGGCCAACGTATGGGCCAATGTCGGTTCCATTACCTGTGGCATATTAACATATACGATAAAACGTGCACACTTAACCAGTGTAAGATCTGTATTGTTTCCATGTATCGTTTACGTACCATATGAAACAAAGCAGCGAGCTCCTTTCTTGTCACAGGCAAGATAGGCACCTGTTGGTTTACCTGGGGATCCTAGGTAATACAAGACAAACATGTTTACATATGCCGTATGCCCGTAAGAACTCATGACAATACGCAAGTGAATATTTCACATCGCCACACATAAATACTTGTCAGATAATTCATACCATCAGTGCTGCCCGTCGCACCGGTGGCGCCACCCGTTGCGCCGGTCGTTCCGCCGGTTGCGCCGGTCGTGCCGCCGGTTGCGCCGGTCGGGAAATTACCTCCATCACAGGTACCCAAAGCGACAGTAACGTCGTCGATTGCAATATCCCCGAAGGGCTGACCATCATCGTCGCCTCCACGAAAACCGACAAACTCTAATTGAACCACATCGGCACTCAGGTCAACCCGAGCGAGCAACCATGCGTCTTCACCGGGTACAATCCCTGCAGTGAGAGCACACATGACGTATTCAGTTTTATGTCATGCCAATCAAATTGAATCCTCTGTAAATAGTGGGGCGTTTGTTCTCGTATGCAGGTTGGAACAGTGTTTAACCTAGTTCTTCGTTCCCCACTGTCAGGGAGGTCACAGTAGAAGAAGCACCCGTCGCGGTTTCCGCTACAACGTCTAACGAGCCAATATGGAACCCCAACATGTGGTAGTAGAACTGCAGACAGAAGGGACCGGTGGTGGTCAGTTGGGGCGTGGCTAGCCGAGCCTTGTCTCCCGGGGATCGGTTCGATGCCTCGATGTACATGTAGTATCCTAGTGAGAAGAAAAACCAGTAACAACGCAGGTCATTGTAGTGGGTATATAATGTAGTGCTGATATGCAAATAGTACCAACTATTAACTATGTTCATTTAAAGAGGCTGTTCAGCCTCATATAAGGCAATCAGGGATCATTTGGTAAATACATTACTACGCTCGATGCGGTTACGAAATAATGCCGTCGTTTATTTGGTGCGTCAAATTTTACTTCATCCAAAATTATGCTGGTAATTTTTAAACATATTTGTTTCACTGGAAATCCAAAAGATGTACAGAAGAAGGCTATTTCATTTAGCTGTGTCAGTCCATCGATAACGATACCTCCCTAAAACCATCAGCCGCTCGTTTGTCGGCTGTAAATCACTACGCGCGCCTTATAACTACCTCGCTACGGATGTGTATATTTCGGCTCAAGTTTCAAAATGTAGTTTTCTTCAAATCAAGGTTGTGGGCAACACCAACACGATAAATAGTAACTTTTGTCCTACCATATGGTACGTTTTATCATACAATGGAATTAAGCACACTGTATTCGTCATCATCTAACACCGAAAAATTTCCCGCCGACGCTCGCTGGAGATTGAAACTGAAACCTCACTGTCGTCCGTCCGCAAACACAACTCAGCTGCGATGTTTATGAAGTTTTCATTGAAGGGAGGTCCGGTCACCGTTAGCCCTGCCGATCAAAATGGATCCAAAACGTTTGCCACATTAATAAATCCGGCGTTCGAAACTTCGAGGGTTCCATATTGTACTCGGGAGGTACTCAATGAACAATTGCCCATTCAGTCTGCGTAGGCTGCAGATTACGAGAGACTTGAGACCCCAAGCGGTTCCACTTCCACAACCCATTTACCCGTTGCGGTGATATTGGAGGGACTGGCCAGTGGAGGTTAAGTGCTACAAGAGATACCCCCTCGCAAGCGTAATTTCTCACAACAACAACAAAACTGCAGACGGCGGGAGTTAGGATCTACTTTCAAAGACCGCAGCGCCGCGTAGCGAGTGAAAGTCTGAAAATGTAACATTTTTGGTTTCCAAGGTGCTGTTACCAAGCAGCTTGCTAGGCAACCACTTTCCTTATATGGGGCTGAACAGTCTCTTTAACTGCCGATAACGAATGTTACAGAATCTGCTCGCCTACAACGTTAATATGTGAACGAATCTCAATTTTGTGAGCAAGCTTATTCATTAAGTGTCCACGCTAATTTCTACCATTGGCACAGGCATTTCAGTGTAGTTTATGTGTATTTGGTGCGGTTCCTGAACTCTACAACTTGTAGGGGTCTGGGTTGGGTATGCTAGTAATTTAAGTTTTTCATTTCGTAGATAGAACCGTTCCTTAAGCATATTTCCCCAAATAGTTCAGCTGAGTTCTGAGGCTAGTTATTTGTCTGTCAAACACATGTTAGTTTGTCTTAAAGCCTGCATTAAGCCTAGCCAAGTAACTTAATGAACCTTTAGTGTACTCTACGTAAGCGTTTCTGTATCTGTTTGTTCAACAGTAACCTGGCCCTGTAGTAGAGCCCACTTACCGTTGGGAGAATCAGTAGTGTGATCTCTGTTTGGACCTGTGTCACTGCTCGGGGTGCCCCCGCTGTTTCGCGTCCAATCGAAATCGTCGCCGCCCAACTGGGTAAAACCACAAATATCCGCATCCTCAAAGGTACACTCCGAGAATTGCGCGACTGAAAGCAAAGTATCGCATTCTACCATTGACATTCATTGGCAGACAATCAAAGCAACCATTTAATTATTCATAATAACGCAAACGTGCCGAAAAAAATTACTTAATGTACAATGCAGTAATCGTCATAATTAACTTTTAACAAGATTTGACGGCTGGTGTAATGAAAAATAATCTCTAACTATCCGGACAACATTATGCTTTTGAAAAAGCAACAAGCTGGATCAACATTAACAAACCGGAAGCGGAAATAAAGCACGAGGCCAACAGTGCCAGTAGCCAGGAACCACGCAGCACCTGTAAACATCGATCAATCGCATCGGTGACTACTGTAGAAATACACTGATGAAACACATTCACATTATAGCACGTATTGGGCAGGCAAAGCTTCCTTACAGCTTCCTTGGAGTGACATGTCATCAGTGCAGGAGTACATCGACAAGTGATTATACATTTAAGAGCAAAGCTAATTATTTTGGGCAAGGAAGCTACAATTTAGAGAACTTATATTGACGGATTGTCTTCAGTGAAAACATGTAAGCATATGAATTCAAAACCTTAACAAAAGCCGAGAATGTAAGGTAATAGGCTAATTGATGGTAACTTAGCACTAATTTTTCGACCAACAGTTCCGTTCATGATTCTGTGCGATATTTGGCAATACAAGATTCGCAGCCATTTCACGTTGATATCTTTCTATGCTGTGAAAACCGTCATCCCACAACACCCTGATGTCTGGTGATTATCCTTCCACAAACACACCCTGACTTTTCTGAAATAGTACCACCTCGACTAACAGGCAGCATCATTGTATCCCTATCTACTATCAAATAAAAAGTTACTTACCTCCATATTTTCGTCTGAGTCCGATTTCTGGGACCAACTGACCACGCATCGTCTGAACCTCTTCTTAAATAGTTGCCAGACCACTCCCAAATAACCTCCGAAAATAAACATTACTCGCCCAAAACCGGCTTTGCAAGACACATAGAATTAAAACCCCAATTGAACCCGGGGGGGGCACTTAAGTGTATAGAGGTAGTATATATGTACCGCGCGACGGGGTATGCTTTTTCGGCCTCTCGACTTGTACGACGGGGTATGCTTTTGGCCATTTTGACCTTGTACGACGGGTACGGGTTTTCGAGGTCCCGCGGCACACCCCTATCCAGAATAAGGCCTAGTGCCCCCCCCCCCCCCCCCCCCCCCCGGGCAGTGGACCCACCTGATGGCGATGTGAAATGAACTACAATGGTTGTGGGTGGTGAATAAACAATGGAGGTATAAGAGCCCCTCTGTCACATGAACCCATCAGGTCGGGTGGGAGTGGGTGAGAGGCAAACATTCCAGTCGCGTTAGTTGTTTTACAGGTTGAAGGGGGGGGGGGTGACTGACGTCAGTGTACCACAGGGTTTGTCCTGGTCTCTTTCTACCATTTCCCTCCAAATACTCAGAGCCACCCTTAGATATCATGCTAGAGCTGTCACATACAATCTCCCCACCCAATTCATTTTGAAAGAAACCTGAATCCTGGAGGGGTGTGCCGAGGGACCTTGACTATCAACAATGGGTCAAGGTTCGAAACAAATGGTTGTTCGCTTGCCGGGACAAGTGATTTGTCATGTCGGACAATTGACTTGTCAGGTTAACTTATTTAATGGCGGTAGCTCCTACTGTGCGCCCGTGGGAACCCTCTGATAGCCAGTTCATCATCTCCAAACAACTGCCAACCTGTCGTTCCGTCAATCCTTGCAGCTTTAACACAGCAAACATGGGTTAACCCCTGAAGCTTTCAGCATGAGCAAGCTACGAATGGCAGCAATCAGAATGATAAGTCAGCATTTTGTTGAAGCGTAGAAGATAGCAGATCACTGACGGGGATTTCCTTATTATACACCTCAATATAGACAGCATCACCATCTAATGAGTTACTAGTCGCTTAATCATTGACGTCGTAATAAGTTGACAGTAACACAGGGCTTGAACCTGCAGCCTTCACGCTCCAATTGAACCATTGACCCTGCTTATAGTCTCACCATGATTCCGCCGTTGTTGGCCTCTCTGATTGACACGGTGTCTTTATCACGTTGACTCACGGGCACCAATAGATCCATAAGATCCTCCTTGTAAATCTTCACATAGAATACATCACAATGAACCACACCATGAAGAAACACATGGAATATCTACTAAGCCAATTTTAGTGTCATTTCCTTACACTAAGCCGCATACGTCAGCTTGCTTTTGAAATAGGAAGCAAATAGGAAGTGTGTGGGTTTTTAAAGTGATAAATCTTTACTTTTACAACTTGTACAGCAATGTAATTCAACTGGTCTGGGTTGGCACCGCAATAGCACATATTATATAATGCATTCATCAGACAGTTGTGTCATTAACTGAGCTTTTACCTCTAGAAATGATACGCGAAGCTTAAAGTTGTGTTCTTCACTTTTCTCAATTGTCTCAAAAATACACCTTGCCACTCTGGGGATGACGCCCATCTCTTCTTCGTCCTCAAAGTTACATGCACTGCCCATAGTGTGTGTTTTGCCACTTCCTGTTTGTCCATAGGCAAGGACAGTAGTGTTGTAACCTGATATCAAAGGGGGCAAATGATACAGCTTAGCTGTCAGACTCCACAAAATAGCATGTTAACCATGATTTGGGAAAGTTGACTGAACATTATTGAACAGGTGCAGTTTTAAACTATTATATTCTCAACAGAAGATGATACCAGTAACTGAGGGGGGGGGGGGGGGGGGGTGGTGATTTATCCATTCATTATTCATCATAACACAAATACCACAAATATACCATCACATCAAGAATGATTATGGCAGTGAGTTACCTTTGAAGAATGAAGACACTAGTCGTGTTACGGCCATGTCATACACATCAGCTTGGGGAGTCTTGGATCCAAACACAATCGTAAGTGAAGGCTTTGTTGTGTCCAAGGACGACTTGGTTGTCCCCAACAAACTCGAGACACTCACTGCAGCCATCTTGTTCCTCCTTGGGCACCAGAGGACGACACCTCAAGGCTACACGAATAGCCTCCATTGCTCTGCAATACATATGTAGGATCAACATTAGTATAGAAATATCTGTGCAATCCTGTCGTGAATAGTCTCCTCTTACAATGCAGGAAATGATTCAACAGTTATTCACTTAACATTAAGAATCTTAATTGAACCTGTAAATATAATCAACAGAATGAGGCCCATCAGCTTATACTGTCTGGTAGTATGAAGTCTTCAGTTAGCCTGATTAGACTAGCTCCTGCGAACCAATACAGCTGCACTTCCAACGAGGTAATAAAACCTGACGTTGGTCAGTTGGGCTAGATTAGATGCTGTCAGACTAGAGGCGAAGTTTATTTGCAAACCCGATAGCATGGTGTATGATTCTGTGTGTTAATGTCCAATGAAGATTCATTGGAGGGATTACTTTTGTCAGTGTTTGTCACGCCCAAAAATATTTAAAAGACAATCGCGATGAAGGCACCACGTCCGATTTCTGGTTCGGCGTTTATCTGCTTATACATAACAATGGTGGACAGCTGGGTAATATCAGTTGTCTCTGTGATAGCGATTGTACTTATTGGATACTGTTGTTACACCCAACTGACAGGTGTGATGTGTTATAAACTGATCAACACATGCCCGAAATGACGACCTTGCGATCAACTACTGATCAAATCCCTCCTGCGCTTCAGGATCCATGATCCCAAAATATGTATTATTCAAAATACGACACTAGTCTATTTGTGAACACTGGCTGAAACAGGACAACTGGTTAAACATGACAAGTTATTAAAAATGAAATGAAACTAACACCGACCGCTCATCCAGATTTTGCGAAATCGTTTTTCCCTTCA
>CM067350.1:45819841-45917341 GCA_034190875.2 Urechis unicinctus | reverse complement strand
CTCTTTTTCGCCCAGTCAAAGCGCACCACATTACTATCCTTAAGCTGGATTTCCAACTTGAACTTGAGTGGTGGAGTTCATTTAAATTGTTCAGCGACTTCACTCCTATATCCGAATATATAAATAGCTTGGATCTGAAAGAGTGCACTCAAACCCTTCTCTATCAAATAAATATTCTTCCAGGGCCATTTTCTAGAACAAAACAATATCATTCATCATAGCGACTATAAAATTGTAATTAGGAACAGGTAATTATATCCTTAAAAGGAGATATATGCTTTGGATATCAGGGGAATATTGCTGAAGCTTGAGGGTAAGAGAATTGGTAAAGAATGTAAAGAATAATTGAGCATTCATTAAAATAAGGTGGAACAATCTTAGACTTGGTACATACCAGTCTGTATCCAGTCCAACAACCGACAGAGTAGTTCAACAATGTAAGACTACAAATATTTACAATGAACCAAGGCAAAAACTCACCTTACCTTTTTTTCTTCAGTTATCACAACCTAAGAACGAGCCATCCGAATGGTTTGATCCATGGTCGGAGCGACGCCTAGCAAAGATTTATGTCTAATGTTCATTTTTGGATATGCTCAGTTCCATATAAGCTGGCTGATTTTTTCTACCATTGATCTTACATTTGACCATACTTTGCTTCTTGTTGAATTCCCTGGAACGAAAGACCAACTTGCTGCTGCCGTAGCTAAGTTCCATATCAAGGCAAAAATAGTACTGAAAACAAAAGATGTCAATCAAGTTGCCGGAGATATTTTAAATCATCTAGAAACAGTATTTCTCCAATTTAAATTATTTTTTATGAAGCACATAGAGATCATAGGAGGTTTTGTTTGATATGTCACTTAGCCAGTTCGGGATAAAGTTGTCTTTCAGTACACGTTCAACTGTACATTTCAACCATTCACTACTAAAATACCTCTGATCTGGCCACAGTGTCCAGAAGCCATTTTGAGGTTAGTATCACCGATAACCTCTCTTATCTGAGGTTGGAACGGACTAAGGAAATTACTGCAAGTCTTCAGATTACATGGTACAACAGATTTTGCAAGAATAACTCGGGGGTCAATGGTCTTAAAGCGATGATTTCTAGTTTCTAAGGAGACATTTACAAAAAAGGGCTGAATAAAAATGTACTATTTTTCTCTTTCTATGAGTAAAAGGCATCAAAATTTGGAATGATGCATGAATTAGTTGGGGGCGAGGTGGAGGTTCATTGCTTTCAGGGGTTAAAATATTTCTGACCGCATGAAATTGGGCTAATCCGGCCTTCCCCGGCAGATAAACTGTATTACGGCAAGCGGCAATGGCATGACTTCCACCGAAAAGTCAGACGACCAACAAATTGAATTAAATGTTAGGATTGCTATATTTAGCGCCCACTGTCAGAACTGACGTCATGTACATACTTATGATTTTGCAAATAGTTTCAGTTTGTAATAATTAAGTTACTCACCAAATTTAATAAAGATGGGATCAATATTGACGATTGTATAAGCAATCAACGAAATTCATGTTTTTGATGTCAAAATGGCCATGAAAGCTATTGTCGTTATTGATTTATAGCAAGTAAAAAAATAGCAATTCGGCCAGTGACTGATGGACAATGTGACCTTGAAAACTAAATTAAGGTCAACCATTCTACATCGTACTATCAATAGCATACAAAAAATTCACACCAACACCGACATACTCTTGGGAGGTTTGTACGTGCTAGACAGACGCTCTATCCTGGCTTGGCAAACCAGGTCTTATCCAGAGACCCGTCCACCCGTCCATTGGACGGGTAAGTTGTAAATTTGGACGGGCTGAAATTTTCCCCCTCTAGCCCGTCCACCCGTCCACCCGTCCACTCGCCAGCCCGTCCACGCGCCTCCCAGGCCGGATACAAGCAATTAGCCAAGCCAGTTTAAACAGCTCATTTAAAGACAACCAGCGACGCAGCGCGCTGGCCCCTCATCTACGATCAAATAAATAAGGTTCTGTTTGATAACGCTTTTTATGACGCATGGGGTTTAATCAGCGTCATAATACTTTAACGATGGTGAATGGAGGGTCCGTGTATATACCGTCTTTTCGTTTTTCGTTTATCAAAACCAAGAACCAAAAACAACAAATAAGTGCTAAACCGTAAACCGTTTTTCATGTGCGACAACGAAAGACGGATAACACCAAACCGATTCGTTTTTCGTTTCTCATTTGATCAAACGGAAAACGAGTGGCGCTGCAGTCGGCGGTGTTTCTACTGATACAAGCGGCTGGATATGTTGGATGGTATCCGAAGGTGGGGGGGGGGGGGGGGGGCAATAGGCTTTATCTCGGGGTAGGGGTGTGCCGCGGGCCTCGAAAACCCATACCCGTCGTACAAGGTGAAAATGGAGAAAAGCGTACCCCGTCGTGCAAGGCATAATGCGAATGTAAAACCCATCGAACAAGATCAAAAATGGCAAAAAAATGTGACCTGTCGTGCTAGGTATTATGCAAACGTACAACCCCGTCGTACGTCGTAAGCAGGATTAAATTGTCCGACAAATCTCCGAATCTGATCAGCTGACCAGAAATATATATATATATATATATATATATATATATATATATATATATATATATATATAGAGAGATATATATATATATATATATATATATATATATATATATATATATATATATATACATTTATGCATATAAATATATATATATATATATAAATATATATATATTTATATTATATATATTTATTATATATACCCTATATAGATATAGATATATAGATATATATATATAGATATATAAGTATATACAGAGATATATGCATAAATGTATATATGTTCATATATATGCATGCATGTATCTAAATATATATGTATATACATATAAATATATATATATATAAATTTACGGATACATATATTTATATATATAAATATTCAAATACATGTATACGTTTTTCGTTTCTCGTTTGATCAAACGGAAAACGAGTGGCGCTGCAGTCGGCGGTGTTTCTACTGATACAAGCGGCTGGATATGTTGGTTGGTATCCAGACTTTGACTTTCGTCTCCCCGACAGCCCGCTCTGGACGTCACCCGGTCAATCAAAGCACAGACGAGCCGCAATCTATCAATAACTATAATTACATACAATGGCGGCTTGGAAACTTGGAATCGGAAACCAAAACCCTGTTTATATGCGATTATTCATATATATATATATATATATATATATATATATATAGAGAGATATATATATATATATATATATATATATATATATATATATATATATATATAATATATATATATATATATATATATATATATATATATATAGTATATATATATATTATACATACATATATTTGAAATATTTATATTCATAAATATATATATATATATGTATCCATAAATATATATATATATATATATATATATTTATATATGCATATATAAATATGCATATATATATATTTATATGTATATACATGTATATTTAGATAAATGTATGCATATATATGAACATATATACATTTATGCATATATCTCTATATATATGAATATATATATACATATACATGTATTTGAATATTTATATATATAAATATATAAATATATGTACCCATAAATATATATATATATATATACATATATATATATATATATATATATATATATATATATATATATATATATATATTTAAATATATATACATGTATATTTAGATATATGTATGCATATATATGAACATATATACATTTATGCATATATCTCTATATATACATATATATATTTAAATAGATATATATATATATATATATATATATATATATATATATATATATATATATATATATATATATATATATATATATATATATATATATATATATATATATATATATATCTATATATATATATATATATATATATATATATATATATATATATATATATATATATTTTACGACGTACGGCGGGTAATAGGTTTGCACAATACCTAGCACAACAGCGTTCACTTTTTTGCCATTTTTGACCTTGTTCGACAGGTTTTACATTCGCATTATGCCTTTCACGAATGGGTACGCTTTTTTCCATTTTCACCTTATACGACGGGTACGGGTTGTCGAGGTCCCGCGGAACACCCCTACCCGAAATAAAACCTATTCTCCCCCCCCCCCCCCCCCCCACATCTTCGGATACCAACCAACATATCCAGCCGCTTGTATCAGTACAAACACCGCCGTTTGATCAAATGAGAAACGAAAAACGAATCGGTTTGGTGTTATCCGCCTTTCGTTGTCGCACATGAAACACGGTTTACGGTTTAGCCCTTGTTTTTCGTTTTTGGTTCTTGGTTTTGATAAACGAAAGACGAAAAGACGGTATATACACGGACCCGTTAATCACCAGTCGGCGAGAGAATCAGACACACAACTGGTTATTTTTAACTGACTATTACGTAAACATACTATCATGCATCTAAGCGATTAAAGCGCTTGTTGTGGTGCCAATTTTAATTTTTGAAACGCCCCATTATTCCAGAAGACATTCAATGTGTTCTCATTGGACGCAGACCACAACAATGTACATGACGTCACATAAAACCGAGGGTGCGTATCACAAGCCATTTTGACCTTGTACGACGGAGGTGATTGTATCATAAAATGTCAGCTAGCTCTATCTACAGTAAATATTGATCATCATTCCCTGACATTAACTGATGTCCTCCGGAAAAAAGCCCAAAGATGTAAAGATACACGTTCGATCCCTTCGTACATACTTGCAGCTTTGCGGCATCACATTAAATACATTCGATCGTTGCCGAGTAGTAATGAGGTAATATAGTAATGCATGCTCACGATTCTACATTAAATGGTGCCCAATACGTCAGGATATGATTTTTCTCACATTTCTAGTGCCTCCGCTAGCATTGCTCTTAATTTGGAGGATTAGTTTCAAGACCCAGTGACCCAGATAACACATATAGGCCCAGCCTACCGTTATGATAGGTTAATGTCAAACACAGACAGCCAAGCAATCATAGTGACTCAAACGGCCAACCATACACGTCTTAACCATGACTCATTTACCCGAGTCCTAACAATGAAATTGATGTTTATTTCACATCTCCAAAAAATAAGTTATAGCCATCCAAATATTGTTTTATTGATTTTATAACTAAAAATGTATGATTTATTATTCAGGGTAAATAAAAAATGAAGCGAGGTGAAATAAGACATAATATTATCACATTGAAAGAAAATGCCTATCAGGAATCAGGTGTGTATCGCCATATTGAAAATCGTAAGAGAGCAAAATGGCAAAGAAAACTTATGACTTGCTTTTCAAACTGCTACTCATTGGGGATTCTGGTGTGGGGAAAACTTGTTTACTGTTTAGATTCTCAGACGACGCCTTTAACACCACATTTATATCTACAATCGGTACGTTTGTTTCTATTTTGATTGTTCGATGTTGTGATCTGTCAGACGTCATTCAATATTCTTCTCTTCCACCTCTCAGTCTCACTTCTGTCAAGCTGTACGCGATTACGCCTCTGAGATGATAATAAACATCTCACGATGAGTTACGTTTCATATATCATCATGCATCTAAATTATTCTTGATCCTGTTTCTGTCATTTAAAGGCCAAACATTACATTCGTTTGGTGACATTTGTGACCAATGACAATCTGCAAATCTGCCAATGTCATGGTGACTCATATAGCCTGGTAACCAGAAAAATATATCATTCACTTTCTGTTAAGTCAGGCGATAAGCCAAGTATAAATGTGGTTGACAACCAAATATATACCTCACTGACTTTGATAGTGCAGGGTTAGACACTAACTTCCAGCATGCACTTGTCCCGTATGACAAGTGAATGGCAAGTGAAACCTACTTGTCACACCCCGGCATAAGACATGGAAGTTCACATGGCATGGTCGTTTTTATTGATATAAGTAACAAAATCATATATAAAAAAGTTAATTGCATTTAAAAATATATATATTCCAATCAGTAAATGTTATGTACCATTACAATTTCTTTAACAGCTGCATGAAAACAGGTTTTCAAAAATATTAAATGGTACAAATCCACCCCTTGTAAATGCAAGATATTCAATTGACAAGATTAATGGTACTTTCAAAACCTGGTTGTATATAAAAAGTTTCTTACAATTCATCATCATTGAAATCATCACCAGAAATAGCTAAGCATTATCTTCATCATCACCCACATACCGTTGATACCTTTGCTTACGTTTCCCACCATCCAACCGCTGTTGCACTGCTCTGCTGGGATTTAAGTCATCAACTGACCGCCCACATATTGAAATGGCCTTCAACTTATCCATCATTTCTGGGTGTAGGGTTGAACGCCAGTAGCGCAGTGCGCAATGCGCCACATCACAACATGCTTATATAGTGTTAAATCAATAGTGTGTTCAAAATACACGTGTCTCGAAACTCCTGCAACAAGTTTGGCCTTACATCACTGTCATGACGCTAGCATACTACGACACGTAATAAGTGTGCCTCTGTTTTCGACTCATCGGGTACTAGTAGAATAAAGCAACTTGCGTTTAAACCGTACATGACTGAGTGAGTCTTAATTACTAGTAGCTCTTTTGAACAAAATGGTGCTTGCGCTCCCTCTTGGTAGTACTCGATCGACTGTTGGGCTAATTACTAGCAGTAAAAGAACTTAACACACACAAAACTGGCGTATGGATCTGTGCTGTACGGTTACTGATTATTCTGTCTTACACGCTGGGCTGCACATAAAAAACCGCTGAAACCTCGGTCTTCAAGGCTTCAGTGTTTGCTCGAGATAAGATTAGCAATCGGCAAAATAATTAACGCGTCCGGTTGGACAAGTACTTGGGACTTTTCACTTGTCCCACAAGCAGAACCACCTGTCCGGGTCAAGCGGACAACTGTTACTGTTAGTGTCCAGCCCTGTAGTGAAACAAATCCAAAGATGAACCATATCTGGTTATTCTTCAACATCTTGCCATGTTCACTGAAAAATACAGATCATCATCAAGTTTCATTCTTGGCTCGAAATTACCACCCGCCCGTCTGTCATGGCGGGTGAAATTTGAGTCGGGCGGGTAAATAATCACAACTAGCCGGCCTGCTGGCGGGTAGATTTTTTCCGCGCTAACAAGACGCGCCCAGTTCAATACAACAGCAGCGGGGCTCGCGTGATTAAGCGCCGCTTCAACCATAAACCCGACAAACGCATGAAATAAGAAACTTCTCGGCTGCATATACTATCATGTCTTACGTAATTTATTGACCCATAGTATGTACACTGTTGAATAAACCGATGGCATAGATAGGCTCACACAAAAAGTTATACAACTAACGTGCCTCGATTGTTTGTGAAGACTTTATAATCCATAGATCAGGGATCAGCTGGCTGCAGTCGGTGTTAAATTTTGGACCCATCATGATATCTGGTGTGAAGACAAGAACATGAACAATAGCCCACCCCACTCCCTCCCAAGCTATCTAATGGCAGCTTCTCATATTTGAATACCACATGCACCTACTGACCTGAATAAGTCGAACGGTTACTTGGCAACAACGAATCAACGAATCTCCCCATTTCCTGTCTGTTGACAAATTTTATGCAACCGCTTTTCCATCGCATAAAGGCATTTTTATTTGAATTCATTAATTTGATTTACCATGTATCATCTGTGAATGGTATTCATAAAAATTGAGATAAAAGCCAGGTTATGCAGAAAAGCTGAATTCATGCATACAAGAACATTTGCAATGATTATCTATAATCGTAATAACCACAACAAAACAAAATTAATACGACTGTGAAATTAGGCAAGTCTACTTTTCTCGCGCAAGTAACATTTGTAAGTGACGCGACAGAAAGACGTAACATCATCAATACGCGCGCGATGTTTTCTTCGCGCGCTCCTCGTGACTTTTCTTCTGCGTCTGCTTTGTGATTGCAGTGCGCATTTAACAATAGGCCCACCAACAGTTGTATGACTTATGTAACGCGCGTGGCATGTTTTCTTTAAGCGTTTCTTGCGAGTTGACTTCCAAGCCGTAGGTAAGCAAGCCTATATAAGGGCATGCGATTTTTTAACAGTACACTATTTCTGAAGATGTCGATGTGGCATTTTGTTCACGGTTCTAAAACGCAAATATGAAGAGCAAGAAAAAGCTCAGAGAGCACTGTATGAAAATGAGTAGGGCTGCAGACGCTGGAATCCTGCCTGGTTAATTAATGGAGGAGAAAAACGCGAATGGCTTTCGCATGACAACGAGAAGGAAGTGATGTTCTGTTCTGCATGAAGACCGTTTGCCGTCAAAGAAGGTCAATGTAAAGGACCATATGAATAGAAATAGAATAATAGAAACTACAAGTTGGAGAGTGTCAAGGATCATGAAAATTTGTATGTTTTGACAAGTTTGTAAATATTGATTTAAATGTTGCATTTAATATAAAAAATAGAATATTAAAAAATAATAAAATCTCTTTTACATTTTTATTTTTTACCATTATTTATAACTTCAAATGTAGGGCTGGTAGAAAATTTGTAGGGCCGGTAGAATTTCAAGGTTAGCGGCCCGCCTGGCCGGTGAAGAATCTGGCTAATTTCTAGCCCTGTTCATTGTATGCACTAATCAACCATTTATGCTGGAATGGCCCATTTAATTATTAAATTATAGACCTATCCAGGTTGCCAAGGGTCCAATTAACAATAAGGCCAAATAGAGAAATGGCAATCATAGGGGAAAATGCAAGAAATCTGATGAAGGGTAGGACCTGGGAATAGTTGAAATAACCCCAATACAGCCTAACAGGTGTGGTATTATAACAAGGACCTTGTACTATGCTGCACTTCGCACATTGCCAGATATGTAAGGGCTCTCTAAAATATTTCAAGCCAGCCCAACCTTGGAATTCTAACAGGCTCAACTGTAAATTTAGCTGGGCCAACTTGTGCATATTAGTCCCAACCTTAATGGTAGGTGGTTTCTTTTAGGCAATTGTTTCCTGATGAATTCTTGCTTGCCTCAGATATGTGATTGTGCTCGGTAGTGGAGCTACTGGAAAATCATAGCTCATTTCATAACAAATCAAAAAATTGTGTGTAGGGTTTGACCCCATCCAGTCCGGTCCCCGTGTTGATTGGCCATCCTGTGTTGATCAGCCACCTCCTGAATGACTTGCGTCATAAAAGTACCTCGCTTGATCGGCCATCCCGCGTATCCGGCCGTGGGCCACTTTTTCTAGGCGTAAATGGTCCATTTTACCCTTCTCATCCGGCCACTTCATCTCCCACTCAGAAATGTTTTTTTGCTAACAGCCCAATGAACACGCAATAAAAAATTGGACACAAGCAATAAGACTTTCGTTCATATAAGCAAGTGTACCAATAGAACTGGTAGACAAAACAAGCATGCAAACCAAACCCTTGGTGTAGGGGCTCATACCAGGGTGTTTTATACTCCCTGACCCCATTTATTAGCCATATAAGCCATTTGTAATTCCCCTATTTGATTTTGGAAGATACTGCTGCGATCCATCGATCATCTATCTGTCTGGGTTAGTTGAATTCACACCTGGTTTGTCTAAGACGTGGCGGTTATGATACAGATGCCACTCAACAGCTCACCCAGCTTCTAGTCTGTATCCGTGGCTAACTGGATCTTATGATCATACAGATGGTGAACTTACTCTATGTCAGTGAGGCTGATATACTCACAGACTGACGCAACTCGCCAGGAAGAAAAACCTTCTTTTTTTTTTTTCTCTTGAGTTCAATTTTTTTTTACCACACTTCATCAGAGAAAAGTGAAATGTTTTGTTTCATTAAAATCTCAGACTGAATCCATCTAGCAATTCAGTGGTAAAATGTGATGAATGAGTAGACAGCCACAATATTGGTGTACCTAAGTCCTGGTGTACTCTGTGTCATTACTAGGCCATTGATTACTCAAACTAAATGATCTACCTCTCAGAACTACATACGTCCATACCAGTTGCAATCTGGCGTTATATAATACACGCATGTTAATCTGAACATGACTAATAAGAGTATGCTCTACAAGCAATGGAAGATAATCCTATTGGCCATTACAGCTTGTTTCGACTTATAAATACATTGTCTTGTCACCATTTGATATAAGGTCAGGGAGCTGGTGGTACAGGGGCTGAGAAGGGTTTGCAGCAGCTATCAGTTCATCACGGTTGGCTTTACTTGCATACAAGCACTTGTTGCTTCTGGCTTAAAGCCTAAATTAATCCTTATGTACAAGCAAGGCTATTAATGTCAATCAATCTGTTAAAGACGAAAGCCTCGGCAGCCGAGGAATCAATACACTCTGGTAGAAGTTTCATGTTGGGAGTTAAACCTCTTACGTTGGCTTCTTTGCCTCTTGTTGCTCCATCCTCCCAGTCAAGAGTTCAAACACAAAGGTCATGAAAACGTTGCACTTGTTGGAAGGGGACAGTTAGCTTCAATGGTCGATATGAATTTGTCATTCAGCTGGTACTTGTCCCCCTCCTGCATATTTCATTTGGTGACTGAGACATGCTCTTGCATCCAGTAGCCATGCATTCCATTCCGATATTGATATCAATTTGTGGGTGTTATCATATCAATACAATGGAAGGGTTTTAGCAAATGGACAAACTGATTTAAAACAAGAAAAATGCATCTTGAAGCGTTTCAGATGTGTGCATATCAGCTGGCAAACAGTGTTGAGTGAGACTATTACACGTAGCTTTCATGCAGGTTTAGCCGACAGTGATTTCAATATTATCGTAATGACTAAAGTTTTGTTTGTAGTGATATATTATTATTAATCATGACATTGCATCTTTGTAGGATGTGTTATTGAAGATCTTATTAATTATTCATATGCAATAAATAGGTATAAAAAATATGGTTTGTTCAAGCCAATATTTGCCCTCCTGTGGGTCCGGGCGTAGAATAGGCCCACTGTATCCTCTTGCATGTCGTAAGAGGCGACTAATAGGGGGCAACCTGTTGGCCGTGGGTTGCGACTCGTGTCGGTGAACAATGGGATCCAAGTGGTTGAGTGGAGCGGTACTTTTGAGGGCCGTATCTGCAACACACTACTCTGGCCCGGATTTCGCCTAGACAAGAGGCTGGAATGGCCTGGTCCAGTCAATCAGCTGGTGGTGACTTGCCCTAGGATACTATTTGCATTTTTATCTTTTTCAACATCATCCACTTGTATGACCCTCTTTTTTCCATTTATCTTAGAAGGCGGCTGCTTAATCAGGTCAAACTTATCTATTAACTTTTCTAGGCGCCATATAACACATACGTGTTGGTGTGCCGTTAAACCCTATATTCTCACTCACTCACTCAAGCCAATATTTGAACAAAATAACTGCTTTAAAGAAATAAGGTGCATTTGTGAGGTTTAATACCTTTGTTTTATCGTAGGGTTAGATAGGCATTAAAACTCCATGAAGATTTTGGCTGTTGTTTCAAACTGTATAACATCCATTCATTGGTAGTTGTATGAAGGGGTAGCATGGTCTTGATTATTTGTAGATGTTTTGATCAAATACGGTGGTTTTGTCTGCTAAAATGAAGGCCACAGGTGACTGGCAACTTATTATTCTTTTACTGTCCCAGACTGTCATCCCCATCGAAAGCCAGGCGAACCATTGATTACAGTATTCATATAGGGTCACTATTTTAACCCTGTCTTGTTAAGTACAGGTGACATAGCGTCAGTGAGGATAGTTATAAATCCAATAAATTATCTCCTTGTGTATTTGTCTCAGGTATTGATTTCAAAATCAAGACAGTGGAATTAGGTGGCAAGAAGATCAAGCTACAGATATGGTAGGTACAATGGTGGCTGTATAGTATGGTGGTGTTCAGAGCAAATAACCTGGTCGTTGTTTTATTCTGTCTTTGTCTTCAGTGTTTGATAAAAATATGGAAATAAAGTATTGTTTGCAAAGTTCTGCTCCCTTCATTTCAAGTTGTAGATTATGTGTGTGTGATGTGGTATTGACGGCGGACATTGTTGTGTTGCCAGGGACACGGCCGGACAGGAGCGCTTCCACACTATCACCACATCCTACTACCGGGGGGCCATGGGGATCATGCTCGTCTACGACATCACAAGCTCCAAGACATTTGACAACATATCAAAATGGTTGAGGAATATTGATGAGGTACTAGGACCGGAGTGTCAGAATGCCTCGTAATGGCCCTATTACTCATAATGGCCCCAGTTGCCATTTTCTTGACATGGTGGAATTGACAGGACCGTACCAAGTTTCTCACATTCGGTTTGTTGTGGGCAGTAAACAGGGGTTCCCCATGTGTTGGTTAGCAGACAATGAGTGTTCCTCTGACCTTTAGTAAACTCTGCTGTCTGGTGACTAATACTGTTAGTTGATCCATTGCTGATTATGACTTAGAGGTAATACTGAATGTTACAGCATGCCAATGAAGATGTGGAGAAGATGATCTTGGGAAACAAATGTGACATGGATGACAAGCGCCAAGTGCCTCGGGATAAGGGTGATAATGTGAGTAGCTTGCCACACCTGACACCATCTCACCTTATTGACCTTATTTGTATAACCATGACCTGATGCCTCTACTTATTGTCCATTTCCAGATTGCCAGAGAGCATGGTATCCCATTCCTAGAAACCAGTGCTAAATCAAACGTTAATGTAGAAAAAGCATTTATGGATTTAGCTCAAGCAATTTTAAACAAGGTGAGAGTTTTACTTTTTTTTAAAAAATATCTATATACCAAAGTTTTCATGGATTTATGTTCATTACTTTTTAGCAACTATTGTGCATGACGTATGGTTAAGCTTGTATGGTTACCGTCTCAATATTTATTGATAACTTGCTTTTCATAGAACCTTGAATATGTACCAGAGTCACCCCACCAGAATATCCACTTATGTAAATTATGGTGCGACACACCCATAAGCACAATCCTTGGCTGTTTGTTTGCAACCGCCACCATCTGGCTTGGAGAATGTAACAACCAGTGGCCAGGTGAATCATTGGGTACAGCATAATGAGGCTGGTGTATTGAAGCTGCTCATGTGTGTGTGTGTGTTGATAGACCCCTAGTAGAGATGCTGATGGCCAGAACAAGCCCATAGACATGAATCAGTCACACGGAAGGCAAGGGAGGTGTTGTTAAAGCCTACAGTCATAACCCCATCACTATTCCCGCTAACCTGACCCAGATTTCCTCACACCAGTTAAGCCATGTAGCGCTATTTATATGCTGGCAGTGACTATTGTAATTTTATTGTATTGATTTGGGAAGATGGAGTAGAGAAGCTGATGTTCGTGTGTGTGTGTGGAGTGAGTGAAATGGAGTGTGTGGAGGGACACGGTGAAAGCTGGTGTCTGCTAAGACATCTCATGTGTTTGCTACCAGTATGCTGACTGCATGGTGTATGCTTCCTATTCAGTTGTAAGGAAATCTACAGGGCTTCATATTCAGCTCCTCGCTAGTGGGTCATTCTGCAATTCTCTTGCATTTTAATGCTTGTACTGACATATAATTGTACATACCATATATGTTACTGCAGTTCCATACATGATTTGTAAGAAAGTGTGATGATGGGAAACTTTTGTAAATGTGTAAAGTGAAGTATATAATGGGCTTTATGTATAGGAGGCTATTTTTGACCACACTGCTGTGAGTGGATGTTTGAGTGAGGTGATCCGTGAAGATTTATCAGATGGCTTTCTGCACATTCTCTTAGGCACTGTCTCTGTCATCAACAAAAAGTGATTTAGTCATATCATTTCTTCAGTTGTGTGTTAAGTTGAGTTAAACGTCTTTTTAAAGATCATTTCTGGTTATTCGTTAAGTAATGATGGACTCCGTTATCCCAGAGAACTGGACATCACAGAACATAGCTTTGACTGCAACGTTTCTGGTTTCAATGTAGCATTATGATTGCAGATAAATTTGCACATTATGATTTCTAAGATTGGCGCCCATAGATGACAAGACTTCAAATTTAGCCGGAATAGTCAGCTCTGTCTGTCAGTTGTATTCTACTCGTGGCAAGGTAAGCAACCAGGCAGTTACCTGTTGAATGCAAACCTGCTGCTATTTTGGGATGTGTACGAGGTGAGGGTGAGTGAGAGGGGGCAAATAAGGGAGGTCTGGACCAGAAGGTGTTCTTTTTGCCTCTGCCTCCTGTCATGATAAGATCATAGTGCTACACTTTGCTTTGCTAGGCAAGTTTCTACCAGGAATATAATTTGTACGTTCCATGTCTTTGTCTTGAAATTGTCTTCCGCTTGGAAAACTAGTTGTCCATTTTGTCATACACAACTAGAATATACATGTTACATATATTGCCTTGAAATTGACCTCAAGGTTTAACCATTACATTTAATCTTTTTTTTGCCTTGCCAATAAAGTCTAAACATGTATTCATAAAATATGGTAGATAATTTGTTCTAAACTTCATCAACACATGGCTGCTTTGGTTTGTTGACCATTCAGCTCATATATTTTGTTTGCTGGGTGGAACTGATTATTATGATTTCAAAGATACCGACTGATAACACTCACAATTTTGACATAAATTGCATTTGTATCAGGCAAAAACATGGTTAGGAAATGCCATGAAGATGTAGCTTAGTTGTGGAGTTGATGTGGTGGAGAGTACTGAAGTTAAGATGCTGCATTTCTTGACACAAACATGTTTTCTGGTTACCTATAAATATGTCTGTGTACAATAAAATGTTCTACAGTGCCGTTGTCTCCATTCTTGCCTCTGTTATTCAGCAGATAAGATCATTAATCTTTGCTCAGACATCCGGCTGTCCGTATGTAAATTTCGGGTGATATATTTTCTTAAAAAGCAAGCTGGAAGACCAAAATTACACAAGGACATCTGTTAGTATATCTTTCCATACTAAAAAGTAAGCTCTGCATGTCCTTTTCAGTACTTAGTTATTATTGAAAAACTAACATAAAACCTTGTAGATTCAATAGGTATTGTAATCCACTGTTATTAAGCATGCTATTACTGTCCTGGACTAAGCTTGAGTTCACACCCTCAAAGAAAGTGTATCAGGTTTTGTCAACACAGAAAGAAAAAAAGTTATAGTTGCAATTGGAAATGCCATTTAGCATGCTAGTCGTATGATTCTATCAAAGACTTTATAGCTACAAAATCAACAAAAACATGGGACTCGGGATCCAACGTCTAGTGGGGTCCAAATTTATGTCAGGTGGATGTAGTGACTTGCTTTGTCAATGTAGCTGGATGAAGTTTTAGCACCTACCATTACATTGTGAGTACGCATCTCTGATGTGATTTAACTAGGAGAATTGTGTGACATAATGTGACAGATATGTGACACTAACTAGTGTTTCAATGAATGCAATTTAAAAAAAACCCACATTTAGTCGTGTCATAACGTTTAATTAATCCAAAGCAGCAGAGCCTCGAAACCTATTAGCCTTTCTTCCTTTTAAGATTAAGAAATGTACAAAAATAACTCACAATGTTCAAAGAAATGTTTATTTTACTGGGTGGCCGAACAATATCGTAATGCACTTGGGTTTTGCAACTCGGCTTAGCATCAGGACAGAGCTAAGTGGGTCACAAAACTTGAGGGGTGCTGTGCTTGCGTCACATCCATCGTCATCCGTCTCCTACTAGGAAATACCCTGTTAGAAAATAACAATAAACTGAAGATCGAACCAAACTTGAATGATGTATCAGTACGAATTTATAATAGTGTTGTTGACCACGACATATGTACTTTGTTGAGATATAAACGACCATATTGGTTCGACGTTGGTTAATGTGTCCACTCAGCGAACGGAAGCCCCCAACTTTCCGGATAAGGTCACGTTAGTGTGACGCACACGGTTTTTGTCATTTTGGGTTTGCCGTTTTGCGGCAGTACCTGCATTTGAATGATTTATGTATTTTTAATGGTAAATGTACATTGGTGGTTTTCTTTATGTCTTTCACTTCATAATGTGTTTTGTAAGCTTATTCTATTGTTTTGATTGTAATAACTTTAATATTTGTGGTTAGTTTTGGTGTGATGATCACGTAAGCCTTTTGAACACTTTTTGCGCTCCCTCTTGTACAGGGAGTATCGACTTTTAAGTTGGGCTAGTCTAGGCTCTTTTGCCAATTGAGCCCGTAAGAGTTTTTAGCTCTTTTTTTGAACCAATTGGAGCTCCTGCGCTCCCTCTGTTGGTCAAGCAACCAAGGGAGCTACAACCCCGATCGACTGTTGGTCTGTTGGGCTACGTCTGAGTAGCTCTTTTGAACCAATTGGAGCTTGCGCTCCCTCTTGCAACAGGGAGTACCCGATCGACTTTTAATCTGTTGGGCTAGTCTGAGTAGCTCTTTTGAACCAATCGACTGCGGAGCTTTTTGAACGCTCCTTCTTGCAACAGGGAGTACCCGATCGACTGTTTGGTCTGTTGGGCTAGTCTGAGTAGCTCTTTTGAACCAAGTGGAGCTTGCGCTCCCTCTTGCAACAGGGAGTACCCGATCGACTGTTGGTCTGTTGGGCTACGTCTGAGTAGCTCTTTTGAACCAAGTGGAGCTTGCGCTCCCTCTTGCAACAGGGAGTACCCGATCGACAGTTGGTCTGTTGGGCTACGTCTGAGTGGTGTGGTACATGACCAAAGCTGCCAGAACCACTCTAATTTGAATAAACAACAACAACGTCTGAGTTGTGCATGGCCAAAGCTGCCAAAACGGCTTAAGATTTGAATAAACAACAACGTCTGAGAGGTTCCGAGTAAGTCGGACAAACTCGTCGTACCCGTCGTACAAGGTGAAAATGGCCAAAAGCATACCCCGTCGCACAAGGTATTATGCGAATGTAGAACCCGTCGTACAGATTGAAGCTGACAAACATACCCCGTCGTATAAGTATGAGGCCCAAAAACCCGTCGTACAAGTCGAGAGGCCGAAAAAAACATACCCCGTCGCGCGGCACATATATACTACCTCTATACACTTAAGTGCACCCCCCCCCCCCCCCCTGGAGAGAAACTTTAGCTTTTTTTCCGATTAGTCGGGGAAAACAATGCAGGTGGCAAGAACCATTTGTGGTACTTAATTAGTGGGTGTCGTTACTCGTAATATTTGCATTTTGCCCTGTTTGATCGTATTTGTTTAGTGTTCGGTTTGGCGCCCAAATCTAGAAGGCGTCGTTAACTTTGTCGCTAGTGTCGAATCTGTTGGAATCTGCCAGGGTTCACGCTACATTAGCACAATATGACAACTGGTGCAGTACGGTGGGATTGGATATGTAACAGACACTGAGAAGTTTCCATTGGTTTGGACCTCTAGTGTTCCAAGACATTATATGGCGCGTCTGACCATACATTGCAGAGCCTCTCGTGTTAACTCGGTCTTTCTAAAGTGCATCTGAGGAAAGATGGCATGAGGACGTTTGGCGACCACTTTCTGCAGCAGCAAATACTATACTCGTGCATAATGTAAGCTTGTCTTCACTCTACTCCCAAGGAAAGTATAACAATACACACCATACAATGCCACTTAGTCTTTTGCCACCTGTCAACTAAGTCGATTGTCCCTCGGGAAATATAATCAAAAGTTAAATAGTCTTTAGAGGCAATTATCTCTGTCATTAAGCTAAGGCTATTCGTTCCATATAGTTTATCTGCCCAGTGGTGGATTAAGCAAAGTGTGGGCCTGGGGCAAACTACATTGAGAACACACTAATGGGACTAATTGGGAAAATAAGAGGAAAAAGACGTGGATGAAAGTGAAATAGACAAAAATGCGATCGATTACCTTAGGCCATGTCACCAACAGCAGATTGACCTGACTAAGCCATTCCAGCCTCTCGTTTAGGCGAAATTCGGGCCTAAGTGATGTGTTGAAGATGCTCAACCACCTGGATCTCATTGTAACCGCAACCCACGGCCAACAGGTTGCCCCCTATTAGTCGCCACTGACGACATGCAGGAGGGTAGAGTGAGCCTATTGTACCCCCGAACCCACAGGAAGTACATTGGGGGGTGGGGGGGGGGGCTTTTCTATCGTGGAAAACATTTCAAGTGGTAAGTACCATTTGTGGTACTTAATTTGTGGGTGTCGTTACTCGTAATATTTGCCCTGTTTGTTCGTATTTGTTTGGTGTTCGGTTTTGGCGCCCAAATCTAGAGGGCGTCATTAACTTTGTCGCAGGTGTCTAATCTGTCGTTATTTGACTTGTGTAGCGTTAGCAGTAAATGAAACTGTTTTTTCGTTGAATGTCACGGTTATTCCACTCAGTTGGACAATTTCCAGTCGTTCGCTTGTTTAAAGCAAAGTTAAGTTACAAACTAGATTATAGAGGTCAAAGGAAAATACGGGGCGGTGCGATCTTCCAGCAATCTGTCAGGGTTCACGCTACAGTACTGAATGCAGACTTGATGGTAGGCACATATTGGTCAAGCAAAGGCGCTATAGTGTTTATGTAGGTCAACAGCGCGTACATGAAAGATGAAAGACAATAACCAGCGCGTTGCAGCGATAGAGGTGAAGCTGATTTGATAAATGACAACCTAGAAAACTTGGCAGAAACGAGCTTCATCACAAACGAGGCGATATAACTATTTTAACATCAACCGAGCATTGATAGCTTCATGCGTCACGGTCCCGTAATTTGTTTTTCCAATCTTGCCCTGTTTATACTGGCCAATGACAAAAAGGCAATTGTGTGAATTCAACTATCTTCAGATCACATCCTGTTTTCACAAGCTCGTGACATGTGGAATTTATTATGGGACTTTTCCGCCAGATTTAACGCCGCATGCTGCGACACGAGAGACCATCTGTTTACAAATATCTACCTGGGATGAGGCATACAGGGTAACAATGAAACGCTCTAGTAGTGCATCCATTGGCACTCCTGTACGCTACCACAATGCAGCAATAAAAGGTGACTCACAGTCGCTCGGTTCCCGATGACAAGCTTCCGAGCGCCGAGCCGCTTCCGAGCGTTGAGCTGTTATCTATGCTACTTGTAGATAGCAGAGCTGCTATCTGTACTGTTTTTTGTACATCAGCTCGACGCTCGGAAGGATGGTATCGGTGCTCGGAAGCGGTTCGGCGCTCGGAAGCTTGGCATCGGAAACCCAGCTGTACCTGATGAGGTATCTAATGAATTTGCGGCAAACCTGAAGCCAATATAAAGGTCTCTACGTCCCCACTGCGCGAGCAAATAAGCACTAATTCTCCGCATCCTCCGACCGACCAAAACGGGATGTTATTTTTGCTTTATCCATTTGTACCTTGCTTCCTTTTACTTCTTCTGTTGTGGTGATTCCTTGCTTTCTAATTGATGGATATTTTTCCTAGAAGCACATCGCTACTTTCCGGAGGATTTGACCTATCGAAATCCAACCGTCCATGTTCACAGAGCAAATCGAGCATCTTTTAACCAAGTAGATTGAGCAAAATGTGAAGATGAGGCCTATACAACAAGACCTTGTATGTCCAAAGACACGTGGTCGTGGTCTTTTTTTTTAAAAAAAGGGACAACCTGACCAGTACCATTATGACCCTGTCACTCAATAGTTTGGCATTTAGCTGTCTGAGAGACATGAGAATGCGTGGTTCCTGGGCAAAGGAGATTACCGGGTTAGCCGGTACACAGAAAGCTTTCCCGCCAAGCTAGAGAAACCGTATTTACTCTCACGGCAGAGGTGACCCTAGAACATAATAAATCATCATTCTATACATTTGGTAAACTGAATACAAAACATGTCTGTAGTGTTAGCAACACCGTCACAATCCAAATGATGTCACAAGACAACTTCAATTCGCTATTTTTATCGCTTCTTGAATGTGACCTCAATTTTGGCCAGCAATTCATGTGTTAAATTCACTCTGGCCTTGTTAATGGCCAATTGCACTCAGCGACATCATATGTGTGAGTCAGTACGGTTTTCGAGGATGCGTGCCTTTCCGGTCGGTCGATCAGTCTGTTCGAATTATAGTCATTTTTAGCAACGTAGGCTATGTACGACTAGCAGTTAGTGTATCTCTATGGGTGGTCACTGCCAGGGAGCATGTCGTCCTCAGAGGATCTACATCCCCTTTCAGAGATGGGACCGCCATTTTTACGTGATCATCCGAGTCACGAGTAACCAGTCAGGTTGTCACACCTTGGAGTCGAACCCACAGCCTATGGGTCGAAAGGCGAGGCAGTAAACCACCACGCCTCTAGGACCTGCTTGCAGTGCCAAGCGCGTTTGTTATCGTTCGTTATTTCAAATTTGAGCCGTTTTTGGCGTCAATGGCCATGAACGGCTGAGTTCTAAGTGACTTGTTCAATGCCTTTTAAAAGCGTTGGCAGCTGGCCGCTTGCTGTAACGGAAGCGGTATTGTCTTGCGTTATGTGTTGATTTCTAATCCATAAATGTCGTCTGTTTCAAGGTGGTATTTGGGTTTAACTAATAGTATGAAGGATTCCGAGGTTTTTTCCTTCAAATCCAAGCGGAATGGTAGTGTTTAGTTGTGGTTTCTTATCGCAACAGCTGGATTATTTCGACTTGGTTTCTAATTCTCACGGCAGGTATTAAGTAATACGAGTTGGTTTGTTATTCATGCTGCTGTTATCCAGTTGTTTTAGGCCATTTTTTTGAGGCCCATCATATGTTTTCGATTTGCATCACACAGTGAAGATTTGCGGTCGCACGAAGACATTTTGCATACGCATGAATGTTCACGAACGAGAGCCGTGACAGCAACATAATTGTCATCATTAAAGGCAACAGTTAATGTCCCACCTTTATTTCAATCGCAAGCCTTTTACATTGTTGTTGATTGGCGAAAGTACTATCCAGGTATGGAACGTGTTGATTGACGGCGAAACGTAGTATATAGGTATCGAATGCGTTAATTGACGGCCAAACCTTGCATATAGATAAGGATCACGATGATTGACGGGTAAACGTTCGATATATGTATGGAACGCGTTAATCGCGAGGGAAACGTTGCATATAGGTATCGAACGCATTGCATATAGGTATGGAACACGTTGGTTGACACGAGAAGGTTCCATATAAGTATGGAACGCGTTGATTAACGGGGTAAAGTTCCAAGTAGGTATGGAACGGGGAAATAATGCATATAGGACTAGGCCGTGTTGGGCTCCGGAACGTACCTGAATCCCAGGCCTGAATTGTGAGACGTGTTGGTTGCCGATATCGTCAGATGAGTTACTGCTGGCCGGAATAAATGACACTGTCATGGCACGTCATGTTAGCCGGGTGAATTTAGGCAGTGAATGTTATGCTTTTAACCGAATAAGGTTGTGGAGGTTTTACAGGTCACCGACAAAGAACTGCTCGCGTTCTGAGACACATTCTCATTCAACCGAGCAATGAATCGCACGGCCAAACAGTTTTTGTCAATATTTTAAAGATAATTTTACTATCTGAGGCCACGTTTCCTTTTCGCCACCTCTTCTCAACAACTTATAAAGGCGGGCGGGCTGAGTGGAAGGAATTCAGTACTGAGCCGGGCGCGACTCGAAACAGCAGATGTTCTCCTGTCTGGCCGCTTTCTTGGTGACCCAAACACGTGCGGATCAGCTGATCGGGTAAGACACTTTAACATTACGCGAGCAGCTCTCCTGCCAGCCTGCTTATGCGAACATTCTCTTCAATTCTCAATTGATTGAAACGTTCGACGTGAGAGAAGATAGGTAGTTGGAAGAAGGCTCTTAGATGGGGCTCATGGTAAGGCAAATGAACTGTGGTCTGTTTACTCGCTTTACCATAATAGGGTTAGGTTTTCTCCATTGATATCATGCTTCATTATTCTCCAGTCTGTGGTGATATATGTCACCGGTGTCAAAAAAATCCTTCCTTTTGAGCATGTAGCCATTTTAGCCATGCTTTTTCAGCTTACCTGGGTCTTTAATGTTCCTTTCTTAGAATGTGTGTATGTGTGGAGGAGGTTGATTGCTGTAGCATATCAAGGTTTTCGTGATCAGTTCACTATACAAGGGTCCTGATTGTGGGTATGGCTGTACTCTAGTATGAACTGATTGTGACGGAGTCCATGCTGAACCAAGTCTGATTGTGACGTCTTCCATGCTGATCAAAGTCTGATTTTGTCAGCGAACATGGTGCTATAAAATAGTTTGATTGTGAAGGCCACTTGGTTCATAGTGTACCTTGTTTGTCATGTTTGTCATGGTTCCGTGTATATAGCATGATGATTGATCGTGTGCGTCTAGTTCCCCTGATGGTGATTGCATAGCATGTCTTGATCGTATTGGCGTCTGCGCGTCTATGTGATATCTAGCATGTCCTGATTGTGATTATCATTATATAGCATGTCCTGATTGTGATTGCGTCTATGTATATAGCATGTCCTGATTGTGATGGCGTCTATGTATATAGCATGTCCTGATTGTGATTGCGTCTCTGTATATATCATGTCCTGATTGACCTGGCGTCTATGTATGAAGCATAACCTGATCGTGAATGCGTCTATGTATATAATCATGTCCTGATTGGTATGTATATAGCATGTCTGATTGTGAGATGGTATGTATATATGTGATGATGTATAGCATGTCCTCATTTGATGGCTGTACATAGCATTGATTGTGATTGATGCGTATGCTAGCCTGATTTTGATTTCGTCTATACACATAGCATTATTCCTAATTGTGATGGCGTCTATTTCTATGTGTGTATAGCATGTCCTATTTGTGAAGGCGTCTATATGTATAGAATGTCCTGATTGTGATGGCGTCAGTGGCTGTAGCATGTCCTGATTGTGATGCGTCTTGATGGTGTGTATAGCATGTCCTGATGTCCTGATTGTGAATAGTCTAGAGGGAGTATTAGTATAGCATGTCCTGATTGTGATGCGTCGATGTATATGTATAGCATGTCCTGATTGTGATATGCGTCTATGTATACAGCATTGTCAAAACAAAGCGAACGTGATAGCGAGTTAAGAGAGCATGAGTATAGCATGTCCTGATTTGAAACATTGTTGCGCCTGATAAGCGTTCTGTGTATGATAGCTCATGTTTTTTGATGTCATAGTTTTTGGTATCTAGCAATGTCCTATTGTGAAAATTTCTATCCTAGTTGTAGCATGTCTAGTCCAATTTATGATCTCTGCATATATGGGTGTATATAGCAAATGTCTGATTGTGATGCCGTCTATTTCTATAGGATGTCCTATTTATGATGACGTCTATGTACATGGGAAGTTCTGATTGTGATGGCGTCTATTTTTTATAGCATGTCCTGATTTTGATTTCGTCTATACACATAGCATAACTGAAAACTAATTGTAGGATGGCTCGGCTGCAATATCGGTGAAACCATGGAGGTGACGAGTGTAAGGGGTTGGAAGCTTCATTAGGAGGCTCATTGATGACGTTCGTAGGCTTCCTTATGGTATGAAACCGCATGTGTAACTAACAACTGAAACACGGCATTGATGGTATCAATTCTCAACATCACAGAGAGGCGAGAGCACAATAGGAAGAGGGGCTATAAACTGTTGATGTAAATTGATTGAGTGACTGGGCATGATGCTAGTCTCTCTGATAACGAGGAGGCGAGAGCAGAATAGGAAGAGGGAGGTGAACTGTTGAGCCAGCCAATTGATTGAGTGACTGGCTCGATTGCATTGTTTGAATGTGTCTAAACGCTTCTGGTATTTGGAACGGTAATTTTGACGGCTGACAACAGGAACTTGAACACTCAGCGAACGTCGTAAATTGCATTTTATGGAGTCTAAGGGCAATGATTTGGAACGGTCTTTCCTAACATGACTTCATCTTGCGTGGCATCAAACCATTGCGATCCTAGCATTGCGAATCAACCATTATAGCTTTTAAGTTGTTCTAAGAAACATTGCGAATCCTTATAAGTGTAGCATCAACCATAAACAGCTCCGCGAATGCTCTGTCCACCTGTGTCATTCCCTGGAATACTCTTAGATTTGCAATATATTTGGTATCGCATTGTAGCACACTTTTAATATTTAATATGACTATTTGCATTTATTCCGTGCAATAGTTCATTTCGTCAAAAACGGAAAACGTTATAGGGTTTCGCATTTGACGCTTAGAGTTGGACAATTTGCGGATTTCGCCGACCACTTAACCAGATGATCAAATGGTTGCCATGCGCCACTAAGGTTTCGCATGGAAGTAATCTCTTAGTCAGCCTAACGGATTTCGCCGAATGGCACTTTCCAGTTGGATCAAATCTTTTCCATGGCTGGCCGATAATTAATTCATGGAAGCTGGAAGTAATCTCAGCACCTAACGGGATAACTGAAAACAAGGGCTCGTGATGAATGGTAGTAAGTCAAATCAGGTGAGTTCTCTTTTCATGGACCCATTACATTAGCGGTAAAAACAACGTAGCTGATGTAACGGATACAGCACCACATGTGATGACGTTCGTAGACGCACTAACTTACTAGCCGCTTTCTCTTGGGCTTATGCTTGTTGCTTGTTGGCAACAAGACAGACAAAATAATGGTTTTCACCCCCAAGTTACTTCAGGCCATAGCCTACCGGACGCAACGACGGCGAATTCGACTGGTGAATGTGTTGAACTGCTGTGCATAGAGCGACACAGGAACCGGATTTCGGAAGAATTAAAGATTAATTTTCGAACAGGAAGAATTCGGAAGAATTACTTTTGCGGCCGAGCAGATATGAAAAGATACACAGTCTTTAACGATATCCGCTCAAGACGACATGTCTCCTTGGTTTTAGTGTTCAGAGTAGCTAATTAATAGCGCGGCCAATGTCATCCCAGACATTATTACCGGCAACATTGTTATGCACTGGATGGAGTCGCTCTTGAAAGTTGAGGGTAGAGAATATCTGCCTTGTGAATCAAGTAGTCACGAGTGGAAGTGAACATTTCTTTATCAGATTGCACGTTATTGGGTCTTCTGAGATAACTTAGGTGGCCTTATTGGTGTGTCTAGGCGGTCGTCGTTTGCTGTGTTTAGCTGTGTCTAAGCCGATATGCTTTTTTTGCAGTGTCAAGCCTAGAGGCTCTTTTCGCAGTGTCTAGCCTAGAGGCTCTTTTCGCAGTGTCTAGCCGGGAGGCTCTTTTTGCAGTGATTGTCTCTTTTCAGTATCTAAGCGAGTTGATCCAGTTGCAGTGTTTAGCCATTATGGCCGTATTGCAATGTCTAGTCCAGACGGTCGTTTGGCTGTGTCTAACACAGATGGTTTTTTTTATGTGTCTAATCGAGATGGTCTCAATGAAATGTCTAGCTGGGATGGTCTCACTATACTGTGTCTAGCTGGGATGGTCTTATCATTCTGTGTCTAGCTGGACTGGTCTTATCATTCTGTGTTTAGCCGGGATGGTCTTATCATTCTGTGTCTAGCAGGGATGGTCTTATTATTCTGTGTCAAGCTGGACTGGTTTTATCATTCTGTGGCTAGTCGGGATGGTCTTATCATTCTGTGTCTAGCCGGGATGGTCTTATTATTCTGTGTCTAGCTGGACTGGTCTTATCATTCTGTGTCTAGCCGGGATGGTCTTATTATTCTGTGTCAAGCTGGACTGTATTCCTATTGTGGCGATGATGGAAATGATGAACCTCATCGTATTCAACTGGCTTGTGCTTTTTCGTTTGAATCTTTCTATAAACCTTCTAGATTAAGTGGATATAAAAACTATAACAGCGATGACACCGACCTTAGTTAGTGCAAATATATGTGGCATAATGTTGACATGATTTGCTAATTAACTTCTCAACATTGCAACTAATACGTCCAAAGTCGACAACGATATATTTTGTTTCGATCAGCATTAACTTCCATGCATCGCCACTTCATAGCGGAGTAGCTATTGCAGAAAAAAATATATAGTGCTTGTAAACATAGAAAATAAAAAGCACGGGAACAAAATAGAACAAAATGACGAGCTGGAGGATTCGTAACCGTCAAAAATGAGTGGATGATTTCCGTCCCTTGGTTTTATCGTTGTACGAGTGTGGGTGTTCCTTCCGTCATTGCTGTGAATGTGCCAATTGGATATTACTGTTGTTGTTAATCGTTACACATGCGTGGTGAGGATTCATATAAGTTAATTTAAAAAATAATAATTCTAGGATGATCAAGGCGGCGTTAAGTTGCTAAATGGAAGGAGCGACTGATTATGATAAACACACATACATGGGATGATGAGATCGATGCAGTTGACTTACTGTCTCTTCGTAACCTGCTCATAGAGTACAGCTACTGAGATCGATGCAGCTGACTTGCTGGCTCGTCGTAACCTGCTCATAGAGTACAGCTACTGAGATCGATGCAGCTGACTTGCTGGCTCGTCGTAGCCTGCTCATAGAGTACAGCTACTGAGATTGATGCAGCTGACTTGCTGGCTCGTCGTAGCCTGCTCATAGAGTACAGCTACTGAGATCGATGCAGCTGACTTGCTGGCTCGTCGTAACCTGCTCATAGAGTACAGCGACTTTCCGCCTGTTAAAGCGACATCTAGCGACAGAATATACAGCCTCGCTTAGTGGATCACCGTGTTGGCTTGATGCGAGACTAGTTGGTAGATTTACTGTGTTGCGCCTAGAGTTCATGTTAGATTGTCCAATCAGACCGCAGGGATCCCATTTCCTCACTTCTCTGCGAAGATGAAAACGCCGAGTCACCGCCTTCCGCTAATCCTCTCTTAGTCTCGGCGCTCCGGAAGTAGGGCATCAGGTCTAGGTAATGTGCATGACAACCTGCTGCTCAATAAGAATGCAACATGCCTTCATATTCTGTGTGTGCTTCTTTTTGCAGGTTTGGTGTCTTGTGAGCTTCATTGACATATGCACAGGAAGCGTGCGTATCCAGTTTTATTGAGAAACCCAGTATTAATACAGGGCTAGCCATTGTCGCTTGACTTGATTGACTCCTATTTCATCGGTTATCCTTATACGACTTATAATTGGTACATCTGGATTGACGTTAGCTTCTCAGTATGGCACACGGCCCCCGACATATCCTGAACCTTTATTCAGCCTGCATTGTGGTCGTCGTTTTGTCCACCACGGTCATTGACGCGCAATCAGCAGACGATCTGAGCGAAAAACACTTGAATGAAGGTTATAGGTCAAGGCCAGCTCCAGCGACATGCGGTGGTCGTGTAAACGACACCAAGGGTTACATTCAGACTCCTAACTTCCCTGGTGCATTCCCTGTACCTATATCGTGTACATGGGTGTTCTATGCACCCCCCGGCCAGCGAGTAGTTCTCTACTTTACCCAGCATTACGTTCGTCATAGCTTCTACCTGGCAGAGTATGACCTCTACCACGACGACGACTTCTACGTGGGCAAGTATGACCTTGGCGAGGTGGTGTTTGAGCGGGAGATAACATCGGTGGTTGCATATAAACCTTACCTAGTGCTAAAATTCGCCGTCAATGACATGGACAATCTTCATATCCGAGTCGACAAATTTCTTCTGGATGTTCACGGCTTTAACATCACCTATGAAGTGATCGGTGAGCATGAGCCGACGCGGCCGGACGCGTGTTCCGTGTTCAGCTGCTCCTTCCTCGGCGACTGTCTGGCCAGCGACGACTTCTCCTCGTATGACTGCCATTGCTACTTCGGGTTCTTTGGAGATGAGTGTCAGTATGGTCCATACTGCGACCCGGAGCGTGGCGAAAACGGCTGCTTCAATGGCGGTACATGCCGGTTAGTTTCCTGAATGCGCACTCGTATGCTCTTTAATAGCATTAATGCTTAGACAGGTGACACGCTATATCACTTTTTAAATCACCGTACATGATCATACCTATAATTAGAACGACACTCAGCTGTCGATGAATGCGATCGCTACGTCCTCGCGTGGTGAATGGTTGCTATGACTGTGTGGACAGATACTACATGGGCTCCAACGTTAACACCTGTGATTGTCCTCCTAACTACGATGGTATTCAATGTCAGACACAAATCGATGTCATACATCCAGGTGAGTTTGTCTAAGTAATCTAATCTTTCCCGTTACCTGGCCTCCCTTCTTCCGTTACCTGACCTCTCCTTTCCCGTTACCTGGCCTTCCTTCTTCCGTTACCTGACCTCTCCTTTCCCGTTAACTGGACTCTCCTTGCTTTTACCTGACCTCTCGTTTCCAGCCATCTAGCCTCTCCTTTCCCGTAACCTGGAATCTCCTTTCCTGTTACCTGACCTCTCCTTTCCCGTTACCTGGAATCTCCTTTCCTGTTACCTGACCTCTCCTTTCCCGTTACCTGCGCTACCCTCCCTCGTTTCATTGTTACGCCTATTTGACACCACGTCCTATTCTGGACGTTAGCAAGCACATACGATAACTCAATGTCAGAATCAAGGTCTCGGGTTGCTGTTGTTCCAAAACCATATGTTAACACTGATCGCTATGGCATTACAGAGTGTGAGAGTCTGGGGTGTCATCAAAACTGTGTGACGCATGCTAACACAAGTACATGTACGTGCAATGAGGGCTACAGACTGGCCACAGACAACAAGACGTGTCTCGAGAGCTGTATGTTGTCTTTCTCAAATTGCAAGTAACGCGTGCATAAATCTATTATACATTATTCCCGTCTATTGTCTATTGTCAACGACCAGCAAATCTATAAGATACTTTACTTCCATCCGCTTGCGCCTATCAGTCCAAAGCAATGTGTGCAGGTTTGTGGAGATATTTAGTGCGCATGCATGTCCTCTCGCTAGACAACGGGTCAGGCAACGTCAGCCTTTGTTCCAACTTCACAGAGCAGCTGTTGACTGAGGTAAAAATTACCTTTGCTATGTGCAAAGTGTAACTATTCTTATGAAATAAGCTTATTTTTATGAGGATATGTCAATGTGACAGGTGTACACGAAAGAGAAGAGTGCAGTGGGTGATATTACAAACATCTCCTTGCTATACATCAGGCGAGTCGGAAGGAATTATTGAATCTGGATCCGTTATCAATGCCTCTTTTCTTTTGTAATACAATGCAAATCACCTGATCGATGAGGGGTTGAATCATGAATTATTCAATGTATCATACACATTTTTATCATTACGATCGAATACACCTGACACATGTTGTGGTAAACAGTCAGGAACAGAATGGCGTGACGCAGGTAGAGTTCGCGTTTACGGGAGAAGGTTCGGCGCGAGACGAAATCTGGTTGACATTGACGGCCATCCTTAATGAGCAGACTCGTTACTGCGGCACACACAGACTGGATTCCTCCTACGTCGACTTCCTGCCCCATCCAGGTTTGCATTGCTGGTACATTCCAGTCAATAGGTCAACAAACGACTGCATTCAGTGATAAAGCCTTTGATGAAACGTTATAGACCTATATTGTCGAGTTTGATCCAAATGAAACAAGCTGTGTCTATGCAATGGGAAGCAATTGCTTGTGGAAGCTGGCGTAGCATCCATCTCAATAGATGTAATAAGTTGCGTCACCTGGGTTAGTAAGTCGTGTGTGGGTCCATATAGGCAGTATAGACAATGCCGTACTTGCAATGATAAAAGTCAGAGATCAAGCAGATCCTCCTTGTTTCCGGCGTTCTGAGGCAGTGAAATTCTTTGATGGTTTAAGAACGACTGCCAGCTCTCATCAACTGGGCAAGTGAAATAAGACCGAAAGCATCTGGGGTAGGTGGGGTAAGGCTGGCGGTTTCTAGAATAGTTGCGATACAGCTGACGGCACCTGGGGTAGGTGGGATATGTCTGAGATGATCTGGGATAGGACTGAAAGCATGTATGCCGACGACCCTGTCGTTACGTATATTAGGCTGATGTCTGGTACTGACTGGTATGACATCGATTGAAGTTTATGTGCCGTTGAGGTTGAAGTATAATGATGACTAGTGTGAAACAGAGATATGACATTGGCGTAATGTGACGCTGATGTCTATGTGACATGGATGTTGCGTTTGTGGGGCTATTGCGTCATATACTATGACGCTGATGTGACGTTATTGTGATATTGATATAACGTTGTGGTGATGTCGCAGTACTACAGGCAGCGGATCTGTCCAATCAGGACGGGAGACCTGCCGTAGAGGGCGGTCTTCTTACTCTCGTATGTAGCGCTAAGGGCGCGGCCAACGCCGTCTTCACGTGGACCAAGGATGGCGCCATTCTCGATACGACGCGCAGCACGCGCTTCATGTGGGTAACGCGCGTCGTGGGTCGTGATGGTCAGACTCAGATCGCTGAGCTCAACATCGAGAAGGTGCAGAGACTCGATGAGGGTGAGCATCCAGCCCAGGGAGGGTTGACTTTCTTGTTAATAACGTCGATAAACGCAACGTCAAGAGACCTGAACTATTATGTGCACAGTAAAATTTATAAAGCCATAACGTAAGTATTCCATCTCAAACTTGAGGTCTGTTATGTAAACCAGGGGACTACACGTGCCACGTTCACGACGACTTCGACCAGGCTGTGCGATCCATCCACGTTCATGTCATCCCCACCCCTCACATGGAGGTGACCCCTATGGCAGCCACGGTGACGTACAGTTCCCCTCTTGTTATCACCTGCCTCTCCCGGGATGATGAGTTTGATGAATTCACCTATCAGTGGCACCGCGATGACAAGCCGCTGGTCGGTGCAGTAGGGGGCAACGCGGAGACAGTAGAGGAGCTGCTGCCGGCAGGCTCCCGTCTCAACATACGACGCGTCCAGGTGCCAGCCATATACACGTGCGTCATCGAGAGCGTGTCGGGGCGTGTGAGCGACTCGACCACCGTGTCCGTCCTGCCAGGTAACCTGCTGGGGCGCGAGCTTACAGCGAGATCTTATCGTGAATAGGGGGTTATATAGGGGAGAACATTGAGCGATGAATGGTTTTTTTGGGCATCCTGGTGTTCACGAATGCTAGCTTCATGATAAATGCATGTTTCTCTTGTTGACTTTATTAACATTGAAGCATGTCACAAGTACGTGCTCGTGTTGGTACGTCCTGAGTTCCATGAACCTTCCATGCTAGTTACATGTGTTTGCCCTACAAACCGCACATTTGTTAACATGACCGTGATCTGTTACTTTTCTAATGAAAGTTTAATGAAAATCGTAGCATTTGTTGTCCATGACTTTATATGGAATGCCATTGATATTGCGACCCAAACATCACTGTCACACCCTACTCCCATCATTCAACATGTTTGGCACACCATCCAGCCGACAACAGCGTGGGTCACATATGCCGAAGCGATCACGAGGGGGGAGTGTCGTGGCAGGACACGCTCGCTTCACACGTCGACTACCAGCGGTGTCCTCGACATGTCAAAGGTATAGTATAGGTATACTATAGTAGGCACACTGTAATGCACAGAAGCTGTTAGTTATTCCAAGCTTGAAACGCGGCTGTTTTAGTTGATATCAACCAGTAGACTAGGATTGTTTATTAACGCTTTTCTAAACGATTTATATGCTAGCTTAGGACTGAAGGGTTGTGGGCGTTGGCTATTAGGTCAGATGTATATTTTGTTACCGGCATTAGCTATTTTTACCAGGATGGAGGAGGAGGTTAACAATGGTATGTTATGCTACCCTGCTACATATTAATATTAAAGCTTGTTAGTGCGTCGTGCATTGTCATAGATAACGCTTGTTGCATATGCAGTCTATATGTATCAGAATGGCTTGAGCTGCACCCGTGTGTCGAGCGCACTTGTAAACATGCCGTTTGGAAGACAGGTGAGGTGCAATCATCGGATTATTATACATTCATTTCCTGCTCGTAAATCGCCTTTATATACCGGATGTTCTTGAATACCCATTGTATGGCATCACAACCAAGCGACGGACTCACGGCAAGGTTGATTGCTTATGTCTGCCAATCGCACGGGGCTGAGTTTGAACTGCTTCGTACAATTGACAGTAATCGGGGATGGTCTGATAGTCCGTGTGTTGTGTTGTTACAACAGGGCGCGCGAGTCGGCGTTGCACCTGCCATGCAGATCAACTTCCCTGTACCTGGGAACTGCCTAACTTTGCCAATTGTACGTCTATAGCCCTGGATGTTCTGAGTGACAAGGTAAGCTAGGCAAAAACATGGTATGTATCCATAATCATAACATGTGCAATAGGTCGTCTCGGGTTGTCCTTTTAAAACTGTGTTTGTGATTATTTATTGCACACCGAGTCATTCACAACCACAACAGGCAAAAATAGCATCACATCCCAGTCACGTTGAAAATCCACTATTTGTATGAGAGGCGTAAAGAAACTTACTTCTCGACACATTCACACTGGATGAAAATATAACGTGGACATTTGCATTGCCTTTAGATAATTATCAGGTTGGTTAAAAAACATGGTGTCTGATTGTTTCCTGTAGTTTCAGCGCCTGTCGTTAGGTTATCAAGTTACTTCAGTCAACGAGGTTTTGCAAGACCTGACGAGATTTGACGAGTTCGTGGAAGGCGGCCATGAACCTTTCCTTGCTGGGGACCTCGTCCTTGTCTTCAGACTCATCCATGACCTTCAAAACTACGTGAACCTATATGAGAGAGATGGTAACCACCACGTGTACCTAGAGGTAGGTCTCTTACACCAACAGACACACAGATATATATATATATATATATATATATATATATATATATATATATATATATATATATATATATATATATATATATATATATGTATGTATGTATATATATTATATATAATATATATATATATATATGTATGTATATATATGCATGTATATATATATATGTATGTATATATATTATATATATAAATATATATATATATATATATATATATATGTATATATATATATGTATAAGACGAGGCTCTTTATAGACATGATCACTTAAACGTTATTGTTTGTTACATATATATATATATGTATATATGTATGTATATATATGTATATATATATGTATGTCTATATATGCATGTATATATATATGTATGTATATATATTATATATATAAATATATATATATATATATATATATATATATAAGTATAAGACGAGGCTCTTTATAGACATAATCACTTAAGCGTTATTGTTTGTTATACTGCAGAAAAGCTTGAGGCTAGCAGAATACACGATGCAAAAGACGTCGCTGCTGAGCGCTGAAGAGCACTGTGTAAGAATAAGATAACTGGTGACTGAAACTCAAACACCCTAATGACTTCATAAATACAGAAAAAAACATCCCCACGGCACCTTCTATTATATAATCCAGAATGACACATTACACAAATAAACGTATTAATATATTGTATTGTTTTCATACATGTTTTTTTGGTAAGCGCCCACCTCCATTTGTTTCACATCCGCTATACCACTACACACTCGCTTCTTGATCTACTTGCTAATTGCAACTCCTAGTTCCTGGAAACAATTACGTTGTCAGGCATGTCGTACTTTGACTGAGTTGCGTCGTTCAAATTTCGCTAATTCCGTGTGGTCGTAGGAACTGCTGCTAGAGATGCGACTCTTGCAATACGTGGGACAGCTGCTGAAGGATCGCTATTTCACACAGCATCACAGCAACTTCTCCATCCTGTCACATGTCAGTAAGTCTCCGCCCCACCTCTCCTCTTCCCTCGCACACTGCATGGCCCCGAATCAGCTCAAATGTTGCTCTCTCGTATCTCTTTTCCTCTTGACAATTGATATGCGTTGGTCTTTTTTCCTTCAATATGATTCAATGCACGTCAATGCAATATACAGCAATAGAATCGGTCAAGCTTTGGCAGGCCGCAAAAGAACCCACAGTGACTCAACTTGGAGGGCCTGTTATCGAGTATGCAACGGACGGCCAAATGACAGGTGCGTTCTCCTCTAGTTTGGGACGTTGATCAATTTTGTTGTATTGAAATTACAATAAGCTCGGGACCTTGAAACTAGGTGTGTCAATGCGTCTTTATTGCATGAAGTTAATATAACTGCGCCCACGAGGAACATTCACGGTTAATATCAATCTGTAGCTGAACTTGCTCTTGTATTGCCTTGAGCCGCCAGGGAAAAATTTCTTCCGAAGCACACTGAAGCTATTTCTTTTGGCTTGCTATCCCAGGCCATTCTGTATGATATAAATAAGACGGGGGTTTGAATGATGATGCCTGGTTGAGGCTCGCGCTCGTGGTGTAAGGCAGGAGGACTACACTATGTACACAAATGACTACTACGCTAATTAGAATAAAATGGTGGTTCCCATGCTGTTCTTCATTTTTCGGACATGATTGCAGGAAACAGATCCATCCGATTGATGCTGGCTTCCTACAACAGGAGCATCGTCGCCAATACCATGATGCAATTCCTGTAGGTTCACTTATGTATATAATTAGCATTTACATTACCGTAGAGTCACCGCAAGCAATACTGAGTCAAGTTTATATGACAGCCACAACGTTCATTGTTTTGCAGACCACAAGAATATGTAATCGAGACAGATCTTGTGTACGCGGATGTTCAAGACGAGACAAGCTATAAGCCCTGGATGAAGCCACTACCCTTTGTCATTCACTTTACGCAGTCCAGTTTTGATTACTTGGTAACATCTTGAACGCCACTTGAAAGCTTAAGTTCATGTTAATGAAGAATATGAAGATGTCTGTTGAGCATTTACTCGTGATTAGATGTTAATAATGATAAAGCTCCTGTTCACAGATGAATCGCAGTCGACTGGTATACTGTGCCTCATGGCTATTTGAGTAAGTATTGAGATCGCACTCCAGTGAACGTCCAATCCATTAACTAAATGGAGAAAAGCAAGATACTGGACACTTGCAGTTGCAATGTCTCTTTATAAAATGCAACAAGACTACTTGGGCAAACATCAGCCTGATGGGATTATGATGTAATAATCGGGTGTTGTTGGTGGCTTGGCTTGCAGCGATGACGTCACAGGTCATTGGGAGCCCGATGCGTGCACGCTAGGGAGTGACCAGGAGGGTCGAGTGTCGTGTACCTGTAAGTGGTCTGGTTACTACGCCGTCATCACACAGCCCCACCACCAGGTAGCGTCTCCTCTATTCTATAATCCACCGCCGCTTTGTGTCAGTTCCTCCCAGTTGCCTGGCCGTGATGACGGTAATGGTGATCTATGTTTGCAGTCAGATGAAGTTTATGAAAGAAGCGACCATTCACTCGTCATATTGGTGGGAGCCATCATCTCGCTCGTCTCCTTCATCTTCGCCGTCATCACTCGGGCCTGTTTCTGGGGGTGAGGTGTCAACTTGCACATCTCAATGACACACGCCACTAAATGCTCAGTTCTGACACAAACTTTGATTTAGTTAAATGTCTTACACTAGTGGTCGTATTAATTTGCTTGTGATGCAGTCAGTTGAAGGGCGACTCAAAAGCGATATCCATCAACTTCTCGTTTGTCATGATCGCCATCAACTGTATCCTGATTGGAAGTTCTAACTGCACTGATGTCCAGGTCAGTCAACAGACCCATTTTCTCATCATCAACCACCAACTGGTCGTTCAGCGCTCAACAATATCTCATCGTCATAACTCTACATTGTGTAATCGTTTCCCATGGTCAGCCTCCGCCACTGACGTCTCCTATTTCTAATTACACGACCACACCTCTTCATTATGATCACCTGTGCATGTAGGTGATGTGCGATGCCGTGAAAATGCTGCTGTTCGCGTTGCTACTCAGTGCAGCTTCCTTCATGTTGGCTGAAGCCATTCGTCTGAACGAGGACTCGAGCTGGAGACTGAGCTCGGAAAATTGCTTTAAAGATGCAGTGGTCGGCTATGGTGAATACTCCTCTTAACGTTCAACACAGGGGATGGGGTTCGCAACCTAACCTGATATTTGTGGTTTTACCTAATGTGCGATGGCACAAGAGGGTCTGGGTGCAGTTATATAAAGGCTATATATCCGTTGGTGTTAACTATGAACAGACGCTAAACTTTTGCATGGTTTGCTATTTTTCTCATATGATAGTTTTGATGTATCAAGACAATGGTTTGTGATGTATACTTTTCGTTCTGTGTGTGCTAGGGTTGCCATTGCTGCCTACGCTCTGTACCGTCGTAATTGGCCAATTTATTGGCTACTCGCACACCCCGATGGCGCCCTAGTAAGACTCACTATTTCGACGATTCGCAAAAACAGACAATTTGTTATAAGGGGTTTAACATGTATATATTCAAGTAATTTATTTATAATTTCCATCCAGCATTCTTCATGATATCTCTCCTCTTCATGGTCTGTGCGTGTACGTGTGTGTGGTGTTATCGACAACTAGCTGCTGGATATGTGCCGGTCACTGGGAGCTGTTCGCGTTTGGTGTGGCTCTCTCGCTCATCTTCCTGGTAAGAATTCAAGTTAACCTAGATTTTAGCAGGGAACGTAAGTGATGCATTACATACGCCGCGCTGGCAGTCGAATGAAATGCATCAATTCATTAATACTGACTATGAACCAATGGGGGCTTCCGTTCCACATTACCGTTGATTAAACAGCCATTGTTGGCCAGAATTACCAGCTGGTTTCATGTGTGATGTGATACAGGCCTTTACAGTCCTTTCCTTCATGACTCTGAAAAACATTCTCTGGACCAATATGTACAGATACAGGGAGGAACGCAACACTCTTTTGTACGAACTTGTCATTATCTGATCCAAGAAGATTTCTCGTTGTGATAATGTCTAGCATTTTGTTGTGTTTATATCTGTTACGGCAGCTACCATGTTATTCACTATATTTTCCCCATCGGGCTGGTTATTGTTGTAGATGTATGTGAATCATATCCTGTGTTTATCCAAACAAAAATGGCATAATTGTCTGCAGACTGAAATCATTATACTGGATATAATTTGATGGGATTGGTTTGGGGAGAGGGAAAATGGTTTATAAGTCAATGTACACCATTACACAGATAGTACACTGGATTGGTAGTTCCTTTAATTTTAATGGACGTCAACCGCGATCGCGAATTTATCCTCCGAAGTGTGTGTGTGTAACAGGTTCTATGCATGCAGATCTGTTTTAACTATGGTCCTAATTCTGGTGCTGGTAGGGACAAGTTTCCCAATGGCCTGTCGGAATGATAACGTCATGATGGAATACATATTCAGTACTGCCCTGATTGCCTTGGTAAGTTGTCTCCTTGTCACCTGTAATTTGTGACGACACATATGGCATGCTATGTGGACTTATACTGCAGTTTTGTCGGATCATCCTCACTTGTGTTGTTTCTTCCGTTGTATTGGGCACCCCGATGTAGACGTCGTTGATGGACATTGAATGGTATTGCGAATGCATGTTTATGTGCTGATGGCTTTTCAGTTTAGCCTGACTGTTGAGTGTATTCGTTGGTCGTGAGTAACATCAATATTTCTTTTTCCGTGCAGAGTTTCGGTCATGTCTTTCTTTGTAAATCCAAGGTTTGTTTCTTCGCTTTAATACTTTGTTAACCGTGTCGTTAAACTAACTCGCCTATAGAAGAATATAACATTTGTGTAAAGCGCCAGGTTATGTCATGGTGTGATGGCACATTATCATTCACAGTGGCAGAGTCTTTTAACTTCCATCACAATCAATGTCCGTTCAGAACCGTTCTGAATAACCCCCGGGGGGGGGGGGGGCACTTAAGTGTATAGAGGTAGTATATATGTGCCGCGCGACGGGGTATGTTTTTTGGGCCTCTCGACTTGTACGACGGGGTATGTTTTTCAGGTTCAATTTGTACGACGGGTTATACATTCGCGTAATACCTTGTACGACGGGGTATGCTTTTCGGCCATTTTGTCCTTGTACGACAGGTACGGGTTTTTGAGGTCCCGCGGCACACCCCTATCTAGAATAAGGCCAAGTGCCCCCCCCCCCCGGGGATAACCCCCCCCCCTTCAGTAACATCTCACCACACTATGTGACACAATAACTTATGCAACCAATGTCATAACACCATGTCTCCTGTTGTTGATGCCATCACACCCTACAATGTGATGCTAATGTCATCACACCCTACACTGTGATGATTATGTGACTTCCACTTATAATGTTTCAAGGACGTATTTGGATTCGAATGAGAACCCTCATGATTCATATCACTAAGTGACAAGTCTTGGTAACGCGACGAATTCTCGTTCATTTTTGTCTCGTAACTAAGACTTTTTATGATTGGCAGAGCGTGTTGAACATATTTTCCAAATGCAACAACACCTCAAGGGAGGTTAGTAAACATGGTTTATACATTTAACACATATAATTTCTTCAACGAATGGGGTAAAATAGCTATATACACATGAATATTGATTAAACAGCCAATCTGGTTGATAAACTAGTTTTACTAGATTTAAGTTATGTTCATGTAATCTATTCACAGACGACTTAATGTTTTGTGTGTTCAGCTGTGTACCCTTGTACATGGGGGGCCAAGTGGTGTTGATAACTTCACCGACAAGATATCTCGCCAGAATAGCAGCAACAACAGCAACACCAGCATCAACATGACCTTATTGGATCCACGGTCGGATGTCAGCAAGGTCAGCCACGCATTACTCATATCTTTCATCCTCAATATGATGCCCTTTAACAAAATATCAATGAACGAACATGGTTAAGTAGGGAACGTGGTTCTATGTTATATATATATATATATATATATATATATATATATATATATATATATATATATATATATATATATATATATATATATATATATATATATATATATATATATATCTATATTCTATATTATAATATATATTTAGATTTATATGTATATAAAAATGCACATATAATTATATATATATATGTGTATAGATAGATATGTAGGTATACATTATATGTATGTTTATATAGATATATGTGTGTATATATGAACATATATGTCTATATAGGTATGTATATATATGTACATATAATCTTCACTCTCTCATTTTCTCTCTATAGTCATTATATATATTTTATAATTATATGCATGTTAATATGTATAAATATATATATATATATATGCTAGATATGCAATAACATATATATATGTATATATAGAAATATTTATATATAGAAATATAGATATAATATATGTTTATATGTAGATTTTATAAAAATTATTTGATATATTTGTATGTATATAAATATGTATTTATAGATGCATATATATATATATATATATATATATATATATATATATAGTATATGTATGTGTTGATATACATGTATATATATATATGTATATATACTTATGTGTATATAAACATGTTTATGTGTATATAAGTAAATGTGTATATATATATGTGTATTTGTATATGTAAATATATATATATATATATATATATATATATATATATATATATATATATATTTTTTAAATATATGAATATTTCTATATGTATGTATATATATAATTTTAAGTATATATGTATATATACATTTATAAGATATAAAACATGTGCATGTATATATATATATATATATATATATATATATATATATATATATATATATATATATATATATATATATATATATATATATATATATATATATATATGGATATGTATATATATATATGTATATATGTATATGTATGTATATTTTTTCCTTTATTTATATGGACATATATATGTATATATATATATATATATATATATATATATATATATATATATATATATATATATATATATAAATATAGATATATATCTATATATGTATATATCTGTTTTGATATGTATTCATATGTATATATATGCATAAATGTGTACATGTTTATATATGTATATATTGGTATATACAAATGTTTATGTGTATATATATGTGTATATATGATTATATATGCTTAGATATCTATATATGTGTATGTGTTTTCATATATATATACATGTATATATATATTTATTTATTTATTGGCTTCACTCCCTCTGCAGATGACAGCAAACGACAAAGCCTCTTATAAGGGTATGTATCTTCCTCTATGTGTATGTTTCTTTGGCTTTTTGACATCAAGTCTCATCTCGTCGTCGAACCGCAACCACCAGCACAATCATTTATCTGTGTTGCCAGCTTTCCTCTTGCCCACGCTTCTGAAGGAACCTGTCAGCCAATGCGCGGACCTGATGGAGGAAGATACGGAGTTGACGAGCTTGACCTCATCACGGACGCATGTTGAATTTCCACACCCTGGAGAAATCTCAACCATCACTTCCGTTTCTGACTCATCCCACCAAGGCGCGAGCTCACACACACTGAGCAACTCATGTGCTTGTCCTAATTGTATTGACTCTTACCCGTTCAAACCCAGCAAAGGACGCTCATTCATACTCGACCTGACCACCGAGAAACCCGTAGACTCCGCGCGGAAAATATTTTCATATACTTGTAGAATCAACGAAGAATCGGAACCAAGCTCCCGCCGGAAATGCATGCCCAATCCCTTCCCGGAACTCAAGTCTCCAAAACGCCGCGCCAGCCAGCCGACGCCACGTAAAATGGCAGAAGACAATTTGTCGGACAGATCGCGCTCACCAAACGGCTCACTCCTCACAGGTCGCCCTGTTTTCCATCTCGGTGGCAGCGACATCGACATTAAAACAGATAACTCGTCAATAACAAGGTTGTGTTCTGACGACAGCTCTGTAGAAATGAGCGGATCAGACTCTCATGAATCGTGACATCTTACCGTTTCTTGATGGTTCTTGAAGTGTTTACAGCAGGCTACCACATGGAGCCTAAACGGAATGGAATAGTCCCATCATCATTTCTTTTATTGAATCGATTAACTGACAGTTGCCGGAGGATTATAATCAGTGATCAATTTATGCTCGTTGTAACGTTGAATGTACAGATTAAGTGGTGTATCTGCCTAGCTCGTTGTATGTGTGTAGGGGTTGAAGCGTACGATCAGTTAATGAAGTGATCAGTATCGGGGGCACGCTTTATTGGCCAATTTGCTGGCTTTGTATTTTGTCGTCATTTCAACGAAACTGTTTTCATCGTATAGCATCAATCATAAAGCGCGGGTCTTCCAATTACTTTTCATACAGATGCCCGTGTTTCTTCATTTGTTGTTCTGTGAAATGTTTCCCCCTACGTTGTGATGATGTGGATATATAAGCTTATTTTGCTGAAATGGGATGTAGGAGAAAGAGAAAGAGAGGAATGGGATGTGGGAGACATAAACTGTAGGAGATATGTTAGGCAGATGGATTGAGAGGAATGACATGTGAGAGACAGTGTAGCTGGATGGGATGAAGGAGCCGGAAAGAGTGAGGTGATGTGAGGGAGATAGATTGAGGTAAAATGCGGAAATTGATGTGGCAAGTTAGAGACGGAGTGTGCGGTGGTGAGAAATGTAGAAAGTGAGGTGGTGGTACAGAGTTGGGTTGAGGGGAATGAGGTGAGAAAGAGATGGGTTATGGGAGATGAGGTGTAGAAAGTGAGGTGGTGGTACAGAGTTGGGTTATGGGAGATGAGGTGTAGAAAGTGAGGTGGTGGTACAGAGTTGGGTTGAGGGGAATGAGGTGAGAAAGAGATGGGTTATGGGAGATGAGGTGTAGAAAGTGAGGTGGTGGTACAGAGTTGGGTTATGGGAGATGAGGTGTAGAGGTGAGGTGGTGGTACAGAGTTGGGTTATGGGAGATGAGGTTGTTGAGATGAGTGTAGAAAGTGAGGTGGTGGTACAGTGTTGGGTTAAAAGGGGAATGAGGTGAGAAAGAGATTGGTTGTGGGAGATGAGGTGTAGAAAGTGAGGTGGTGGTACAGGGTTGGGTTGAGAGGGAAAAAGGTGAGAAACTTGAAGGAGGGGGAGATCACGTCCATGAATCGCGAGGTTCGATAAAGAACGCATTGCATTTTTTTTTAACGCGAAGTGTGTTATGTTAGAATTGCACACATCGAGGTGTCGGACGAAGACTTTTCTTTGCAATGACTTGTCTTCTGTCAATGTAAAATGGTCTCGGTGGTCCACATGAAGTGGCCCAAGGTACAACGAGAGCTGTCAACCTTGTTATTGTGATAAGAAAAAGTGAACTGGATTTGTGACACATCTTGTTTATCGAGTCAGGACTACCTTGATCCAGGGCAAAGCAACATTTTCTGAATTTAATCAAACATCAATCTTCGTCTCAATACTCATTATCTAATGCATAACTATAAGCGTAGATTTAGTTGAGATTGCGCAATACAATAGCTGAGGTATTACGTAACAGTTATTATGTGTGCGATGATATTTCGTTCAGTTTTACAACTAACCACGTATTAGCGATAGAAACTCACGTGACACCATTCATTATTAAATTGAACAGATCAAGATCTAATTTAATGTGAGCCCGAATATAGTTTTTACCTTGCTTCGAGTCACTGGCCCAAATATAAAATCAACTGGCCCAAATAAACATTGATAAACAACGCCAAAAAGTAAGCTGCAGATTACTTTATCAAGAAATAACAACAGAGCTACCAACCAGCTGGTAAAACTTACAAAAATGAGTGATTTAAGAAATAATCATTGCAGATCTACTACACGGTGGTCAGTGAACTTCATCATTGGCCTCAACCCATTTGAGCAAATAAATGATCTAATCCATTGATTATTTGGTATACCTGTAGGAGATCCAAACGGGGACGCCGTGTTTAACAAAATGTCAGCCTTATCAAGTCAGCTCAGACATATCAGCTACGAGCTTAGTTGCATGCCTTTGTACCTATGTCACGTTGAAGAAATGGTGACCACGCCCGAATTGCAAATTCTAGATGAACCAACAAGTGTCTGATACAGTTTTGATAAACAGCTCCCCTGGAGCGACCAATGAAAGTTTGTTTGATCATTCCCCAAACTCTGTTTGACTTTACTTCTGCTGCACTGCATTGTTAACAAGGTTTGAATGACTGATCAATTATGACACCTAAATCCCTTTCTTCTGACACATCCTTTGGAGTAGAATCGTTCATTCCGTATTCATGACCTATATACAGTGTCTTGCATCTTTTGATGTTAAAAACCATTTACCAATCATTTCCAGAGTCTAACGCGTTATAAGATAAGGCCTGTTTTGTTCCTCAATCCAGTGTAAAGTTTGGTGTCATCTGCACCAATAGTCCGGTTTGATTCAATGTCATTAATCACCACTCTCTGCATTCTATTACTGAGCCATCCATTTATCCATGCCGTAGGCCATACGTCCGCTAGCTAATCGTTGGTCGGGAACGCTTTTTCGAAAGTCTTATTAAGTAACATCTACAGGATCGTTAATGTCTAACATTTAAATAGCATTCTCTGGCAAGGTTGGCGAGGTAAGCGCGTTTGCACTGAAAGCCATGGTGAGTTTTATTCAACAAGTTCTGCCAGTTTGCCCCATAAGGGTTTCCATTATTATGCTTAACATGAATGTTAAGCTGCCTGGCCGTTAATTTTGCTGGCTGCCGAGGATTGCCGTTTTGGTATTTTGGTGCAGCATAAGCACACTTCCAGTCATCTGGAACATTCCCTTCGTCAATGAACTGGTGAAATATGAAAACAAGCGGTAGGGACATGTCTTTGGCGAGTTCTTGTGGAAGCCGTGAGTATGTGGTCTAAGTGCCGTGGTTGGGTTTGAAGACGTGAACAATGATATGACCTCTTCCTAACTGAAGGCATTCTCTCTTAATCGCAACCGCTGAATAAGCTGATTAATTCAGGGAGTCTCTCTTCAGTGAATGCTGATGTAAAGTAACCAAGTAGTGCCATCTGTTTACATACCTGGTTATTTTCCCTATGTCAACATGTTAATTATTTATGTGTGGTTTAAATTGCTGTATTTTGTCTACCTTGAGCATTTTCCACCTTTGTTAGGGTCTTTAACCTCTGTTATTCAGTAGTCCAGATGTATTAATATTTGTTTTTGTTTCCATAGTTGAGTGTTGAGGGAGGACATGTGACGTTGAATGCGTTGAAGCAGCACGTAGCTTTCGTCTTTCTCTCGGTTGCGGGAATAAACCCACGGAAGGTCAGGGATGTCATGCTACTGACTGCTGGTAGAGACATGGCTATGGCCGGGCTCATTGTGGGACCGGTGGAGTTGAATGTGGGCCATAAGCTGTACCAGGTAGAAGTATATGTGGCACCTATCACACAAGACCTGTTATTGGGGTTTGAGCCGTCTTTAATATGGCAAACGCAACCCTTGCCTCTGACAATCAAGTGGTCAATCTCATTGTTGGAAGGGCAACAGGCACCCTGTCAGCCGCCGCACGAGTTACAATCAAGCGGAAGCATGTGGTACCTCCCAACTCCATAAGCAAGATCGATTGCGATGTGAGCGCCACTATGCCCGACTATTAGGTCGAACCAGAGACAGAAACCGGTTTACTTGTGCCTCGTACAATCAGAAGTGAGTGAGTGAGAATATAGGGTTTAACGGCACACCAACAAGTATGTGTTATATGGCGCCTAGAAAGGTTAATAGATAAGTTTGACCTGATTAGGCAGCTGTCTTCTAGGACAAATGGAAAAAAGAGGGACACACAAGTGGATGATGATGAAAAAGTTAAAATACAAATAGTATCCCAGGGCTATTTACACAACCAATACAGCATATACACACCATTTACACAGGATGGTCTATCTCTGACACCATATAGACACTATACACACTGAAGTCAGAGCCACATCATACACAGTTCTAGATATCACATTCATACATACTGTGTAGACAATGCAAACATCACTTGCACATCAAACACCTAGGTTCATTGTCCTAAAGCACCATATACACATCAAACTGCACAATGGATCCTCCCATGCAGACATTATATACACATCATACACAACCTACAAACATACAGACATCATACATTCACAGTCCCAGATGCCATAAACACACCATACACAATCCAGACACCACATACACATTGTATACAATACCCACACATGGATGGAACCAATATCGAAGCAAATTTCCACTGCCCATGTAATCCATCTCCATGTAATGCTATTATACCATTACCACGCCCTTAAAAGAGAAAATATATGTTTAATTACCGATCCCTTTCAGATTATATACAACCCTCATGAACAATGATTTATAACCAGATGCTAGAATAAACTCTCCAATAGCACTGCTAATACAAATGTCTGAACACTTGGAGTGCCCGAGAAACACCCATGTCCATGATGGCGTTAAGGAAACATCTTTAAAGTCTTTCATTGGTGGACATTGTTGCCGCAAGTGATTTGACATTGCTCTTAATATCAGTGTAAAATACCAGTAATTGCCTACTTTAGTTGTACTTGCTATGAGGAATGAATAAACTATAACAGGCCCATATAGCATTTCATAGTAATTTTGTTCAAATCACCAATGATTATGAGCTTTGATGTTACATCACAATTGCTATAAAGTTTAATCAAATCATGGATGCCAAATAGACTAAAACCAAAGTTCCATACCAATGAAAACATCTTTCTCTTATAAGCTGCTATCAGAAATCAGACTTAACGTCATTCATTTATTCATATACTTATAAGCTCAGTTGTGATACTATAATAATTAGACTACAGGTATCGGGTAACTTTACCACAAAGGTGTTCAAATGGAAGAGAGTATCAATGAATCACAGGTACATGACAGTTCCCTGCCTTGCTCTTGAAAACATTCTTAGTCTTAAAATGTTTTATGCATTTGGCCACTTGCAGATCATATACAGTTGAGTATCCCTTATCCGGAATGCCCGGGACCGAGCGAGTTCCGGATATCGGAGTTTTCCGGATTTCGGAATTTTCCGGATTTCGGATTTTTTTTCTACACTCCCATCATCATGCATTGCGGAAGTTTGGAGATGTACAACCGTGTGTAAATCATAACGGTTTTCCAAACGAACACCGCCATGTCCACTTAACATTGTAAATATCGACTCGACGTTAGAAATCGGAATAATTTCGTTAAAATAAGGGTGCGTTAACAGTCGCAAGCGTACCTCAACGTTATTTCGTGATGGTGAATATAACGAAACAGTCAAAACGACGCGATTGTGTGGGGATTAAAATCTAATTGATACCCTATTTAGTAATTGCGGCATACATGCTTGGACACAGACTAACGACAATGTCAGCGGAGAATACAACCCGAGATGTACAATGTGAGGCATATTACGGCCCCACCACAAACCTCTTGCCGCCGAGGTCAGACCGCAACTGTCTGTCGTTTATTTGTGACCTGAAATCTTCGGAAAATTTCAATGCGGCGTCATAACGTTGCTTGCCAAAAGAGTCCGGATTTCGGAGGTTTCCGGATTTCGGAAAAGGGATACTGAACCATACTGTGCAAACTCTGGGTCTTCCATGGCACATCTCACATATATGAAGGTTATCTTTGGAGCATTCTGCACAAAATTCTCCCTCCCCAGTTTATCCAAATCAGCTCTGTAGCAGGCACACCTGAATTCTTCTTCATTGGCCGCACATTGTCCAACAACGCTAAATTACATCTCATAAAATGTATCTGTAAAATTTTTATTCTGTTCCATGACTTTCCAATTTACACACATACAAAAAAAGCAAATTATGAATGATATTTTCAACTATGGCCAGTGTATAGCATTATACATGGCCCGAGTGTGTCCTCACTGGTATAGCAATATACATACCTTGAGTGTGACCTCACTTGTAGAGCATAATACATGCTTTGAGTATGTTCTCACTTGTATAGCAATTTACATGCCTTGAGTGTGTCCTCATATGTATAGCAATGTACATGCTTTGCATGTGTCCTCATTTTAACATCAATATACATGCCTTGAGTGTGTCCTCACTTGTATAGCATAATACATGCTTTGAGTATGTTCTCACTTGTATAGCAATTTACATGCCTTGAGTGTGTCCTCATATGTATAGCAATGTACATGCTTTGCATGTGTCCTCATTTTAACATCAATATACATGCCTTGAGTGTGTCCTCACTTGTATAGCAATATACATGCCCTGAGTGTGTTCTCACTTGTAGGGTAATATACATGCATTGAGTGTTTCCTCACTTGTACAGCAATATACATGCTTTGCATGTGTCCTCAATTGTACAGTTGTAGAGCAATATACATGCCTTGAAGACATGACAGTATCAGGACAGTGATGTGGCCTATTAGGGATAGTGTTGCTACCCTCAACGAATGCCTCCCTAGGTCCTGTACATTCGCGCTGTAGAGGCGAAGAGCCGCCTGCGAAATTTCTAAGGTTCCGAAGTCAAAATGACAGATGAACTCGCCTTAAACTTACAAAAGCCCTTCAGGCCATAAAATTTGTGACAAAATGAAAGATTATATCACAAAATGACACGAGGACTGTTTCTATTAGTACAGTATTGTATTATTGTTAAGTTTCATCACGAAAGTGCGGCACGTCGAGAAACTTTGTTCAAAACCTCACCATGGCCAACTCCCACAATGCAACATAAGTTGGTGTAGCTCGTGATTTCCAACCGAAAGCCGAACCAATACAGGCCATTGTAATATACACACCTGCAGCATGAAACAGTACTATATCATCTCTGACCCATCACCCGTAGACGAGCGCCCAATTGAAAAGAGTGAGTTGCTTGCTGGCTCCTCCACTCGACCTCGCCCCGCAGACACCATATGCTGCTACCTCTAGATAATTCACTGTGATATCGATCTCGTTTTCGATCGTACTGTAGCCATGTTGGACAACAATTCTTAAAATGGTGTTGGATTTCGTTGATTCTGTTAATAAAGGAGTACGACTGTTGTTGCACTCTAGCCAAGATTGATGTTAAGACATTTATGGATATGAAAATGTATGTATTTTAAACTGTCCCTTGTCTGCATTGCGAGAAGGAGCATATTTGCTTGTATCCTTAAAGATTCTGCCATACGGCCCCTCGCCCCTAAGGTGGTATCAGATCATCAAAACACCAGGGGCGAGTGCCTTGCCTACGCATCGAGCCGTTCCGCAGTCAACAAGTTTCGCCTCATAAACGTGAACTACATGAGTACTGTTTCATCCCATTCACGTACCCCTCATTCTCCACAGCGACGATAGTGGGACCTAAAGGGAAAAAGGCTGACGGACTCGCTACGGTGAATGGGTGCATCTGACGGACGACGCAATGACTTGTAATGATACAGAACCATTCAGGACTAATAACGTGCATAATATTCCGGTTTAAGATCAAGATATATATATATATATATATATATATATATATATATATATATATATATATATATATATATATATATATATATATATATATATATATATATATATATATATATATATATATATATATATATACATATATATATATATAATATATATATATATAAATATACATATATATACATATACACATGCATATATATACATATACATATGCATATATATACATATATATATATGTGTCTTATGGTACATGGTACATTAGCGAATTAAGCTGCACACCTATATCAAGGCGTGTGCCCCCACCGAGATATATACATTTACATATATACATTTATACATATATACATATACATATATACATATATATATATATATATATTGTCTGTGTGTGTACATTAGTGAATATAATTAATTGCTTCGGACAGATGAACCTGCGTGAAGCGAATTAAGCTTTTCGCCTACATCCTGGCGTGTGCCCTCGCCGATATACACCTGAACCCCAATTTGGGGATCCAGTGCTACGTGATAAAACCTGATGTTTGTGTGTAAGGCTACTGAGCATTGCCTAGAACTCCACTCTTTACCGACCAAAAAGGACAACGGTGGAAAAATTTGCTCGTTGAGTCCTTCCCATATCCCTGTGCGTTTGGCCCTTTGAAAAGGACATGTTAAACTGTTTACGCATTTGTGTTTATGCTGGTGCAATGATATATAATGAATTTTGATTATTTTCTTTTTCAAAGTCAATAGGATTGTTAATAGCGATTGATCCCTTTATCGATGTTGGTTTTTGGTTTTATTGAACGAAGAACGAAAAGACGGTATAAACACGGTCGCTAGTGTTCCCAAATTCCTCTATTGTCTTCGTTATCTTATCAGCTGACCCGCCACCATCTTCACCCTCAACCCCAGGCTCAATGTCCTAGTCTCCGTGGTTAACGCCACAAAGCTCACAGAATCAACCCAAATAGTTTATAGCTACGCCAAGAGGGTTCAATCGAATTGACTTAACACGCGACGTTAACACCAAATCAACAAAAGCTTATCGGGCTGTTGTTTAAGTTGAAGTAATGGAATCGCGCCTCCAAATTTCCATCTGGTTTTGGGATAGATATTATGACAAACTATGCGTTGGCTGAGTTAACTCTCTTAGTAAAGCTTCAAATATTGTTGATCAACCCTCATACTCTCATACTGAATGTGAAATGCATATAAAACTATTCTTAGTCAGTTTATCAAACCAATTATTCCATGCGCTAAATCTCGAGAGTTGCGCGAATCGACAGATGCCCATCAACTGGTTCAATTTGTTTGAAGATACCTGGAATATTCTGTCCTATGGTCGACAATGAGTTGAGTAACATAGCACCAATCTTTTGATAGCGGGGGAAGGCATTATCTTATTGGAGGCAATGGTAATGGTAATATTGGGGTTTTACATCACTTTCAATAACAAGGTGATATCGCGACGGTGATGGATGAGGGTGATTGTGATGCTTGGGTGGTCGTCCTTGGTCAGCAGGAGGAGCCAGCTGGGTCGGTCGTACTTGGTCAACGGGAGAAGGAGTCAGCTTGGGTGGTAATTCTTGGTCAACGGGAGAAGGAGTCAGCTTGGGTAGTCGTCCTTGGTCAACGGGAGGAGTCAGCTAGGGTGGTCTTCCTTGGTCAACAGGAGAAGGAGCCAGCTGGGATGGTCCTCCTTGGTCAACGGTAGAAGGAGCCAGCTTGGGTGGTCGTCCTTGGTCAACGGGAGAAGTAGTCAGCTTGGGTGGTCGTCCTTGGTCAACAAGACGAATCAGCTGGGGTGGTCTTCCTTGGTCAACAGGAGAAGGAGCCAGCTTGGGTGGTCGTCCTTGGTCAACGGGAGAAGGAGTCAGCTTGGGTGGTCGTCCTTGGTCAACAAGACGAATCAGCTGGGGTGGTCTTCCTTGGTCAACAGGAGAAGGAGCCAGCTTGGGTGGTCGTCCTTGGTCAACAGGAGAAGGAGTCAGCTTAGGTGGTCGTCCTTGGTCAACAGGAGAAGGAGTCAGCTTGGGTGGTCGTCCTTGGTCAACAGGAGAATGAGTCAGCTTGGGTGGTCGTCCAGTTGGAGGTGCAAGTTACCTTGAACCTGAGCCATATCAGCACCGAGAAGCTTATCAAAAGATAGATATCAAGTACAGTCAAGTGGTCACACGATAGAACAGCCGGATTGGCTCCAATCACTTGAATAGCAATACGTGTGACTACCTCTAAGGTGTGATAAAACACTATTTCAAGGTTCAACTAGTAACTGTGATGCGCTGCCCTCTACCTCGTTGCCATGGACATGGTACATCCTGATTAGATCGATTCGGGGCTATTACTAGACTTCTAGATCAGACCACCATTAGGAAATGTCCGTTTGCGTTGGACTCTACTGCTCTACTCCCTTGTTGTTACCCCTGTCTATATGTAATACACGCTGTCTGTTCGTGATTGCATAGCTCACTTGAAATAGGCTAATAACCAGGTATGCTATTCCTATACCACTAGCTCACCTGATTTTTGATATTTAGGCCGCAGCCTATTGAAAGACACGCTCAACGATGTTCTCTGAATGCCATTCAGGTGACGGGATATGGTGACCGACTCAATGACAACGTCATCTCGAGCTGCGTGCCAACAGGCAAGTGGGTTCAATTGCTGCCTCACCTTATTCGCTACCCCATCACATGATCACTAACCGGCTGCAAGTGACAATGGAAACGAGAAGTAATCGGAGGTAGAAGGTTAATGTCTATGCGTTTCTTTGGTGTGACGTGTGTGGTAAGCTGATAAGTGGGGGTGGTGTTGGTTGGGGGGTGGGGGAGTGGGGGGAAAGGGGTTGGGGGGAATAAGGGTGTAGCTATGATATGCCCAAGGCTTACCAAGCAGTTGCAGGGCTACAACGTGATGTCGTCATAATCCCATACGATTCTGGCTTTACCAACAGGGTGTCCCCGTAGCATTGTTATACAAGATAGGGCTTTTGCTTGTTGGTGAATAATATGTTAAAGCCCGCCGGATTCTCTAAATAACCACACAAGTTGTCCCCCAGACATGCCTCCGAGACATGACAGCACTATTATCAGCGATGTGATCTCACACTTTGTAGCCCTATTAGAAAAGGGACGTTGTCGACCTTGATTTGTACTCAAGTGGTCGTTCATGGTGGTTTTTGGACTGGCATAAAAGAGCGAGAGAACGCATGTCAACTTGCTCTGGCCCCATGACAGCGAGGTGAGGCAGTTGTCAGCTCACAATGGACGTCTTCAGCATCATCGGCGTCATCACGGTGATTCTCACCATCATCATTGGCTATCTAATCTACTGGGATTGGACAGTCCAACGCAAACTCGACCACATTCCTGGTCCTCCGGGCTTACCGCTATTTGGCAATGGGTTTGCCATCGACAAGAACCTTCCATTCAAAAGCTTCCTCAATTGGGCGCATACTTATGGCGATGTTATCAAGATAAAACTGCCATTCGGAACGAATATGATATTCATTTCAGGATATGATAACATAATGGATATGTTAGTGGAGAAAGGGAAGGATTTCGGAGGCCGCCCCACGGGGTTTCGTGACGATTTCATGGCAGGTCGGCATGGCATGTTTCGAGCTGAGGTTACTCAAGACGTCTTCAAAGTTGAACGCCGTTTGGTTCATCAATCGTTTAAAGCCTATGGACCTGGTCTAGCAAGGCTTGAACATTTCGCTAATGAAATAACCGACGAGTTCGTCCAAGAATTCTTGGATACAAAAGGTGAGCCAGTCGACACGCACCCCACAATGTTACACGCTACCTTCAGAATGATAACACTCCTGCTTTATGGAAAGAAACTAGACAAGTCGCACCCAATTTACCAGAAAATGCTTGTCATGATGCTGGAGTTAAATGAAGCATTGAGGATAGACAGTGATGGACCGCAGCTAGATCGACTTCCACTCCTGAGATTTTTTGGTAACAAGACCTACAAGCTTCTTGTGCATTCTAAGAAGTTAATGGAGGACGTGTGGAGTTGGTACAAAGATGAAGTGATGAGTTTGTCGGAGCAAGAGCTTGATGATCAAATGGGGAAACCACTGGCAAGAGCAATGATCGATTACAGCAAGGACTCAAACGCTGATATACCACTGTGTGATGAAGAGATTAAAGCCACCATTATCCAGATGAATTTCGCCGGAACCCTGTCCTCCGCGTCTGCAATGCAAGTACAAATCCTGGCGTTAATCCAAAATCCACAAGTAACTAAGAAGATGAGAGAAGAACTCAATCGAGTTGTTGGATCTCGGTTCGCCACCCTTAAAGACAAACCTAACTTACCTTACTGCAACGCTGTCGTGTTAGAAAATATACGCGTACACACAGGGGCACCGGCCGGCCTGCCACATCGCGTCACCAAGGACACAAGCGTGGCGGGCTACGCCATACCCAAGAACTCCATAGCATACTTTTCGCTCTACAGTATCAGCTATAATAAAGAAATATGGGGAGATCCCACAGTCTTCAGACCGGAACGATTCCTCGATGACAAAGGTCAACTGCTGCCTCCTGACCACACCCTTCGTAAGCATTTGGTTGCCTTCGGGGCCGGTCCGCGCGTTTGCCCCGGTGAAATGTTCGCACTGCTCCGAATTTTCCTGTGGACTACCGCTCTGGTGCAACGATTTGATCTCGAAAGAGAAGATCCTAAAATAAGGCTCCCCGATATTGATCCAACCACGTATCCAACCCGAGGCCTTGTTCTGGCTCCAAAGTCATTCAAAGTCAAGTTCATTCCTGTTTAATAAAGAATCGAAACAATGGACCTATGTACTTTAAACTTATTGACATTCCTTATAACTAGAACTGTATATCTGAATAACTCCTGTTAAATGTTTTATTTCAGAAATGCAAATATAAATGATACAAGTGAAAAAATAAACAGATTTCCTTGAATTGGGTACTTAAAACACAATGAACAAAATTGGTACACCATTCAGGGACGGGAACGAACGGGTATCGAACCAACAACACTGACAACCTGACTATATCTGGCGTGGGTGGATTTTGGTTTGATAAATTACTGCATGTAAAAACGACTCGATTGTTACCCTCTTTTGATATTGGTAACACCATATCATCGATTATGCGGATCAAAGACCAATGCTGATAAATTTTCCATGTCTAGTTGTCGTAACGTGATCTGTAGTGTTGAGATGCACACGATACGCACTCCAGGTGTAGGGTTTATACAAACTTGAACTTTATTTTGCTGACTTCAATTTCGAATTTCAGATGTTACTTAGCCTAAACTTAAGAGAAAGATGTGTTGAGCTCGGAGGCCAGGAGAGAACTGATTTTGAAATATAAGTTGCTTCCCTCAACGACTAAGGCACGCCATCCCAATTCTCAAGGGACATGCCGTAGCCAGGTCTGTGAGGGTTGGGGCTATCGGGCGTTGCCTGGTCAGGAAGGTAATGTGGCTCTGGAATATGGGGTATGTATGAGGAGAGGGGGGAAGTGGCAGGTGACATGTATCTTATCAATCATTCACGGCGTGTTTTGCACTTCAGGCCTCATCAAAGCATAGCTTCACGGATAACAGTGACAATACAGTACTCAACAAGTTGGCTGTATATTATCATCACTATACGTGGCCTTTTGGTAGGTATCACATCTTGTGCTAAGATAAGGTATAAGGTAATATCTCTCGGGCAGTCCCGGTCGATCAGAACTGAATATCATTTACCTACTGTAACACACACTATAGGCTACGCCTATGTAAGTTCGTAACGTATGTTATTACTGATCCAGCGGATATAGTTATACCGAACTATTCTACAGCCTACATGTCTAGATAATATTCGTTATGAAGCTGTGTACCAATCTCTGAACCAAGCGGACCATAATGAATATGTGATGTCATTACTATGAGTAATGATGCACTTTAATCATTAAATAAATCTTCACAAATAGACAAGTGACCTTGACGTACGTCACTGTATTATGTTCATATATCCACGGTACTTGCTATAATCTACGTCGAGAAAGTTACCTATCCATAAGACAGATGACAGCGTATCACCGACAGCGCATGTGCTCCTATATTGTACGCCGTCAATTAAGGGGCCATTTTACCAAGGATTGTTTTGGTCCCGATAGTACCCGATCCTTTTTTTGGTCGATCGGCCGCATTTTTGCGAAAATAGTCGGGAACCTGCGAGCACTGTCGAGCACTACCCTATACCTTCGAGGGAAGATCCGGCGCGATCGCTTCAGTCCTCCGAGGGTCGGGTACCGAAAAAATGATCGGCTACTTTTTTTTGAAAAACAGAAGCCGATCAAAAACCTTCGGCCCGTGGTCTTCTTAGTCGTCCGAGGGTCCCCAGAAGGTCCCCTTGACTCGCCCGCCCTCTGGAGCTTTCGTATAGCCTCTGCCGCTCTCTACCGAGGCTCGTGCATAGTGTCGACGGAGTGTAAGCATTGTAAATTATAAGAAATATATACAGAACAATATCAATGCCAGAGAATTAAAACCCAAATGTTGTAATGAAACAAAACCCCTATAAATACTGTCACAAAGAATTAATTGTTACTAAATATAGCAGCAAGGCATATATTTACTCAAAATTATCATAAAAAATAATACATTTACAAATTAATACCAATGGCAGAGAATGGCCGATTGAAAAAAAATCAATCCTTGGTGAAATGGCCGCTGGTAGCAGGGTAGTAGGACTGCGTCTATCACACGTCTCATAGATCGCATAGAGTGATGATGCTGTTGTCTCTTTGACTAACAAGGCCCGCTCGAAAAGCTTATGGATTCAACCCAACACAATAAGGCCCATCACACTGAATCCTTTCTGTTTTGTATGCACAAGTTACATTGCATCCACTGTCGTCCACTTTCCATAATCCACCCTACTATTCACGAAAGCGCAAGTGAACTGCTAATTATGCGACAATGAGTGGAAGAGAAATCAGGTCAAGCTTCTGGAGTTAACACATGCCATGCGCTACGCAAATCAATAGCGCAAGATAATAATCGTGTTTTCGCCGCATACTATTAGGTATGCGTGTGTGTGCCTTTGTGCGTTTGTGTGTGTGTGTGCGTTTGTGTTTGTGTGTATGGGTATGGGTATGTGCAGGTGTGTGAGTCTGTGTGTGTGTTGCTGTGTACCGCCTTCAATCAACCAGTTTACGGATTGATCTTGATGTGCAAGGTTGGTCTTAGTTAAAATGTGTGGTTTTATACCAACGGGAAGCGCAATAAAACTAAAAAAACGATGACAATTGACCCCTTAGACCAACTGGGGAAGTCTTATTGCTGTACAGATTACTATGAGGCTACAGTGTTCACTATGTGTACATGACACGCAATGACTAAGTATTATCGGAAGGTCAATAGCTATTCATTTACAAATCAAAATAAGTAATGACTCTGTTACACAGCTTCTTGAAACAATTTAACCCCATGGAAACTTCACATTGTTACGAAGTAACCGGTAAAAAGGTTTCATTGAGACCAAATCAGACGCTAATACAAATCATATAAAATCAATTAACCACCCATTGATGACCACTTCATAATCAAAGATTGGATTATGAAGATTTAACTAACAGCTAGGATGCTAGCGCATAGCTCAATATCTAGAGATTCACTCGAGACTCAGTTGCAATTATCTTATACAGCACTTCCAGTAGCAGTTGTCATTCCCATAACGACCGATGTAAGATGCGCGTACCCGGCTCCCCATACAGAAAAAACTGCGTGTTTATAGAACGGCTGTCATGCCGAGAGACAACTGAACATGCATCTTCATCAGTGATCGTTAGTCCGGCTTTACCTAGCAGTTATCAAACTGAATACATGCCATAAGTTCTCATCAACATGTGATGTAGATTCTGAAGGTGGCTTATAGACCTATATTTACGCCTACTATGGTCTGACACAGGATGCAATAGGCAACAACAGGCAAAACAGGCTCCAGATACCATACAGTCTTTTACAAAGTTATACCAATTCCCTTTATGATTATTATGTTAGGGTTTTGCGAATTTCTGCACCAGTACGCACACGGATGGATCGAATAAATGACCTTTTTAATAAGAATTGGCGCCACCTTTGTAAGTGTACTTGTGCTGAATGATGTTTTAAAAAAAATGTCATGGCTTTTTATAATAAGCTGACATTTTCGTTTCGGCATCTTGTTCTACTGTGAATAATCAGCATAACTTGGCCTTTAGTGTATTAATAACCGATTGACACACCAAAGTTAGAGGTATGGGTTCAAAACATAGCCGATATATTTAGTACACTGTTAAACCTGGGTGGATTAATGTAATGTTTTCAAAATATTCTCATGATGCAAATGCCAAGAAACCTACGGGATTCTAGTTGCACAAAGATAAGAATCGCAGCTGAACTCACTTTTCAGGAAATCGATAATTAATAAGAAAAATCATATTCCTACTCACCCTCAGTATAACAGTCGGGTGTGATATTTTCGACATTAGGTTTTTTTCTAGCAATCTTCACGTCTTGACGGCGACTAAAGATATTCTACAATAAACAGCTAGTAAGAAAATCAAAAAGAGCCACAAGCTGTTGTGTAGCCATTCCTCTAAACAAATAAACGATGCTCCAATGAGTACTGTGGACAGCACAAGATGCACTGAAGTTATGCCGCTGAATGCGATACGTAACACTTTAGCACAATAGTAATAATTAATCAACGGATATATTTTCGTTATCAACGATGTAGAAAAACACACTCTGAAACACTAAAAATCGCTATCGACTTTGATCTCTTCTCAGGTGGTCGGCCGCTCATGGTGGCCGTGTATGTCGTATAAAGAGCGGAAGAGCGCATGCTCTTGATCGACATCAACGAGGTGAGGCAGTTGTCAACAGTTCGCAATGGACGTCTTCAGCATCATCGGCGTCATCACGGTGATTCTCACCATCATCATTGGCTATCTAATCTACTGGGATAGGACAGTCCAACGCAAACTCGACCATATTCCTGGTCCTCCGGGCTTACCGCTATTTGGCAATGGGTTTGCCATCGACAAGAACTTTCCATTTAAAAGCTTCCTTGATTGGGCACGTTTTTATGGCGATGTTATCAAGATAAAACTGCCATTCGGAACGAATATGATATTAATTTCAGGATATGATAACATTATGGAGATGTTAGTTGACAAAGGGAAGGATTTCGGAGGCCGTCCCACAGGGTTTCGTGACCAGTTCGTGTCAGGTCGGCATGGTATGTTTCGAGCTGATGCTACTCAAGACGTCTTCAAAGTTGAACGCCGTTTGATTCATCAATCGTTTAAAGCCTATGGACCTGGTCTAGCAAGGCTTGAACATTTCGCCAATGAAATAACCGACGAGTTTATCCAAGAATTCTTGGATACTAAAGGTGAGCCAGTCGACACGTATCCCACAATGTTACACGCTACCTTCAGAATGATAACACTCCTGCTTTATGGAAAGAAACTGGAAAAGTCACACCCAATTTACCAGAAAATGCTTGTCATGGTGTTGGAGTTAAATGAAACAATGAGGATAGACAGTGATGGACCGCAGCTAGATCGACTTCCACTCTTGAGATTTTTTGGTAACAAGACGTATAAGTTTCTTGTGCATATTAAGCAGTCGATGCATGACGTGTGGGGATGGTACAAAGATGAAGTGATGAGTTTGTCGGAGCAGGAGCTTGATGATCGACTTGGAAAACCACTGGCAAGAGCAATGATCGATTACAGCAAGGACTCAAACGCTGATATACCACTGTGTGATGCTGAAATCGAAGCCACCGTCGTCCAGCTGAATTTCGCCGGAACCCTGTCCTCCGCGTCTACAATGCAAACAATAATCCTGGCGTTAATCCAAAATCCACAAGTAGCTAAGAAGATGAGAGAAGAACTCAATCGTGTGTGTGGATCTCGGATCGCCGCCATTAAAGACAAAAATAACTTACCTTACTGCAACGCTGTCGTGTTAGAAACTTTACGTATACACACAGGGGCACCGGCCGGTCTGCCACATCGCGTCACCAAGGACACAAGCGTGGCGGGCTACGCCATACCCAAGAACTCCATAGCTTACTTTTCGATCTACAGTATCAGCTATGATAAAGAAATATGGGGAGATCCTGCAGTCTACAGACCGGAACGATTCCTCGATGACAAAGGTCAACTGCTGCCTCCTGACCACATCCTTCGTAAGCATTTGGTTGCCTTCGGGGCCGGTCCGCGCGTTTGCCCTGGTGAAATGTTTGCACTGCTCCGGATTTTCCTGTGGACTACCGCTCTGGTGCAACGATTTGATCTCGAAAGAGAAGATCCTAAAATAAAGCTACCCGATATTGATCCAACCACATATCCAACCCGAGGCCTTGTTCTTGCGCCTGATTCATTCAAAGTCAAGTTTATTCCAATTTAGTTTCTAGTACTAAGTATCTTACTGACATTCCTGATACCCAGACATATGTATATGAACTATTCCTTTTTAAAGTTTTCTTTTAGAAATGCAATAAAAAATGTCACAATGAATAACAAAAAAACATATATAGCTTTTCTGTGTACCTTTGTGAAGGACAACAGGACACAATAAACACAAGAGTTAAGTACAGCATTGAGGGATCGATCCCACAACACTTACAACCAGCTAGTCGAGTGGCGAAACAGTGCAAAGTTGGCTTTGGTATTGAGCATGATGCTAGTAACTGGCGTACTGCGGCACGTTCTTCTCTTGTTGGGATCACATCATTCTCACGCATGGCGTCTTCATATGAGTCACGGTCCTTGGTGTGAAAGAGCACCACCCAGCGGGTTTTCTCACTTAGGTCCTTCAGCAGAGAGTTATACTTTTGGGTGAGGACCCAGACACTTTGCTGCGCATGGCGGCCGCTAAAGGTCAGTTCAGGTAACATGTCTTTCTTCTTGGTTAGGGCCTTTGTAGCCGAACAGTCATCAATAATGTACAGGTAGCCTCGCCCTTAAAACAATGGTAGAAAGCCCTCAAGTGGTCATGGAGCCGCTCTCGTGGATCAACCACGTACACCTCTCAATCATTCCACACCCATGACCGTGACCGATAGGCCTCGTTTTAATAGATGGTAGGGTAGAGGATTGCAATATGCTTAAAAGCACCCAGAAAGGGCCCTTCAAGTAGGTCGAGGATGAAGACGGTTTTTCCGCGTCCTGTCTGCCCACAAACAATAGCCGAACAAGAACCATCTGGAAATGTAAACTAAGTAGACTGCGTTAACGGATCTGCCATCCTTAATATTATGCTGTGCATCCATAACAACATACGTATAGACATTCAATGCACCGGTCGGCATTCTTTGTGATCTGAATTGTGATACCCTCAGACGCATTCTCCACGCGCCTACCATTATCATGCAGCTTGTCGTCATCACTCGTCCTTAAGTCGAGCCACAGAGCATATTTTCTGGCTAGGTTTTACACCACGCTGCGGTTAACGTCAGCCGAAGTCAGCGTGATTGTAAAGGCCAGCCGTACTGTCCCTCGGACAATGACGTCATCTGCACCTAAATTGGGGAAGCGGACCAGCAGTTGTTGGTTTGAGTCAATAGTGCTTGGATTGCTTGTAATAATCACAGACAGTCGCACGCCCTTTACCCCGAGGGGCTCATGCATTCGGCGGTAAGGATTTATTTTGCATCCGTAAGTACTCGTTATGTTAACAATTAAATTATAGCGAGTATATCTTTAACACATTAACATGGAATAGTTTGATAACCCAACATTTGACGCCGCAGAGGAGGAGGGGGCTTTAGGAGGGGAGAGGAATGAGACTAGCTTCATTAATGATGAGGAGACTAAAGCTGATATTCCATATACGCGTAATGCGTATGCGTAATGCGCAAACCGTATGCGGTATACGTCATCCGTTTGATATGATTCCTTATATACGTATACGCATGCGTTTTCAGTCTTACTGCTGACAATTTTGGAAGGAAAATATTGCGATCCAGTCAAATTTGTGGCAGATGGAAGAGGACAATAGACTTATCGCCATGTCATATAATCTGCAACTGTGGAAATAGCACCAACATAAAAGGAAACCCAGTTATGGGCTCATAGCTTATTACGTAAACGGTTTCAGCAAGGAGCTTAACCTAATTTAGTCAGCGAGTTACACGTGCACGCTGATGGAAGAAGTTCAGATAATACTTCAGGCTGACCAGGCAACAGTTTACATAACGCTGGGTGTCGGAGAACCAATTCAATAAACTCTTAACGTGTTTTGGTCTTCACGGAACTCTTCGGCATTTTTAGACTTGTGGACCTACTAACCTGCTTTCTTTCGGGAAAGCCCATTCCATGACGTCACAATATGGATTCCCCCATCCGTTTCTGCATTCGCTGTCGTACCAATCGCTACATGGAGCGATTCGTTTTGTCGGATACGCGGCCCCATGCTAGATGGTGCGCCCACTACGCTTCTTGAAGTTGTTGGCTTAGAGGATGGCTCTTTCGGTGATATTATAACCACGCACATCACTAATCCTGTCTGTTAGCGTGTTACTAGCGGACCAGTGCATGAGTTAAAGGTTCAGTTACGCGATAATAAAGGAAGGCTTTGGATAACCACGACTTTCCTGTCAGCGATGTTCTTGAACTCGCGAAATGTCAATAAAAAAAAAGTATTGATGGACCTAGGCAAAAAACGGCGCACTCTGGTGATACTATGTCTGGAGACCTTGAAATGAGCTAGAATAAAATCATTCAGTTGGGAGACCCGATTTCACCGAAGGATGCTGCTAATAAAAAGTATGTTGATGCTAAACAGCATCGCAGGGACCTGAAGTCCTGTAACATTGGAACTGTCACCTTGGAAATACATGCCAGGAACAGAGTGTTGTGGCGAAACACCTGCCATGATGCATTGCGAGCAACACCCCACTGACCGGAAGAAAGGGCGGCGGCAAATACATCACGCAGGCGCAGTGAACCAAACTCCGCCAGACGACGACTTCGTCTGCCCTATCTGCTAGAGTTTAGGATCGGCCTCGACAGTCGTTGTAGTCATATTCATCTTCATCATTACGATTCAGGAAAACATTTTGTACCCCCTAATAACTTTAATGGAGTACGTCGTGGTTCCAATAAGCAACAGTTATGTCATCACCAGTCGAGGGGGGTTGGGGGGGAGGGGGTGGTGGGGGGCTTCATTTATTGCTAACGGGCAAAAACATAAAGTTACTGTGGTGTATTTGTGTTTCGTATGCTGTTTGCAGATTGCACTTGTAAATCTCAGTTTCACGCATGCGCCCCGCGCTCACGTGTTGTTGACTGCCTCCATTTTGAATTAAAGTTTAGTATTAAATTACCAGTGTTATTTGCCTTCACGCAACCAGAAACACTACAGTTACTCATGTAATAAGTCAACTTGTAATGCCCGGTAATGTTGGAATCGATAATACGCAAGATTTCTTCCATGATTGCGCATTGATTAAACAAGTGGTGGAAGGTAAGCACTTTTTATATAACTGGCGTGTCCAACATAATAGTTGCACTAGTGCTTCTATCGAAACCAAGGAAATCACCATCGCTATAAATGAGGCCATGTAGGCTTTTAAAAAGGCCGGCTTTGTAGCACTTCTGTCCCTGAAACAGACTGATGGAACGCTGCTTCATCGGGGCTGTTAATGGAAAGCACTCTATTGCTGTGGTGTGCCACAGCGTCGTTGGATGCTTTACCTTGCGTTTGGTTCTTTTAAGGGGATGCCGTATATCTTAGAGAGATGGGGGGGGGGGGTCGTTTCTTCCACATCCTTATGCATCGGGGCTTTTATTTCTGTGTAATGCACTTGCGCCCCACAGGTACTCAGCTGAAGAATAGAAATCATCAACGTGATCTGTGGTTACCATGCTGTATATATGTGCTACACACACACACACACACACACACACACACACACACACACACACACACACACACACACACACACACACACCCCCCCCCACACACACACACACACACACACACACACACACACACACACACACACACACACACACACACGCGCGCGCGCGCGCATACTACACCTTATGTGCTTTTATTTTTGACAAAGAGTAGTTTCAGGCAATCACCAATGAAGGTATAGGTATCCACAAAATAGAGATATTATGAATTGATGGTCTTTAATGTCCATTCAAGTGCATATCCATTTATCAACCCATTAATCGATAACGTTATATTACGCAATTGCATAACCATAGTGAATGAGCCGGTCATTCTCAGATTAATAATTTAAAGGATGATAGACAATAAAAGAGGCCTAGCTAAGCCTACTTACTGAAAAAACCCACATAAAATCTTCTAAACCACAAAAACTAGGATAAAGAACTAGAAGCGAGGGCCGAGCGGGTATCGATGCACCTGGGCTGCTGAGGCACGAGAGGACAGAGATGGGTCGCCGATTCAATACTGGGTTCGGCATACCGGAAGCAATTATTGTCATAAGATGGGTTGATTTAACCCCTTCCAAACGGACGGAAGTATGACATAGAGTAATTTGGATATAAAAGGACCACATGAAGGCCCATTGTTAGTAAGTTAATGATTACAATGGTGTTTGTCATTGTATTACTGCCCTTTGTGATGAGGATCAGTTGTAGTAGTTACTGATTCTGTGTTCCTGTATGTATTTTCGTTACGTTTCACTTAATCGGCTATGAGTCCAGTGAAATTAAGGCTTTACACGCTCGAAACCGGCCACTGATTCTCCATCGCTTAATGCTCTTTTACCATAATTCATGGTGCCATCGCTGCGCATGTTCAATGATCATATATCTACATCTATGATAATGCAAAATCTTAGGATAAGAAAAGGCTATGAAGTAATTTTTGCGTAGTTTTCATTCTTAGTTTCCTGCCTCCCTTCTGGAAAAGGCCATTCCAAATAATTGCTCGGTACCACATAACCACACGGTTAGGTTTTACGATACCACACAGCGCGCAAATTTGCGGAGATCACCCGCAGCACACTTATCGGCAATAGCGGGCAATCATCTTGCTACGCTACTACTAACGTTTGTCTGACGTATTTGTCCAATACCGATGGGCATCTAATAAGTGGAAGAAATCGTATGATAGACGCACAAGATATAAACCCAATCAATGCATACACAAGCACTTAAGATATGGAGCGCCTAAGGCTTGTAATGATGATGAATGTGATGAACGTGATCACAATGATAATGCCCATAGTGATGATGACAACGATCTGTCAACCTAACTCAACCACGCGAAATATGATCCTGCTGGGCAAATCGAATACTGATTAATTGCTCCACCTGTGGGTATGGGGGTAGAATAGGCCTGCTGTATCCTTCTGCATGTCGTAAGAGGCGACTAATAGGGACAACCTGTTGGCCGTGGGTTACGACTCGTGTCGGTGGGCAATGGGTTCATAGTGGGTGAGTGGGGTGGCCTTTGCGAAGACCATATCTGCAACACACCACTTGGCCCGGATTACGCCTAGACCATCGGCTGGTGGCGACTTGCCCTTGGATAATCGTTTGCATTTTTATCTTTTTCGTCGTCATCGATGTTATTTCCATCTTTTTTCACGTTTATCCTAGAAGGCGACTGCCTAATCAGGTCAAACCCATCTATTAACGCCATGTAACATATTAGTGTTCATGTGCTGTTAAACCCTATAATCACTAACTCACTCACTCACTCACTCACTCACTCACTCATTCACTCACTCACTCACTCACTCACTCACTCACTCACTCACTCACTCACTCACTCACTCACTCACTCACTCACTCACTCACTCACTCACTCACTCACTCACTCACTCACTCACTCACTCACTCACTCACTCACTCACTCACTCACTCATTCACTCACTCACTCACTCACTCACTCACTCACTCATTCACTCACTCACTCACTCACTCACTCACTCACGCTCACTCTCTCACTCTCTCACTCACTCACGCGCTCACTCTCTCACTTACTCACCCACTCGCTCACTCACTCACTCATTCACTCACTTACTCACGCGCTCACTCACTTACTCACTAACTTACTCACTCACGCGCTCACTCTCTCACTCACTCACTCACTCTCTCACTCACACACGCGCTCACTCTCTCACTCACTCTCTCACTCACTCACTCACCCACTCACTCACTCACTCACTCACACACGCGCTCACTCACTCTCTCACTCACTCACTCACCCACTCACTCACTTACTGACGCGCTCACTCACTCACTAACTCATCGATAGATGGCCTCACTGCAAAATCGTGCACATTTCATAAGATCATGTTTTAGTAAGATTAAATCATGCACTGACAACACAGTCGAAATATACTTTTCCCGATTCTCTACCTTGTGAAATGATAATTTACAGCAACGGTATACGCTTGGCTTATGCGCATTACTTCGAATCATGATACAAGGCATGGTGATCTCTTACATCGAAGTCTCTCGGGGTAGTCAAATGGTTAAATGGAATCAGTGATCACCAGTCATGGCGAAGTGGAGACGCAGTAGGTTTCTAACGGTAGCAAGAATGGTTCTTTATGATGTGAGATGGTAGTCGAACCTACTACTAGCCTTGAGGTTTATGTAGATTTGGGACCTTTGTCGGCTATCTTCTATTTCCCCTACGTCACAGGTAATATCGCAGCACCGATGACATATATCTTGGATACGATGTAGCAAGCACTGTGACAGACTGAAGGTGCAATTTGGTGTAGTAAGATATAATCTATTTTCAGCTAAGGCAAGTTCTCTATGTTGGTTGTATCTGCAATTAGTGTCCACGGATTAATTAAACATAGTGTCTGACACCTTGATATCCGGCGAGATTGTCATGCGGCGACATGAATGAAGACAGTTCATAAACACTTCTCGTATTTATTATTTAGAGTATGTATTGCTGGTGGCCTTCGGGGAATCGATAACGCTCAATGACGATAGTCCCCGGACAATACGTGAAGATTACTGAATTTGTTGCCTAAATTGAATTGAATTGTAATACTGACTGTGAGTATATATATATATTGAAGTCATGGTAACGGCAGAGACCAGTCTGGAGAATAAGCAGATCCGACGATAAGATGTAAGAAATATAGATTATAGTGTAAGCACGATATGTTACAGTTCATAGCGCATATTTGCTTCCGTGGTGTGTTTTATTCGATATATAAAGCATGACATGATGAAGAATTTGATAGTGTCAGCAAACAGCCATTCCACCAGATCCAATGTTATGTTATAGCCTTATGTTCACAATTAAATATCATTGTTATATAAACTTACTGGGAATCAGATTGAAATGTATGTCCACTGATATCACGTGGGTCATTATTACTAAAATATGAATTATTGTCAGACTGCCAGGGCTCGGAATTAGCCAGATTCTTCACCGACCTGGCGGGCCGGTAACCTTGATATTCTACCGGCCCTACAATTTTTTTACTGGCCTTACCTTTTTCAGTTATAAATACAGTACTCTCTGAACTTTTTCATCCTCTCCAAATTTGCGCTTCTTAGGCAATAATGTTTTAGTACCATGAACATAACGTCACATTGACAACATCAGAAATTCCGTACTGTTTAAAAATTGCATGCCGTTAAATGGGCTTGCTTACTGACGACGTGGAAGACAACTCGCAAGAAACGCGAAACGAAAGCATGCCATGTTGTGCACGCATGACATTACAAAGTTACGTAAGTCATACTACTGTCGGTGTGCCTATCGTTCAATGCACTAGAGCGCACTGCAATCACAAAGACGCCTGAGAAAAATCACCAAGTGAATTAAACAAGGCGCGCGCACAAGGGTGATGTAACGTCTTTTCGTTGCGTCATACACAGCAGAAAAGCCAGTCACTCATAAATATTACTAGCGCAAGAACAGTTGACTAGCCTGCTTTCAATGTTGTATGAAGTTTATTTTGTTGTGGTTCTATTATCATTCTACATAATCATTGCGAATGCCCCTGAATGCGCGAACCCAGTTTTTCTGTATAACATAGGAGCCCGCTAAGTGCATAATCTAGCATTCATCCCAATTCATATTTATACCTAGTCAAGGTCCCCCAGCCTGATGGCTGCGGGCGCTGTTTACATGTTACTGATATTCAATAGTCTAGCCTTCAGGTCTGGGCGAGCATAATATCTTGAATTGGACAGGCATCCCAGATTTGGGATGCTCCAATCACAAGCCGTGTCTCTCGGTCACTCTCTGATACTTTTAAGTCGTTGTCTCTCATTGGTCAGTTCTACAAGTTCCGAAGAACTTGTCCAACCGGTGGAGTGATTTTTATGAGCCGGGCACACATCCTATAACACTTCGATTTGTTGTTTCACGCTGAGTGGCACCGTTAATCACACAGTCGGCGAGAGAAGCAGTAAACATACTATCGTGCAGCTAAGCATTAAAGCATTTGTTGTGGTGCCAATTTGAACTTTTGAGACGCCCCATAATTCCAGAAGACATTCAATGTGTTCTCATTGGACGCAGACCACTACAATGTCCATGACGTCACATAGAACCGAGGGTGCGTATCGCAAGCCAGACACGCGCAATTAAGGTCAATCCGGGTCACAACCTTTGCGTTGATTGGTCACGAAGATTTACGAACGTGTCTAATGAATATTCGGACGCGCCAATTTAAGACCTTATCTTTTCGTAGACTATAGGGCGAGAAGCGTAGCGGAACCCCTGGAGTCTGGGACGCAGACTAATTTATACCAGTCACAGATGATACATGGTAAATCGAATTAATGGATTCAAATAAAAATGCCTTTACGCGATGGAAAAGTGGTATCATAAAATTTGTCAATAGGCAGGAAATTGGGAGCCTGGTTGATTTTTTGTTGCCAAGCAACCGGTCAACTTATCCATGTCAGTTGGTGCGTATTGTATTTAAATTTGTGAAGTTGCCATTAGATAGCTTGGGAGGGAGTGGGGTAGGCTGCTGTTTAACTTGTTGAACGATTGCGCCCAAAAATTGAATACCGACTGCAGCTAGCTGATCACTGATCTCTGTATAAAGTTTTCACCAACAATCGAAGGACGTTAGTTTACTTTCAGTTTATAAACCATGGGTCAATAAATGCAATTATATAAGACATGATAGCTTACAGCCGTTTAGCTTTCTTATCTTATGTGTTCGTCGGGTTTAAGGTTCAAGCGGCGCTTAATCACGCGAGCCCCGCTGCTGTTGTATTGCTGGGCGCGAGGAGCATGCGCGTGAAAAAAAATCCCGCCAAGCCGGGTGGCTATTTGTGCTTGCTTAAACCGCCCGACACCAATTTCATCCGCCATTGGCGGGCGGGTGCTAATTTTACACCTCCCATGCCGGTCTTTCAGGTCAAGCGGGCGTATCAACACAGCTAGCAGACCACCCAAGCGCAACCCCTGACCCACTTATTCGCCATATGGAAAACATGGTTGGACGTCATATCGTTGATAACGCTCTCAAGTTGTTGATAAAGATTGTGATCTTGCTCCCTCTGTCAGTGCGCACGTGGAATACTCACAGATAATCTCGAAGAAGAAACCATTTCCCTTTTTCTCAAGATATAAACATAATGTCGTATCCGGCCACTTTAGGCGGGCAGAAGGGGTGGCCGGACACGAGGGTGACCGCTGTATTGACCAGATAAAATGTTACAGAGTCATATTCAACGCTCGGGATTTGACATCAATGACAGCTAAAGCATTAACCCATTAACGACTTTGCCATTTGGAGCATAACTGCCCACATTATGTTAATACCATGGTCAATATTTACAATCCGTTTTTGATGCCTCAGGAACAGAGTGCGCAACAGCGATGGGGATTGATAATAGGCTGGGTGGATGATGACCAACCATTATTCTGCGCCGTAATTTACATACAGATGGCACCAAAAATACTGTCAGAACCGGTATTGCCAATTTGGGTAAAAATTGACTCAGGAGTGATTATTTTCTTTACAAGCGCGCTTAGTGTCCCACTTTCCATAATTGCTAGCAGCAGATTAAAAACCCATTAAGTGTTACACCACTTCGGCTTCCCTGCCTTTGGTATTCGCATTGGTGATAGTCAATTATGTTAAGCAATAAAGATTCAATGTCCTTCTGTATTCATACTCGAGGTTGGTCAACTATATGTACTTATTTTTGTAATAAGTCACTAAAGTTATATCATATCGGCTGAATTGTCTTTGTTATTCATATTCGTGATTATCAGGTGGGATGAGCAATAAAGGTTCAATTTATTTATACTCGGGGTTCGTCAAATGTGTCACAGTCAAAAGATTGTAAGAATTTTGGCTTTCTTGCTCTTCCTGATATGTATGTAATACAGTAGAAGCTTAAATGTCAATGGCATCCATACTGCTGGTTAGTACAACTGAATACATTGCGTTTACAATGTTCATATTGGGCTGATCTTCTGTGTCATAACCATGTGATTGTCATTGCTATGAATCTAGCGAACTAGACTCCAGGTCTTGCTTGCCGATCCATTGATAGCACAGAAGGAATATATAGGGATAAAGGATTACCCACGATTCAGTGTGATATGATACACATATGATATCAACAGGAGCCAATACAATAGGTTAAACCGTATTGTTCACCGCCGACTTTTTTGGGGGTGAGTACGATAACCCTTGGTAATGCACAGTGGGTGGTATGGTTCTCAACTCTCATCGCCTTCTTGAAAATCCAATTAACAACACTTGAGGACAGCAGCATCCATGATGAATGACTTTCCTAATCCATAACAGTGCTTTCAATGTATCAAATAAAAAGCAATAAAACTGTTCGAGAATAAAATGAATCATGCATGCGCTACTAAAACGGAAAAACTTTTTGCAGAAACAGATATGCCAAGCACGTAGCCAGCGTTAATGCTCACTGATAGAATCTCTACCCCTGTAGGATTGCAATTATTATGTCCCAATCGCCAATGAAAAAAAACTATGAACCAATTCACATTTGAAGCCACAAAAAAGGCCTGCTTTGCAATCGATGTGTAATAACCGATGTGTAATTGGCTAACAATCAAATCGCTGTGATTAGAAAACAGAAAACAAAGAACTGAGACATAACATGTTTTCTTGCTTGTTTCAACATACAGAGCTAGACTACTCCATCTTAAAAAAAAGCCGTCGCTTGTGAAAGTACTACACCGCGCCGTGTATGTAAAATCCTCGCAGCAACCATACCTGGACCCAACAATTTCAATTGCCTATAAAACATAATACTGTTCCATTGCAACAAAAATTTTGTTGAAGGCTATCAGTGACATGGTTAGGTGCATCTTAAAATTTTATGGTTGTTGATGACGTCATTACCGGTTGCCAAAGCATCAAACGCTTTAAAAAGTGAAACAAGTTCAATGCTTGATACCTCCATGCTTTAGAAGTTGATGTTACAACATTTTCGAAAATTTCTGGAAGCCAAAATCTCTAAACTATTTAACTTCGCACTTAATTAATTAATTATCGTCTGATCGTAAAAAAATTAACATTTTCTAGATAATTGACATATGCTATCAAAATATTCGTCGTTTTCAAACTGCGTTGATTTGGAAAAACAAATTTCACTTAGTCAATTTTCGATTGCTTATAAAATAGTAAATATCAGTTCAATAGCCATAAAAATCAGCTCAGCAGTTGTCGTCGACAGCACGAATAGCCTTCTCATAAAATTAGATGAAAAAATTGTGGTGGCACGAAAATTTAAAATATAAGTAAAATGGACATGGATTTAAACACCGGCCTCTCGCATGGAAAAACAAATTCTCTCCCGTTACGCCAAGAGATCACACGTAGAACTGATGAATTTTTGTTTCATATGATGATAAGTATACTAGGTGCCAACAAAAGGTAAAACCTTGCTTGCCTCATAACTTGAAGATCTTCAGAATGATAATCAAATGATGCTCAGTATTACTTCAATGTGCTGCGTTGAGTTCTATGAAGACAGAGATGATGGTGTACATCATCACAACCGATGAAAGCTCGTTCAAATCTCAACAATTATCAATAGATTTCACATAAAACTAGATTCGGCAGGCACGCCATCGGCAAGTCTTCCAATGGCAAGCAATCGGGTCTGTGATTGCGCCTTGTTAAGAAACCCTATGCGCAGCACACGTTTACGATAGATGTCAGCGAGGGGAGTTGGTAACGCGCACTATTTTTCGATAGATGTCACAAGCTGCAGCCCCTTAGATGTTTTGATATGACCCCTTAGCAGATGTTTTGACATGACCCCTTAACCAAGTCACTACAAAGCCGAGGGAATGGCACTAAGTCGGTCTCAGCGGCTTGGTGGTTTACTGCTTCGCTTTTTGATCCACAGGCTGAGGGTTCGACTCCAAGGTGTGATAACCTGATTCATGCCTCGAATGATCACGTACAAATGACGGTCCCATCTTTGAATAGGGATGTAAAAGATCTTTTGAGGACGACGTGCTCCGTAGCAGTGACCAGTTTAGAGTAATTTAATCAATTGTAGTCGTACATAGCTTAGTTGCTAAATACGAATATGTTTCGATGCACACAAACACACACACCCACGTTACTGATCGATTAAGTAAGGTTCGGACTTCTTTTAGTTGGCACAAGCGCCAACGGCATGTCTTCCAACGGCAAGTCTGGACGACCAGCAATACGGTATTAACAATATTACCCAAACTGATGTTATCTTATACTTGAATTCCACAGTGATATGGTTAGAGTTGGCAAAAGCGCCAACGGCATGTCTTCCAACGGCTAATCTGGACGACCATCAATACAGTATCAACATATTACCCAAACTGATGTTATATCATACTTAAATTCCACAGTGATATGATCAGTCTCAGAAGAGCAGTGTCAGTGAAGAATTTATTAGTGAAAAATTGAAATATAATATATTTATAATGCCATTGTGACACTTTATTGTGAGTCATTATTCATGGTAAATTATCCGCATAATTTTTCAAATATCATATTTGATAAATTACACATATAACATAGTAAAATTACTTAGATAATACTTATTATTTTAAAACATATAACTATAACTCGAATAACACATAACATTGAAATATGTAAGCTATATATATATATATATATATATATAATATATATATATAATATATATATATATATATATATATATATATATATATATATATATATATATATATATATATATATATATATATATATATATATATATATATATATATATATAACACACACACACACTTATAGGTTTGGCCTACTTAGAGTTGGCACAAGCGCCAACAGGATGTCTTCCAACGGCAAGCCTGGACGACCAGCAATACGGTACCAGCAATATAACACAAACAATATTAGCTCTGAACAAATATATATATATATATATATATATATATATATATATATATATATATATATATATATATATATGTATATATATATATACATGTATTTATATCTATATATATATATATTTATTTTATATATATATATATGTATATATGTATATTTATATATATGCATATATATATGTCTATATATATATATATATGTATGTATATATATATATGTATATATACATGTATATATATATATATATATATATATATATTATATATATTTATTTATATATTTATGTCTATATGTATACTTATTATATATATATATATGTCTCTCTATATATGTATGTATATATATATATATATCTATATGTGTGTATATATATAAATATATATATATACAGATGTATATATAATTATATATATATATATATACGTATATAAACACACACACTTATAAATATACACATATATATGCTATTTATAGATAGCTGCTCGGCGCTCGGAAGCTTGGCATCAGAAACCGTGTGTATACATATATATATATATATATGTGCGTGTATGCGTGTTTGTGTATATATACCCGCTTTGATTGCACCGGGACATCCAGTGCACACTGTCGCTGAGACATAAAGACAGTATATACACGGACCGAGAATAGCTGGTAACGCGCACTATTATAAGCTGCCGCTTAGATGTTTTGACATGACCCCTTTGCCAAGTCAATATTGATCCGACGAAAGTGAGAAATGCCGCCGGTCGATTACGTAAGGTTTAGCCTGTTTTGACATGACCCCCTACCCAAGTCAATGCAAACCCCACTCTCCATGGCAGACATGTTTGACGCAATGCTAACATAACAATCCCAGCCTGCGCAGAAGCCGATGCGCAGGAGATCGTGCAAACCCAGCCAAGGCCTCTGGTCGATTACGTAAGGTTTGGCCTACTTAAACACGAACTGCTGTTAGCCTGCCGCTAAGCTGCTGCAGTAGAAAACCTTGAAATTAATCGTCCTTTTTACTGTTTTTTGTTACTGTGAATGCTAAAAATACTGTTACAATCATTATCACGAGGCCAAGTTCTAAATACTGACAAAATTTCATGTGCGTAAATACAGCCGTTTCAGAGATATCAGCGAGGAGAGAACTTGTAGCAAAAATCGCGATAGGTACTCTAAAATACATGTCATTATACAAAGTACAAAAGGTGAAAAGAAGTATTTTTTTCGCCTATTCCATGCTACGATAATTGCTTGTTACAACCATATAATTCGTATGTTCGTAACTGCAGTTGTTATGGAGGAGATAGAGAAAATGGGGAAAAAATCGACGAAAAATCGATCCCATAAGCCTCCAACACTGCGCATGCGCGTCAAATTGGCTCGCCAGTTGTGTCTCAACTTGATCTATCATTCCCCAAAATTTCATGTTGATATGTTTAACCGTTCCGGAGAAAAGCCCGAAAAACCTTGACTGGAGAAAAAAAAAAAAAAAAAAAAAATACTGGCTAATCGTTGGAAGACATAATAAGAATAGTGGCAGCTCGAAAAATTTGAAAAGCAATGCTAGCGCTATGATATTGTCCGTTGGTAGTGATTGTTATCATAATGATTTAGCCAGAGCATGTATATGAAGCCATGGTAAAATTTATGATATAATCTAATTTCACAAGTCATAAGTTTAGTTCATAATATCTGCGTGGATGATACCGTTTGATAATTATCAACCAATTAATCAGAGCTATTAATCGTGAAGCTATGAATTTACGTCGCAATCATCCTTCATCACTGCATTGTTAGCACTGTGTTTTCTTACATATAATAATGGTGCATATAATATATGATTATGAAACTCAACAACTTGATGAAAGATGACGTCAGTTCTCATGTTGATTTCATGATAATGTTACCATCCCTGTATGCATAGATACGCAGACTATTGTTGCACAGCATAGATAGATTGGCCGTGATATATTTAGAGCAGAACACTGTAATCAAATTATTGATTTGCTGAATTTATAAGCTATCAATTTGCATTGACATATATTTAACGTTGGTCAGCTTCTTAATAATTGTTTGTTAACTTTTTTTGGTATGCGATTCAACATCAACCCAGACTCTTTTTTCGACCTTAACCTCACACTAAGGTCAAGGCATCGAAAATGTGAAAACCTAAAATTACACTATTGTAGCCTGATTCAATTGCCATTTTTAAAAATAAATATATCGCGTTGTAAAAAATCAATAGCTTTTCCCAAGCGCCTAAGGTCGAAAAATCTTGGTATCGGGCCAAATTTAAAAAACATTAGCCCAAGAAATTCAATTGCCTATAAAATAATTAATAATCGTTTTATGGCAACACAAATTTTGTCAAAAGTTGTCAGTGACAATAAATTTTCGTAAATTTTCATAGTTGTTAATGACCGGTTTGGATTGCATCAATTGTATAAAAATACTATATGTATGGATGTCGATGACGTCATTTTAGGGTACGGAACGCATTAAGGCTCCAGCAAATGATAAATCGGTAATGATAGTCATCAAAGCGATTCACTCAGAGCCGGGCTTTGATTCTGCCTGTTCTCATGGATGATTTTGTCATCATAGCGGTTGTAAAACTTATTTTGAATGTAATATTGTACCGTAATTTGGCTTCAGCTCGTCGCCAAGTTTATCAATTGGTAAATTTAATTCTTGGTTGTTTCTTGATCAGGGCACAGTGACAGCCGCTTGACGCCGGCCACGGCAGTACTAGCGCAAGAAATTGCGCATTTGAGTATTAATCTATAACCCGACCTCCGAATTTCGTACAGCATTTTTAGTCAGTCAACGTCGGTTTTGTTATATTGTTTTGTTTTACATACAACCCAAATACAACCGATACTATAACTTAACGTCGACTTCATCGCCTTAATGAGATCTCTTTGAACTTATATTAACCAATACTATTAATGCTGGCCCTAATGGAGATTCTTATTGTGGATTCTTGCAATACGAGCACATTTAATGCATTCATCAATGCAGGTTGAAGGGAACAATACGACATATTGTCACGTTTGCTTCATAAGACGGGCCTCATTTGTATAATTGTTTAATGGGTCTTTTCAAGGGTTCGTGTAAGTTCAAAGACATCTTCTTAATGAAAAATGTTGGTATATTTACGGTGACATCGTAGGGAGCAAATAAGTCCTGCATGACAAAGCCATTACCGAGTCACCCTGGTCACATTTCTGGTAGTTTGCTCCTTTCCATCACCTGCCTGTCACTGGTTGCGCCGCCATAAGAGGGATACACATAGGACAATAGGGCTCCTGGTGTAGCACCCACCACCACCTTCATTGTGTTACGTTTCTTGTACGCAGAAAAAGTGGCCTAGAAAACAATATACCTGGGTCTCTTTGATCTCGACTTGGCCAGCTGCCTGTCGACGGTCGGCTCGTTTCACAGCGTTTCGGAGATGCTCGTCCGCTACGCACAGCGCATTGATAGTGATAGCTTTACCCTAAATTTCGTCACCATCAAATATCCCATGACCGCGTGACGTAGAGCGAGAAATTTTACTCGTCGAAGTGAAGCAAAATGGAAATGAATCTCTTGTATTTACGCGTAAACCGCGAAGTAAGCGCATAACCTGATAACTTCCGGTCGAGCTTGGGACCGCATTGCTCTGTGCCGCCGCCTCTCGGAGAAAACCACAACGCGGTCTCCCATTACCGTGTAGCATCAAATTTAGGCGAGATATTGAATATGATCTGCATAGCCAGCCGTCTGAAGAAGATGGTTGTATTTTCATCGATGACATACGCCCTATCAAGCTGCCCAGTATTTCACTACATAAGGATTACCAACTTCACCAAACCCATTAAATTTGTAATGCGTCAGCTGTTTGCCTTAACCAGTTGTGAATGGGTAGAAATACTACAGTGGCTTTCTAGCTGATGGTGATTCCATCGTCGGATTTAAATAGACAGTAGATTCAACAAATTGCGTCTATTTTTCAGATAAACATTACGTTTATTGTATTGGCAATAGAAGGTCCGAACATGATATGCTTAAATCAGTCAAGATAAGCGAATCAGTTCGCATTATGAAACTGCCGAAAACCCTCACGAAATCCTAACAAAATATGCAGTCACATCCAGACCTTTATACTCGCCAATTGTACTCCACAGCTTGTCAGCGCCATTAAATCAAAAAATCAATCTCGTCCGAGTCAACAACTGCGCGTTCGCATACAATGCACATGCGGTAAAAAGGATCTAAATAGATACGCACAAATGGAAAGAGGCCGTGACTTCTTTTGACGTTAGTCATTTCGCTTAAAATCAAATCAACAAATCAAGCATTAATTGTTTATCGGAAAGTGAATATTTTATTTGAAGGTCAGTATTTCTTGAATTGTTTATCAGGATTGACACAACCACCATCTAATGTCACCCACCTTCTGATGTAGCAGCGAGATACGATATGCCCATCAAGCTCTTTTGGTCGCAATTGTAACAATTTCAATACAATTTTGTCGCCGAGGCAAATATCTTCTGACACCACCCATGTAAATTTTATCTACACCAGCCCGAGGTGTACCCACGTAGGGTTTTCACTTGTGAGTCTTTGATATCTAAGCGTGTCTTGTTGCGACCTTGTGATCTCATGCGCACATAACATGACTTAGTTTACTGCACTCAATGGGCTTTATGTCATCCAGTTTATCGCGTTCATTGCGAAATAACGTGTTTGGACTGACATAGATTCAGATTAGCATAGATCAATGTTCATCTTATCAGCGGCAATATTCCAGCGCTACAATAGAAGCAAAATTGCTAATAGGAGCAAAAATGATGCAACGTCCGAACGAGTTATACGTGCTTATAAGGAGTTTGAATACTTAAACATGACGGAATGACCACTTGTAAAATAATGAGTGAATCGGAGACGAGTTATACGTTCTGATAGTTTATACTTCATATGACAACCACTTAGAATAATCCCTAAATAGGAATCGGATTGATAGTTAATATGCACGACAAATCTTCATTGATTTAAGTGCACAAATCTTAATTGTACTGTTAAGCGAAGACAATGTGTAGATAGTAGATATTGCACCCTAAGTGACTCTAAAGTCTAAAAGCTGTGAAGCTTGTTGACGCCTCGACTGGACAAGCTGCTAATGAATAACAATATATTCCCAAATATCGCTTCAATGGCTTCAGTCCTCTAGACTAAAGTCTCGATCAAGTCAAGCTCAAAGTCATTTTGTTCTATTGCTGAGCTAAATCATTTATGACACAAAGCAACCATGCTCACGATTAAGTATATTTCTTGCAATACCAAATACTCCCGTAAGAACAAAACATCTTGGAAAAGTCTCACGGATAATGTTCTAGAAAATAGGTACCTTATTTGGTACACATGCGCTAGCCATCTGCATAAATGACACCGTAAACTGCGATTGTTACTGCATACATAGGTGCGTATTTGTTATGGCAAATGGGTTTCTTGTGATCCAGGATCATAAATGATGAGAAAAGTAACGGAATGTGGTAGTATTGTATGAACACCATATCATTTGTGTGAGTATTTACTTACAAGTAAGGGTTTACTAGCATCTCAAATACGACATATCCAAATCATGATTCAATCGCATCAGCAAACTATTGCACAGTGAGAAACCACAGGTCAGTATTTACAACCAGAGATACGGCAAATGCTATCAACATCAGCGACAAGATTCGAACCAAGCGACTATCAGAGTGCTTCATCGACTAATCGCATGCTGCTCATGGTCTCTGCTCATATATGGCCTAACTACGTGGAATTAGCTGTTTGGCTGATTGTGTGCTGGGTAGTTATAAGAATATTGCATATTCATCTGAAATTACATTCAGTAATTATGCATGAATATTAAAGAAATTATTAACCTAAAGCTGGTCCATGTGTCTTGATGTAACAGCTGTTTCAATTGGTGAAGATAAGGCAACCATATTGTGTCATGCCACATTTCTCCAAAACAACAGGGTAGTTTTGCAACCAATGTATGGTCCCGAAGTTGAATCCATCAAAGTGTTTGGCCAATAATTCCCCTCAGCTGAGATATGGCAAGTCGTCTTACTTCCGGCATACAATAAGCCACATATTGTTTAATTAAACGTCAAGTTGATTGTGAATTGCGTTACTGCGACATACACACACACACACACACACACACACGCGCGTACACACACACATACACACACACACGCACACACTCACATATAAACACACACATACAAACATACATGTATACACACGCACTCACAAACACACACAAACACACATACACACACATACACACATACACACGCACACACATATAGATCTACAAAAACATAAAAGTAACAATAACAAACAGGCGCTCGCGTTGATCCACGTATTAAAACTGGAATATTGTGATTTAAGTGAGGTAACCACATCTCACATTGATCTCGGTCTCAAGTGCATTACAAAATAAATACAGTTCTCCATGCCTGTAATGTGGACGAACCGCCAGTGTCCTCTGTTGGACAAAGGGCCGCCTTTACAATGTCGCTGTGTCACACAATAGCAATAGAGTGCTTTCCATTACCCGCGTTCATCAAGCAGCATTCAATCAGTCTATTTCAGGGACAGAAGTGCCACACAGAACCGGCCCATAGCGTTGGTGATTTCCTTGGTTTTGATGGAAGCGCCAGTGCAGGTAATAAATGTATTGAACAGGTCAGATGCTGATAGACGGTACCCCCCATTTCTTTTGTTGTATCAGCATACATATATGGTGTTGTATCATATCGATTCAATCAATGCAGGACAGTTCATGGTGGTTTGATACACGAGTAATTTTGAGTGGCTCTTGTGTATGTACGTCAGCATAAAATGACGCCCATCATGCGATGTCATGGCTGTGTGTCTAAACGATCCATGCCTTAGTGATTACCTTAGTTACCTCGTCTTACTCGTCATTGAAAGCTTTTTTCGAGCGCTGCTTTCATTGTTTGGGTCTAAGAGTCGTTGTGTCGTATATTCCACATCCTTATACATTTTCGAAGCACTCGCGCAAAGTACCAGCTGAACAATTGGAGAGATAACAAATTGGAGCTGTGCTGTAACAAGGACCCATTAGTTACTAACACACGTCTCTGCATAAGGACCAGTAATCGACGTGTGCAATGAACAGCATATGCTGCACCACGTCGTTGTAATATAATATTTATCTTTTCTTTCAGGCTGCTTGACAGATATTTGTCGTTCTCAGTTTCATTGATTAAATGGGTTTCGCGATGATCACAAATCCCTTGAAACATGATCAAATCATACACGAATGGCGGTAAGTATGATGTAATTCCTCTTATTAATTGTATATTGCTCAAACGCCATGATATCTTTGTACAATAGTAGGTTTCGCTTCTCAATCTGAGTTACGTATTGGTGTACTCTAGAACCCCAACTGCTGTTGACCAGTAACAACCCTGTGCCCAGCAGTTTGTCGCTGTATTTTGATCCCTTTCCCCCATCCTTGGTGTAGCAATCGAGTACCACGGACCACCGAGGTTAGTCTATATTTGTCCCAGTCGCACCAACTTGCAAGGGAAGGAAATACACAAAAGATGCTTATCACGCCACTGGCATCAGCATAACCACCAAATTACTTTTATTATACTGAATGCCATAAAACTATTGTAGTTTGGCCATATAACATGCGTCGCAAATGCTAGGTTGAAATAATATGATATTTGAGCAATGACAGCTTAATTCCTTGCCATTATCTTTGTTGACACTAGATCAAACAAAATGATTATAATGACTATCATATTGTGACGTAATCGTCCATCTAATCACTAGAGCTCAGGATACATGTGCTGAACCCGTGGTCCATGTTCCCATAATTCTATTTTGCTATTCAACAACGACGTTTGCGTCTTTAAGGCAATGAAATCGTCAGTTTACTGACGGCAGTTGGACTCTATCATGTCGAATAATATGCAGAACAGACAATTTGGACATGCAAATAAAGAAATGACATACAAGTACGATTTTATTGTGATAAAAAGTATGCTTATTACATGGTGACTATAATTATCAAATGACCGGACGATATAAGTAATAAAGGGGTCAATCCACCGACAAGTTCATGACAATATTGACAAGTTCCGGGCCCAATGGGACACAAGGAAGTGTCTCAATCATATCTCCCGTAGGCCATCATCCGATAATGAACGTTATGATGTTTTAATTGTTCAAGCAACTGCAATAATTAACAGATAGAACGACATGGGCAAGTATGTACGTCTCACCCTTAATACTTTATTATCAAGGTGTGGCAATTTAAACAGAATAAAATCCCAACTGTTCATTCGCCGCAATGCTTGTATTGACAGGCTAACGTGAATCAACTGTTCTTGCGGTATCACCAATGTTTGTTAGATTAATATAACACGACCCAAGTACTGGATGTTGCGAAAGGTTTTCCAAAGGAAACAATTATGCATGTCATGTAGCTAGGCCAAATATAAGCAGAGACCATGAGCAGCATGCGATTAGTCGATGAAGCACTCTGATAGTCGCTTGGTTCGAATCTTGTCGCTGATGTTGATAGCATTTGTCGTATCTCTGGTTGTAAATACTGACCTGTGGTTTCTCATCGTGCAATAGTTTGCTGATGCGATTGAATCATGATTTGGATATGTCGTATTTGAGATGCTAGTAAACCCTTACTTGTAGGTAAATACTCACACAAATGATATGGTGTTCATACAATACTACCACATTCCGTTACTTTTCTCATCATTTATGATCCTGGATCACAAGAAACACATTTGCCATAACAAATACGCACCTATGTATGCAGTAACAATCGCAGTTTACGGTGTTATTTATGCAGATGGCTAGCGCATGTGTACCAAATAAGGTACCTATTTTCTAGAACATTATCCGTGAGACTTTTCCAAGATGTTTTGTTCTTACGAGAGTATTTGGTAATGCAAGAAATATACTTAATCGTGAGCATGGTTGCTTTGTGTCATAAATGATTTAGCTCAGCAATAGAACAAAATGACTTTGAGCTTGACTTGATCGAGACTTTAGTCTAGAGGACTGAAGCCATTGAAGCGATATTTGGGAATATATTGTTATTCATTAGCAGCTTGTCCAATCGAGGCGTCAACAAGCTTCACAGCTTTTATACTTTAGAGTCACTTAGGGTGCAATATCTACTATCTACACATTGTCTTCGCTTAACAGTACAATTAAGATTTGTGCACTTAAATCAATGACCTATTCGTGTCGAACCTGTCATATGATAAACTATCAGAACGTTCCGATTCACTATTTAGGGATTATTCCTAAGTGGTTACTTAATATAGAAGTATTCAAACTCCTTATAAGCACGTATAACTCGTCTCGGACGTTGCATCATTTTACATAAGCGTCATTCCGTCATGTTTAATAAGCGGTTACATGTATGCTTCTATTAGCAATTTTGGTGTAGCGCTGGAATATTGCCGCTGATAAGATGAACATTGATCTATGCTAATCTGAATCTATGTCAGTCCAAACACGTTATTTCGCAATGAACGCGATAAACTGGATGACATAAAGCCCATTGAGTGCAGTAAACTAAGTCATGTTATGTGCGCATGAGATCACAAGGTCGCAACAAGACACGCTTAGATACCAAAGACTCACAAGTGAAAACCCTACGTGGGTACACCTCGGGCTGGTGTGGATAAAATTTACATGAGTGGTGTCAGAAGATATTTGCCTCGGCGACAAAATTGTATTGAAATTGTTACAATTGCGACCAAAAGAGCTTGATGGGCATATCGTATCTCGCTGCTACATCAGAAGGTGGGTGATATTAGATGGTGGTTGTGTCAATCCTGATAAACAATTCAAGAAATACTGAACTTCAAATAAAATATTCACTTTCCGATAAACAATTAATGCTTGATTTGTTGATTTGATTTTAAGCGAAATGACTAACGTCAAAAGAAGTCACGGCCTCTTTCCATTTGTGCGTATCTATTTAGATCCTTTTTACCGCATGTGCATTGTATGCGAACGCGCAGTTGTTGACTCGGACGAGATTGATTTTTTGATTTAATGGCGCTGACAAGCTGTGGAGTACAATTGGCGAGTATAAAGGTCTGGATGTGACTGCATATTTTGTTAGGATTTCGTGAGGGTTTTCGGCAGTACATAATGCGAACTGATTCGCTTATCTTGACTGATTTAAGCATATCATGTTCGGACCTTCTATTGCCAATACAATAAACGTAATGTTTATCTGAAAAATAGACGCAATTTGTTGAATCTACTGTCTATTTAAATCCGACGATGGAATCACCATCAGCTAGAAAGCCACTGTAGTATTTCTACCCATTCACAACTGGTTAAGGCAAACAGCTGACGCATTACAAATTTAATGGGTTTGATGAAGTTGGTAATCCTTATGTAGTGAAATACTGGGCAGCTTGATAGGGCGTATGTCATCGATGAAAATACAACCATCTTCTTCAGACGGCTGGCTATGCAGATCATATTCAATATCTCGCCTAAATTTGATGCTACACGGTAATGGGAGACCGCGTTGCGGTTTTCTCCGAGAGGCGGCGGCACAGAGCAATGCGGTCCCAAGCTCGACCGGAAGTTATCAGGTTATGCGCTTACTTCGCGGTTTACGCGTAAATACAAGAGATTCATTTCCATTTTGCTTCGCTTCGACGAGTAAAATTTCTCGCTCTACGTCACGCGGTCATGGGATATTTGATGGTGACGAAATTTAGGGTAAAGCTATCACTATCAATGCGCTGTGCGTAGCGGACGAGCATCTCCGAAACGCTGTGAAACGAGCCGACCGTCGACGGGCAGCTGGCCAAGTCGAGATCAAAGAGACCCAGGTATATTGTTTTCTAGGCCACTTTTTCTGCGTACAAGAAACGTAACACAATGAAGGTGGTGGTGGGTGCTACACCAGGAGCCCTTGTGTCCTATGTGTATCCCTCTTATGGCGGCGCAACCAGTGACAGGCAGGTGATGGAAAGGAGCAAACTACCAGAAATGTGACCAGGGTGACTCGGTAATGGCTTTGTCATGCAGGACTTATTTGCTCCCTATGATGTCACCGTAAATCAGTAAGAAGATGTCTTTGAATTTACACGAACCCTTGAAAAACCCATTAAACAATTATACAAATTCTTATGAAGCAAACGTGACAATATGTCGTATTGTTCCCTTCAACCTGCATTGATGAATGCATTAAATATGCTCGTATTGCAAGAATCCACAATAAGAATCTCCATTAGGGCCAGCATTAATAGTATTGGTTAATATAAGTTCAAAGAGATCTCATTAAGGCGATTAAGTCGACGTTAAGTTATAGTATCGGTTGTATTTGGGTTGTATGTAAAACAAAACAATATAACAAAACCGACGTTGACTGACTAAAAATGCTGTACGAAATTCGGAGGTCGGGTTATTGATTAATACTCAATGCGCAATTTCTTGCGCTAGTACTGCCGTGGCCGGCGTCAAGCGGCTGTCACTGTGCCCTGATCAAGAAACAACCAAGAATTAAATTTACCAATAGATAAACTTGGCGACGAGCTGAAACCAAATTACGGTACGATCATCACATTCAAAATAAGTTTTACAACCGCTATGATGACAAAATCATCCATGAGAACAGGCAGAATCATAGCCCGGCTCTGAGTGAATCGCTTTGATGACTATCATTACCAATTTATCTTTTGCTGGAGCCTTAATGCGTTCCGTACCCTAAAATGACGTCATCGACATCCATACATATATACAAACCGGAAATGACGTCATTAACAACTATGAAAATTTACGAAAATTTATTGTCACTGACAACTTTTGACAAAATTTGTGTTGCCATAAAACGATTATTAATTATTTTATAGGCAATTGAATTTCTTGGGCTAATGCTTTTTAAATTTGGCCCGATACCAAGATTTTTCGACCTTAGGCGCTTGGGAAAAACTATTGATTTTTTACAACGCGATATATTTATTTTTAAAAATGGCAATTGAATCAGGCTACAATGGTGTAATTTTAGATTTTCACATTTTCGATGCCTTGACCTAAGTGTGAGGTTAAGGTCGTAAAAAGAGTCTGGGTTGATGTTGAATCGCATACCAAAAAAAGTTAACAAACAATTATTAAGAAGCTGACCAACGTTAAATATATGTCAATGCAAATTGATAGCTTATAAATTCAGCAAATCAATAATTTGATTACAGTGTTCTGCTCTAAATATATCACGGCCAATATATCTATGCTGTGCAACAATAGTCTGCGTACCTATGCATACAGGGATGGTAACATTATCATGAAATCAACATGAGAACTGACGTCATCTTTCATCAAGTTGTTGAGTTTCATAATCATATATTATATGCACCATTATTATATGTAAGAAAACACAGTGCTAACAATGCAGTGATGAAGGATGATTGCGACGTAAATTCATAGCTTCACGATTAATAGCTCTGATTAATTGGTTGATAATTATCAAACGGTATCATCCACGCAGATATTATGAACTAAACTTATGACTTGTGAAATTAGATTATATCATAGATTTTACCATGGCTTCATAAACATGCTCTGGCTAAATCATTATGATAACAATCACTACCAACGGACTCATAGCGCTAGCATTGCTTTTCAATTTTCGAGCTGCCACTTTTCTTATTTTATGTGAAACCTATTGATAATTGTTGAGATTTGAAGGAGCTTTCTTCGGTTGGGATGATGTACACCATCATCTCTGTCTTCATAGAACTCAACGCAGCACATTGAAGTAATACTGAGCATCATTTGATTATCATTCTGAAGATCTTCAAGTTATGAGGCAAGAAAGGTTTTACCTTTTGTTGGCACCTAGTATACTTATCATCATATGATACAAAAATTCATCAGTTCTACGTGTGATCTCTTGGCGTAACGGGAGAGATTTTGTTTTTCCATGCGAGAGGCCGGTGTTTAAATCCATGTCCATTTTACTTATATTTTAAATTTTCGTGTCACCACAATTTTTTCATCTGATTTTATGAGAAGGCTATTTGTGCTGTCGATGACAACTGCTGTGCTGATTTTTATGGCTATTGAACTGATATTTACTATTTTATAAGCAATCGAAAATTGACTAAGTGAAATTTGTTTTTCCAAATCAACGCAGTTTGAAAACGACGAATATTTTGATAGCATATGTCAATTATCAAAGTTTGGTAATTGTATCAGCTTCTAGAAAATGTTAATTGTTTTAGGATCAGACGATAATTAATGAATTAAGTGCGAAGTAAAATAGTTTAGAGTTTTTAGCTTCCAGAAATTTTCAAAAATGTTGTAACAACAACTTCTAAAGCATGGAGGTATCAAGCATTGAACTTGTTTCATTTTTTAAAACATTTGATGCTTTGGCAACCGGTAATGACGTCATCAACAACCATAAAATTTTACGATGCATCTAACCATGTCACTGATAGCCTTGGACAAAATTTTTGTTGCAATGGAACAGTATCATGTTTTATAGGCAATTGAATTTCTTGGGTTAATTTTTCTAAAATTTTGACTGATACCACGATTTTTCGGCCTTAGGCGCTTGGGAAAACAATTGATTTCTTACAATGCGATATATTTATAAAACAAAGTTGGCAATTTAATCAAGCTACAAAGTGGTGTAAAATTTATAGATTTTCACATTTTCGATGACCTTGACCTTATTTTGAGGTAAAGGTAAAAAAAAGAGTCTTAGTAACATTGTTGCCGACCTTTCAAAATAAAACATTCTATATTTCATCGACAATTCCGACCGAAATCGCCTGCCCCCAAAAAGTTTCCAAGACCCAAAAAACAAACCCACAAACATTATATATACATATATATATATATATATATATATATATATATATATATATATATATATATATATATATATATATATATATATATATATATATATATATATATATATATATATATATATATATATATATATATATATATATATATATATATATATATATATATATATATATATATATATATATATATATATATATATATATATCTATATATATATATATGTCATTCCCATTGCTTAAACAGTGTCGATATGTGGTCAATGTCTAATTTTGTCGCGTTCATTGCTATGATCGAAATCTAGTTGGTCGCAATATCCGTCCAAATTCTAATAACAAATTATTTCAAAAAAATGACTTCCAGGCATTAACATTTACATCACAATTTTAGAGCTATGCCATTTCGACAATGCCTCAAGATCAGTAATTTGCCTCGTAAAAAGTATTCAGCTTAACCACTTGCTACTGGTAATGTACTATTCAAGTAGTTATCCAACTACAGCAGTCTGTGTAATTGGCCTAGCATCAATGGCGTTAGCCACCTTTTTAATATTGGTGTTATTCGGACTTCATTACGCGAATTCATGGAGGTTTTTCCTGTGACGCTGGCTGATTCTTAGGTGAATCGTACAGGTTTCAGCGCTGAACCTTTCTTTTTCGCGCGTATAGTAATGTTATTGATATGGCCAAATGTTTTGCATAGGTTGTTTAGGGGGATTATCTTTTTGTCTATCTAGACATAGAACTCACACGATTGAAATCGCCAAATGCATACTTTTACATATCAATTGTTTGTGATGAGATTGATCTAATATTTTATGAGCTCTATCTGCATTGCCTGATGATGGCCTTTTACAGCTTTCACCCCCCTTTTATAACTAAATGGAATTCAGTATGTTGATGAGAGCATTTAAAGCGCTCTAACATTGTAGAATTATACTAAGTAGCAAGTGCTTATACTACTACCAACAATATAATGATAGCTTTTTTTAAAATATACATCAGGCACCTTAGATATTCGTTTTCAAATAAGACGCGTCTCTCGTGCTCTGAATGACAGTCTGGAAACAAGAGCAATCGATCATTAATTGAATTATAGAATCTTGACCACGGTGACATGTAAAAACATACCATTTGTTATTTCTAAGCAATGTTGGCGCGCAAAGGGTGTGAGCACATTGCTTTCACGTACATCTATTACTATCTCTTTCACACCAGGACTAATGCAACATTAATGTCCACATTAGGTACAAGGTCAAATGTCTTAACTGGCAATCCTTGCGGTTATGACAGTTTGGTAATGGCCATTGCTGCATTTTTTAGTGCGCTATGACCAATAATTTACTGATGCAACACAATTTGCCATTTTGTTTCCCTATGCTTTATAAATCATCTTATGGTAGCCCCAAGGTGCCACTTTGCTTTGGAAGATATTAGAATCAACCAATTAATTATAAACCCAACAATTATTTGCAGTATGTGTCCAGGATGTTGCTAAATCAACACTGCGGATCATGTTACCATTACCAGTTTTCTAATATTAAAGAGCACATTGTTGAATTCCGTTTAATGAAGGACTGCGTAAGCATCGCAGGTGTATAAAAGTTTATGCAGACAGTTTTATGCTCTAGTATCTCCTGCCAAAATGGAATATAAATACCCAACTTAGAGCAGTAAATTGGAATTACCAATTGCAATGAAACCACACTTTAAGCCTCTTCTCATTCCAGCGGTGATTGTGCCATAAAGAGACTAAATATAGCTGTATTAGATAAAGCCAGAAGAATCAGGGAATTTTCATGAGCGCAATGTCATTTGGTAGTCATACTCAGATAGGTCAGCTATATTACTTAATCATACCACAAGAGATAACTTAGACTTTTGTTTTAATTGTCGTGATCGTCAACTAGGCTAAGCAATAGATATTTTAATTTCTTTTATATCCATCCTGGAGGTTTGTCAACTTTGTCACTTTAAAAAGATTGATAAGTTCTTGGGTTTCTTTTTTATCTATCCATCTATGTTTTAATGTTTTACTGTGAAAGCTTGATTGTCTATGGCATCCGTACTCCTGATAATCCTGAATATATAACAAGACACGTTGCATTTATCACCCGTACGTTTGGTTAACCTATGACTGAGGTAACTAATTAATAGATTATTCATGCTGTTGGAGTTATTTTTGCTGTTATGAATGAAGTGCTCCGCTGGATGACGCATGTGGATTTTTCTCTTCAACAAAAAAAAACTACCGTACACTGGACACAAGACAGAAGCCTTAATACGTCACAAATACTGATTGGAAGAGTGATGTTCAATTTTAGTGGTTTGTCAGCAGAATCTTTTTATCTGTTTATGGCAAAAGCATCCCGTAGGGCGGAGAATATCACGTTGACCTCCGCTAATAGAAGTTATTACATTTTACGTTTTTATGCATTCTTGGTATGTAAGCACCTATAGTATAGACGATTATTCGGACAAGTAACAGGATAAAAATGAATGTGATTTACAGGTGTTGTCAATACCGTCTCATTACAAAGCCTGTGTGGGAGTATTAATGTACAGATAGAAGGCCTTTCGTGAGCTTCAATTTTGGGAAAAGTGATATGCTCTTCAGTATCGTTAATATGATTGATCTACTTCCGATTAATCAAGTCGCAAACGTTCCCCTCGTATGGTAAGGCCATATGTTACAGGCCAGGAGTCGATCCATTCGACGAATAGCAGTGTATCTATTGCACGTCGCCCCCATCACCACATCGAGCTAGTTGTTAATTTCTGTGCTGATCTCTTTTCTACCAAGTGAGTGAAATAACGAGTGAATAACTGTTATCGCATGGAAATTGTGTTAGACTGTCGAATAGTCTGCTGGGCACATAGGTGTAAGAGTTTGCAACGAGATTTGCGTCACCTGTTTCTGATACTCTTATTTGCTGATGACTGTAATGGGATCGCCATTTAGCTCGACAGTTCTAAACTACGATATCATCTGCACATGCCTTACTGCTATCAGCGATAAGATGACGACGTCTGCAGCTCTTGAAAACATAGTGTAGCGTTGAATGCCAGGAAATAATATGGATTATGAATTGACTCTGTCCTGGGAGGAGGCCTAAGGTCTTCGGAAGCTCCCCAAATATATCTGTATATCCATGCCAAAGAACTGTAACTGAACTGTTGGGTAGATAAGAGCATGACAAGATAACATGAGGAGATAATGATAAGACTTCTGTAATGTTGTAACAAAATCAACTTTGCGCCGTACAACAAGAAAAACATACTTTCATTAGTAATTACATTTCGTTGTGAAAGCGTATTGTGACATGTCTCTAATGGGCATACCGCCCTGCAGACACCTGTCATGACCGATGTAAGGCACGCATGACTGACTACCGACAAAACACTGTTCAATAATCATGTCTTACGAGATAATAACGATTCGTACTCTACGACATTACAGCGATTCTTTATCTCTGTCGTCGCGTAACATGGTGCGCCAGTTTATCATTTGATCTCCACCTTGCCTTTTTAGACTCATGTTATCTGCCAAAAACACAATGAAGTGTATTGCCTCCAGTATCATAAACGAATTGATTGATGATGCTGATGGTGGTGAACTGTCAGGCGTCTTCAGTATATTTTCATTCCCTTACAGAATGGTGCTACTGTGATCAATACAATCCCCACTCCATGGTCCATTGTATCCGATTGCTACGCATTGGTTCAAAACACAGCAATAACCTTGGGGCAGAGTGATCTCTGTGGTGAATTGATATAAAATTTGCAATATATCCTCATGCAGCAGAATATCCACAGCTGCATAGCTTCTTGAGGCACATTTATATGAAGTAAATAATTTAATGCCTAACCTCTCGGCAATCTCCCATCAACATGCGCGATTACATTCATCTTTGCCGTCAGTGTTATAGTCGTATATGATATTATTGATTCCCCGTTTGGGAAGAATCCCGCAATCTTGTCCGGCGAAAGCAAAGGAGATGAATGCAGTATGCAAGTAATAACTGGATTGCAGACTCATATAGCAGGGCACTCTCGGCTATCAGAGTCCGTTTCATGCCAGGTATTTGACCGTATATTTTCTTACTGTCCCAGTTGTGGCAGTACTGGTCCGCTTTCGCTTATCTTTTCGCAACAATAGGCAGTTGGTGCTCATTAACTGGGTGTTCTGAAGTTTAATCCAGTTGCATTATACTTGGTCCAATACCTCTCACAGCTTGAAGGTATGAGAAATTGGTCGTCTACATTTTGCAACATGAAATATAATTCTCAAAGTAAGATCAACAAGCTAACATATTATGCTGAATATAGCATGACTAACACAAATAATGGAATTCAAAATGTTGAAATGGTTGATAACATTTCTCAAAGTAAAAATTATGGATCTAAACTGGGGATCCCAACGAGGTTCACTCTGCTACGTATGACGCACTGTTCTCTCGATTTTCATCAAATCATCGTAGACGTGGTTGGGACACTGTTCACTTGGCGCACATGGGGCATGATTATCCAAGATTCCGCCAAACATTGGTGGTATTGTTCTACAGCAGCATCAACTATTCAGCAATTGTTGAATTATTCCGAACAGATTGTTTGATGTCAGATCGTTATTATTCCATGTTAATCAATATGTAGTGTGCGTGGCTATCAGCTACTAGCGATGATGTGTGAAGATATTGAACGGTGTTGCAAGATGCGCATATATTGCCGATGCGCAACATATGGCCGTTAACAACATGAGTTTGTTCCATGATGTTGGAATGGACAAAAAATTCCCAAAGTATGCGATTGATTGATCTACCGAATGCACAATGAAAACCTTCATTGTCTCTATTTCTACTTGGTGGTACAGCTGAAACAGTTTGACAGTCACAGATACAACAGAAAGCACCATAGTGATGCGCTTAAAGAAGAAAAGAATGGATAATGTCAATCACTTCATAAACTTATTTTCAGTTTTATACTCTTTGACTAACTCGTCCAATGTGCTGCAACATAACATGTACGAAATCTATTTTATTGGCTGCCTGATTTACTGGCAAATGTGACGATGCATATGATTTTGATAACGGTGGTGGTGATTGCAAGCTGCGCATCCTCAAGGGAGTAATCTATGTTCTGGAAAGACGACAACGCAATTAATCTTACTAAGTAAAACACTTTGCATAATGATCTTATTCTGCGATAATAATGTGATTTACTTTGGTAACCACTCGTGTTCATATGTCATTACAACTCCCGATGTTCCCCATTAACGTGTCTGTTGGGTGTTCTTCTATCTATGGTTTGGAACAGCATAAGACCATGACACGTTCAATAATAAACGAAATGTTTATTTGAGCTGCAGCATTACAAATACGGACCATTGGATGCCGAATGAGGACATGAAACAATAATTTCGCTTTTATTTGGCAAGCGATTCATCCGCTTTCCTTCATAAATCTTCATCGGAGATCACAACTAATTTTTGAGGAAATATCAATCAAGTAATGTTTGACTTTATCTAGTATATTGGCATTTTGGCATAATAGTGACTTGGACAATCTCACAAAATTAATATTTTATGAAACATTTAAGCAATTTGCGCTCCAATCATGCTAGCCTCTCCAGCATGTCATGTTCAGAGAATATTGACAGCAAGCAATCATTTGTGCGGTAGTTATTTAAAGGCAAGGATGATGCTTCATCAACCTCGATGACATTTTTACCTTTTCTAGTTTTTTAATCACTCAGAGAGCATGATTGCATTCCGGTTAATCCAGTTCTGCCACTCAACAGCTATATTTGGTAACGATTGGCTATGTTTTACCAATCACCAACAATCACCAGCTACCATACACTAATTAACCGGGATAACTGGATATTCGTTTTTCAAGGTCGTACACAAATGTTCAGAGGAGGTGGGTGGGGATAGGATAGAGAATAAATTTGAGAATTATTATATCGAAATCCAACATTAACTTGGACATTTTGGTACTGACCTTAACAGCATTCGTAAGCGGCTTTTACGCAACATAACTGCCCGGTCGCACTAGAAACCAATACACTGACAAAATACGTTCCACTTCATTCATGGCACTCTTAACATTGGTCATGTAAGTCTTTTCGTCTGTTTATCTCGGTTAAAATATTGTGATCCGATTCTGTAACCACGTAACTGAGGTAATAAAGAGGCGTATGTATTACAATGCCAATATTTGCCGACATAATTTAACTATTTTGCATTGATCCTAAATAATCTGCCAAGTACCGGAACAAGTTGTGTCATTAAAATCATTACATCCTCTTTAAGAATGTTTGATAGGGACGTGTATTTCGGTATGTACGTACATCCAGAAAAGCAGGAATGATGTGAATAGATTGATAATTAATTGGGTGGAGGCGAGGAAGACCCACCTTTGTTGTCCATACTGGTATAACATTGAAGAGAGGCCCGACTCCCATATCGAGAAAGAGGTTTCCTCGTTAGCTGGTTGCCAACTGAACCTTGGAAACCATAAGATTAACCTTTTCAGAATTTTAGTCGCTGTGCGGCGCTGCGGTCACTGACAATAGATCCAAGGCCAATATTGATGACGAAAATAACGGCTGTTTCTAATAGATAGCTATGTTTCTATTTTTCGGAATCGTTCGTGGAATATATTTAGGATCAGGTTATATGAACAGTGATAAAACAAGTGATGTGCATGTACTAAGCCGCAAGTATAACCACGAGTATGCATATCTGTGCATTCTGTTGAAATTCCATGCACGATTTTAAAGCAGCAAACAGGATGTTTTGTGTTAGGGGAATAATTCAAAAATGTTATTAATATTTCACGAAAACTATACATCGCATTTACCCGCGATTCATAAAGGAATCCACACGATGTTACGTCAAAAAGTGTCGTGTATTACGATTAGCCAAGATGTGATATCCGTGCCACTATTGTAACAAATTAATCGCTTTTGGGTTAGTTATTTCAGGTAACACCAGTATTACTCCACACAAGTTGTTGGCAGTTACAGTTTTTACATCGGGCATTCTGTGCAATTCTATAACGCATGTATGGTATTACACACAACTATGAAAACTAATGGAGCACAAAAGGCGCACATTCAAAATTGAATCGTTATCGGTTGATCATTCTAGAGTTATAAGCATCGGTACATTACCGTGGCCTTGGTTAGTAAGGATGCCTGTCAGTTAGGTATGTTGATCAAGGGAAGAGCAGCTGTTCGAAGCGCAATCGAAAACACCTCGAAAACCAAGCCATAGGGTAACTCGGCTTACAACTGGGTCAATTTACCACTGGAGTGATTCGCAGTTTTTTGATCATGACATACTCGCACGTATTTGTTGCGGGCTGCTGCGTTAAAGGATCACCGGGTTTCAAGTTGTATAGTTAGCGATATATGCCTATTCATCAAACATCGATTTGACAAATGTTTACCGGATCACATATCAAAACAAATCCCTTGAACGAGGACCATGTTAAATTTTTATCAAGCTTAAGGGTTTTGTAATATATCAGTAGCTCTCGTTAATAATCTTAAGGAGGCGGATATGACATTTTATATATATACATATATTCATATATATTTATATTATATATATACAGAAATAGATACACGATTCAGGTGCACTCCGATCGCCCTCACTGAATAAATTGACTTGGGTCTCATCGACGTAGGCGACCACCATTAGTTGCAACAGCGGGACGGTCACTTGAGTGAGGTCGATGATGTAGAAGGGCAGTACCTGACACTCCTGCTGTAAATCAAACAGTAACCTACAAAAGTCATATTGTCTTTCAGTAGGCAATGTTCTAGAAACAGTCTGCACAGACATTGTCAGATATATACATTCCTCGTCCTCGTATGCCGTCTCCTGCCCGAACATTCTGTCAGTCAGTTTCGCCTTGTTACGCGATTTGCAGCAACAGAACCTCCGAGTGCGATAATTCCATTCCACACTGCGCAACTTGGGGTCAGGCCGCATTATACGATACCCATTCAGAGTATGCACAGTTTCGTTATATTAAAGCTTCCAAAAGTAGTGTAAAAGTGCCCAATGCATTCAGACGACAAGGGAAAGTGATGGTTTCATTAACTCTTAAAAGAAAGGTAGGTGTTGACAAAATTCATCACACGGAAGATCCTAATACTGCTACTTAATAGGAAGACGCGGAGAAAAAGATGGGGAACTATTGTAACTGTTTAAGCTATAGCGATCTATAGGTTCCCTTCAATAACCCCTTTACCTCATGACTTCTTTGTTCCCATACGGCTTAACAGAGACGAATAGTACACACCAGACTGTAATGCAGCATGCCACGCGATGTGGAATGCATAAGCAGGATCCTTGTGGAAGATATAGTCAGCAACACTGGTTCGACAGACTTAAATATTTCTTATAACATCGGTGTATAAGTTTGGGCGTTACAAAACAAACACAAGATAACTGTGTTGTGGTCTGTTTTTGAGCTGACTCAGATGAGAGATTTGTTGATGGAAGACGAAGGTGTGTAAAGCAAAACCACCAATTGCAGGTTATTTCAAAACATCAATACGATGAGAGATCTATTTGACTTACAGTGGCTTGGAACACACATGTATGGGTTTATTTGTGTTCCTCGAATCAACGCATTAAATTTAATGCAGACATTATGACTTACAATCGTAGTTAAGGTTTTGTTAATTCACCAAACACTGGCTTGGCACGATAATGCACGTGATGTAAGGTTATCAGCCACTTGGGATACGTGAAGATGTATAATTATGCTCGCTTGATGCGCATGTGATGGCAATGACAATGTACGGCCTTTTCGCATGAAAACCATATCAACTCGGTGTCTTTTTAACGCCGCCCTACGCCCCACTCATGCGTCCCAGCTCAACCTCCTGTTGTATTTTACCCACATCAATACGCCCAAATGTGCAATAGTCACCGTTAGAGTTCAATAATTACATGTCTCATCGTGCCATGGGTTTTGAATCGGTCCGTTGATTCAAGTATTCTGAAAAAATGAAAATCAAGGACGCATTATATCCTAAACAAAGTTCTTTGTCGACTATGTCTTGAACAAGTACGTGGCATCGTCCTATGGTTTCTGAGTAATCAACGAAGTAATGCGACAGCACAAACAAGTCAGATTACTGCAATCAGCATTTTATTGTACTTTCTGCACGCACCATTCCTGATGAGTTGCTATACAAGCTGACCCTCCTCACATTTATAATCACAACAGGAGGCGCTTGAATCACAATTTTGTTGAAACGAGCAATATAACCCGTCACATATTAATCATTCAATACATGGTTTGAGGTTTTTAGATGTATAATTTGATCGCATTGCGTCTGAAGTTGCCCACGCCACCCTAACGATATGCTTAGCTGTTTTGCATTATTTGGGCTTTCAATCAAGTAAATTCGAATGTTTGGAAGGAATTTTGTTGACACGCAAATCATGTGTAGGTGAAATCGCCTTGTGTCTGTTATCCATAACCTGAACCCAACACGATAACCAGTGACAAAGTGATTTGGATAGAGCCTATTTCATTTAGAAAGGTTGATAAATGCACGTACAGTTTGTAACGCACTTTGACTTTATCTTCAAGTGTCGCACAGGGAAGTCTTTCAAGGTGTTGCATAATGCCTTAATCAACAGCAATGGCCGATGGTATGAGATGGTCATCTTGTTTGTGATGCCACGCAATGCTTTGCTTCCATTAATTTGTTGGACATTCCCATAGCATGCACCTGTTAAACTTGGTGACGCTAACTTTATGCTATAAATACTACCCCTGATGTATCATGAAAGAAATCTCATCAAAGGCAATGAAGATATCAATATAGCCAAATAAATCACCTGGGCGTGGCTCCATTCAAAATGCTGTCATGACATCACCTGATAGTCGTCATTTTATGCTGACGCGCAAATTCCAAAATCACCATAAGTTTGTCACATAGCAAACATACATGAATGCCGGGCATTGTTTGAATCAACATGATGAAATACTCTTATATTGCATGCTGGTAATCATAGAGGATGGGAGAAACACATTCTCTGTATGACTGAATTATTCTATCAACCTATTATTTGCACTTGTGCTTCCTTAAGGACCAATGAGGTCGCCAACACTATGTAGTGTATGCAGGCTATTAAAAAGGCCGGCTTGCGGCCTTTATATCCCAGAAGCAGACAAATGGATGCTGTCTGGTAAGCACAGTTTATGGCAAGTTCTTTATCTACACCGTGTGACACTGCGTCTCGAGATATTTGGAAATGCACCTCGTACAGTTTGATTGATGTCCACGTGAACAGGAGGTCGATTTTGTATGCACATCCTGATGCAGATGCCAATCTGAAAAATTCCACCTATAAAATGAGATTTCAACTCGCTTATACTTCAATACGCCAGTTGTACTATATCAATAAACCCATGTTGCAGCGCAAACATTTAATAACATTAAGCGGCAAGATCAAACATAAACGCAGAGAATAACCGACAAAGCTTATATTGATCCATACCCACAGTGTTAAGAATAATAGGAATAATATTTCACACATGCAGTTGGCAAATATTTTGCACGGACAACATTTGGCAACATCCGGTCCTGGGTTCGGGTTATATTAATCTAACAAGCATTGGTGATACCGCAACAGCAGTTGATGCACGTTGGCCTGTCAATACAAGCATTGCGGCGAATGAACTGTTGGGATTTAATTCTGTTACAATTGCCACACCTTGATAATATAGTATTAAGGGTGAGACGTACATACTTGAATACATATTGATTTCATTGTGCTGAAAGCGTTTTGCAACACCCCACCCCACACATATGCCAATCAATCCCTGCATCCTTCTATCCTCATGCATGGGTCAACTGTTATTGCAAACACTATCACGATCAATTGTTGGATCTTTGAGCTATGGTCATCGCTTATCCTTTAAAGTAATAAGGTTACCTTGAATCTATAATCTTTACACTGAATCAAAGGTTTAAATTGTTTCATCGTAAAAACTTCCTCCATATAAAGCTGACAGCTGCTTGTGACCGGTTTATCGATATTAAGAGAACACACTTCTAAAATATATGAATTCAACAATGTAGTTAAAGAATATGAACGCATAGAAAATCACGTATCACAGAAAGTTCATATTTTTGTGTTTTCTGTATTGCACGTGTTTATATTATAAGAAAGACTGTCTCCATGTTATATTATTTACAGTACTGCGTCATAACGTTTGATCGTCTGCAAAGGGGTGTGCAAACAATCGCGATAACATGTTGTCAAAATTACGTTTATAAAGCATATCATATTTTGGTTATGCTCGCAATAAAGTTAATTAAATACTAGACAAAAGGGCATTTGTGCGTTATTGTGACAAAGTGTTTTGTTTCTTATATAGAACACTCAAGCAAGGCAAATATTGCTATAAATGTTAAAAATAACACGGCAACACTAATGGTAAATCAGCCATGTGTGTGTTTCAAATATGTTTGTATTGCACAATTGATACGAATCACGCTCATTCTCGTATTTATAACTCAGGTTCAATTTAGACGATGTTGAATGTAGCTTGCCCATGTCGTTCATTCTGTTAATTAACGCAGTTGCTTGAACAAATAATTGCAAACCATTGACCACTTAAAACATCATAACGTTCATTATCGGATGATGGCCTACGGGAGATGTGAGTGAGACACTTCCTTGTGTCCCATTGGGCCCGGAACTTGTCATGACTCACTGGTGCACTTCCTGCTCGCCACCCGCCACCGATGACGACGCTCACCTAAATCATGCACGAATGTTAATGAAACAATCCTAGATATTTAGACAAAGCATGTATCTGTCTATGATATCACTTGCTTAAACAGCTATGCTTGATTGATGATTAGAAACAAGTTTTTGCTTTAAGAATCGAAGTGTATTTCAATGATATGTCTACGGTAAATGCGTTTGGAACTACAATTTGACGCTGCTATTTTGAGCAATGACGACATGCGAGGCTCCTAGATAAAATAGAGACTATTACATCATAACTCTTAATCAAGCATTTTGAATCTGGCTTTTAGTAGCGACTATAAAATATCACATTATACGAAATA
>CM067350.1:45724125-45813220 GCA_034190875.2 Urechis unicinctus | reverse complement strand
TCTTTAGGGTGCAAGCAGCCACATAATGACAACGTCGCACACGATGGAAGCCCATTTTAATACAATACACAGTGCAATTAGGGCTTAATGTTCGTACGATTAACAATTATCCCTTGCGGTTATATATCTGTAGATTGCAGATATAATTGATAAAGGAGGGGCTTGTTTTGTTTTGGGGACATGCGATTATCATTTCATTCTTTTCGATGTCGGATGGATAACTATCCGGGGCTTTTGCGTTCAGGGCTCTGCTACTTGCAAGATAGCTCTTATGCCAACACTTGCACTATACGTTTTATGCCTTGTCTTTCTTACAACGAACCATACAATCGTGCAAACAACTGTTTCATGATAAGGCTGCCACCCACTGCGTCCCTCCATGTTGGAACATGTTTGCCATCTATGAATACATTCGCATATTCCATGCATTATATTATATCTCGTACAGCTAGGGCATAGCCTTATCTATATCTTACCTCAATGCATTCCTTATATATAATCACAATAAAGACTGTTTAATGCCCAATATTCCGTCCTCTGACTATCCAACATTGCAAAACTACTTCCCTAATGAATATAGATTCATCGCTCTCTATGGTAAGGGATTAGAAGTACATATTTTAACATGTGGTGGGCGGTTTGCACTTACGTTTTAGTAATAAGGAAATAAAGAGAGAGCTGCTATCACGTCAAGATCGAGACTGAGAGAATACGTTGTCGACAGACGAAGCCCAAAGACACTTAACATTAAAGTTCAATGTTATACTATCATAACATTATATAACATAATCCGATATTAGTTTGTACATTATTAAGGAATATCATCTTCCGAAAAACACTCAAATTTACTATATGCAACCATAAAGCCTTCACTTTTGCCAGGATAAACTTCAAATCATGAATATTCTCCACCATGTTATCGCGACATTGTTGCTTATCAGGATACGTTTAAGAGCTAAGCTAGAACCTGCTGATAGCTGAGGCAATCATGGTTCAGGATAACCTTAACGGGTTATTTCAAGCCGCAAACACGCTGACTGGTGGTGTATTTTTCACTTAATGACCCTGCATTTAATCAAACATGGCGACAAAGTGCCTATCGGAAACAAAGTAATGATAGCTTTTTTTGCAATATACACCAAACACCTTAGATATCTAGACATTTGGTTATTTAACTGATGCTTCACATTTTTACGACACATTTTTATGCAAAATTCACATTTGCATGAGCTGTCGTTTTCAAATAAAACGCGTTGGTCGTGCTCTGAATGAATCTTGACCACGGTGACATGTAAAAACATACCATTTGTAAATTTCTAAGCGATGCTGGCGCGCAAAGGGTATGCGCACATTGCTTTCACGAACATCTACTACTATCTCGTTCACGCCATAACTAATACAACATTAATGTCCACATTAAGTACAAAATCAATTCGCTTAACTTGTAATCCTCGTGATTATGACAGTTTGGGCATGGCCATTGCTGCATTCTTTAATGCGCTATGTCCAATAATTTACTGATGCAACACAAGGATATCACGTTGACCTCTAATAGAACTTTTTACACTATGCATTCTTGGTATGTAAGCACCTATAGTATATACGTTTATTCGGACAAGTAACAGGATAAAATTGAATGTGATTTACACGTGTTGTCAATACCGTCTCATTACAAAGCCTGTGTAGAAGTATTAATGTACAGATAGAAGGCGATCCGTGAGCGTTAATTTTGGGAAAAGTGATATGCTCTTCAGTACCCTTAATATGATTAATCTTCTGCCGAATAATCAAGTCGCGAACGTTACTTGCGTATGGTAAGAACTTATGTTATAGGCCAGGGGTTGATCCATTCGACGAATATCTATTGCACTTGGCCCCCATCACCACTTAAATAATATGGATTGTAAATTGTCTCTGTCCTGGGAGGAGGCCTAAGGTCTTCGGAAGCTCCCCGAATATATCTGCTTATCCATGCCAAAGAACTGTAATTGCACTGTTTGGTAGATGCATGACAAGATAACATGAGGAGATAATGATAAGATTTCTGTAATGATGTATCAAAAACAACTTTGCGCAGTACCACAAGAAAAAACATACTATCATTAGTAATTCCATTTCTTTGTGAAAGCGTATTGTGACAAGTTTCTAATGGGTATACCGCCCTGCAGACCTCCTGTCATGACCTGCATGACTGGCTCCCCAATATGGGGTAACGGCTGTCACGGCATCTTTAATAACCAGCGTTAGTTGGGTTATAACCAGAAGTTACATAACAGCACACGGTCCATCAAATGTCATCAATATGAAAACAATGAGCCTTATAGCAACATAAAGTCATAAACGAACGCCTTAAACTGTCTGAATAATATTGGAACCGAAAACTACCGACAAACCAGGGTTCAGTAATCATGTCTCACGAGATTATAACGATTCATATTCTACGGCATTCTAACGATTCAAATTCTACCGATTCTCATTATATCTATTGTCGCGTAAGTTGGTGCGCCAGTTTATCATTTTATATCCACCTTGCCTTTGAGACTCATGTTATCTGCCAAAAACACAATAAAATATATTGCCTCCAGTATCATAAACGAATTGATTGATGATGTTGAAGGTGGTGAACTGTCAGGCCTCTCCAGTATATTTCTTTCCCTTACAGCATGGTGTGACTATAACCAATACACTCCCACTACATGGTCCATTGTATCCTATTGCTGCACCAACGATAAACGCATTGGTTCAAAACACAGTAATAACCTTGGGGCAGAGTGATCTCTGTGGTGAATTGATATAAAGTTTGCAATATATTCCTCATGCTGCAGAATATCCACAGCTGCATAGCTTCTTGAGGCACATTTATATGAAGTAAATATTTTAAAGCCTAACCTCTCGGCAATCTCCCATCAACATGCGCGATTACATTCATCTTTGTCGTCAGTGTTATAGTCGTATATGATATTATTGATTCCCCGTTTGGGAAGAATCCCGCAATCTTGTCCGGCGAAAGCAAAGGAGATGAATGCAGTATGCAAGTAATAACTGGATTGCAGACTTATATAGCAGGGCACTCTCGGCTATCAGAGTCCGTGTCTTGCCAGGTATTTTGACGATATTGCTTCTTACTGTCCCAGTTGTGGCAGTACTGGCCCGCTTTCGCGTAGCTTTTCGCAACAATAGGTTGTGTGTGCTCATCAACTGAGTGCTCTGAAATTTAATCCATTTGCATTAAACTCGGTCCAATATCTCTGACAGCTTGAAGGTATGAGAAATTTGTCGTCTAACTTTTGCAACATGAAATATCGTTCTCAAAGATCAACAAACTAAGACATTATGCTGAATATAACATGACTAACACAAATACTGTAATTCAAAATGTTGATAGCATTTCTCAAAGTAAAAATTAATTAAACAATGGAAGTATAGCTGGGGATCCCGATGAGGTTCATTCTGCTACGTACGACACACTATTCTCTTGATTTCCATCAAATCAGGCATGATTATCCAAGATGCCGCCAAACATTGGGGGTATTGCTCTACATCGGCATCAACTACTCAGCAATAGTTTAATTATTTCAAACACATAGTTTGTTTTCAGATCGTTATCATTCCATGTAAATCAATATGAAGTGTGTGTGACTATTATCTACTAGCGATGATGTATGAAGATATTGAACGGTGTTGCAAGATGTGGACATTTCATGCAATCGACTGCTAGTGTGTGTGACTATCAGCTACTAGTAATGATGTATGAAGATATTGAACGGTGTTGCAAGATGCGCATATATTGCCGATGCGCAACATATCGCCGTCAACATGAGTTTGTTCCATGATATGATGGAATAGACAAAACTGTCTCACAGTATGCGATTGATTGATCTACCGAATGCACAATGAAAACCTTCATTGTCTCTATTTCTACTTGGTGGTACAGCTGAAACAGTTTGACAGTCACAGATACAACAGAAAGCACCATAGTGATGCGCTTAAAAAAGAAAAGAATGGATAATGTCAATCACTTCATAAACTTATTTTCAGTTTTATACTCTTTGACTAACTCGTCCAATGTGCTGCAACATAACAAGTATGTAATCTATTTTAATGGCTGCCTGATTTACTGGCAAATGTGGCGATGCACATGATGTTGATAGCGGAGGTGGTGATTGTAGACTGACATTGTGAGCTGCGCATCTTTAAAGGAGATATCTGCGACAACGCAATTATCTTACTATGTAAAACACTTTGCATAATGATCTTATTCTGCGGTAGAAATGTGATTTACTTTGGTAACCACTCGTGTTCATGTGTCATAACACCCCCCCGATGTTCCCCATTAACGTGTCTGTTGGGTGTTCTTCTTCTGCAGCATAGGCCAAACACATGTAATAAACGAAATGTTTATTTGAGGTGCAGCATCACAAATACGGACTGTACCAAATGGAGCAACGCATCATTGGATGCCGAATGAGGACATGAAACAATAATTTTGTTCTCATTTGGCAAGCGATTACAAATTCATCAATCCGCTTCCTCACATAAATCCTCTTCGTAGATCACAACTAAGCTGTGAGGCAATCTAGTCATGTTAAACTTAGTCTGAGGTTCCAGTATAGTGGCATTTTGACATGACAGTGGCTTGGACAATCTCACAAAAATATTAACGCGCTTACACTTAGCGTGTATCAATTTGTATTGTCTATGTCTTATCCAGGTGAAAGTCCAAATATATATACAGTGTTCCCTCATTAGTACGTCAAACAATTAATGGCGATAACACGTGCTTGTCAATTCAGCCTTATATCAGTTCGGACATGTCGTTGTTTTGATCTAATGCACATTTGTGCTGCATTCATTAATGACATAGATAATTTAAACAGAAAAACCATCTCTCTATCAGTCGATTAGTATCCAAAATCATCCATAACACGTACAAATGTTGGTGCGTGTGACGATCAATGATTGAGCATTTTTTGAAATGCAACGGAGTGACAAATGAACCCTGTTAATGTTGAATACAGCCCTTAGGAGGTCAGCTGTTTCCGGCCGCTGTAAGGCGTATATGCCTGACCTTTCATTGCAGTACATATGCGTACTTATTGAAGTGCTGTCGCCCTGAGAGACTGCTACATGTACATCATGATCAAGCATCATTAGCCGAAACTATAAAACAGCGCTAACGCAACGGAACATGCTTAATAAAGACCCCCCAAGTACACATACATTTAACCTAATCACATCATATCCCGTCAACATGAGGAATTGACTTGGATGGTGGCTTTGCCATTATGGTAAACAAATATACCCACCGTAAAAGAAATACATATACCTTACGCAGCAATAACGAATCCCCATGCCATTATTATCATGATTCTCAAAATTTGCTTCAGCCGAACGAAAATTAGTTCAACGATCTCACCATTTGATCAACCTCGCCTTTTGGTGAAAGCGAAATAGGCAATATTAATACCATCACGGAAACACTGTTATGGTATTTTGTATTAGTTATAACTGTGATGTGTTATTTAAAGGCAAAAGGATGGTGCTTCATCAACCTCGATGACATTTTTACCTTTACTAATCCACTCAGAAAGTATGATTGCATTCCGGTGAATCCAGTTCTGCCGCTCAACAGCTATATTTGGTAACGATTGGCTATGTTTTACCAAACACCAACAATCACCAGCTGCCAGCCACTAATTGGCTTGGATAACTGGAAATTCGTTTTTCAAGTTCGTACACAAATGTTCAGTGAAGGAGGGGGGGATAGAGAATAAATTTAAGAATGATTATATCGACATCCAATATTAACTTGGACATTTTCGTACATCCATAAGTGGCTTTAACGCACTAGACACCAATACTCTTCATTCATGGCACTCTTAACATTCGTCATGTAAGTCTTTTTGGCAATTTATCTCGGTTACAATATTGTGATCCAATTCTGTTACCACGTAAATGAGGTTATTACAATGCCAATATTCGCCGACACAATTTAACTATTCTGCGTTGATCTTAAATAATCTGCCCAATACCGGAACAAGTTGTGTCATTAAACAAACTTAAATCCTCCTTAAGAATGTTTGATAGGGACGTGCATTTCGGTATGTAGGTGTATCCAGAAACGCAGGAATGATGTGAATAAAATGATAAAAAAATTGGGTGGACGGCTAGGAAGACCGACCTTTATTGTCTACACTGGTATGACATCGAAGAGAGGCTCCAGCCCCATATCGGGAAAGAGGTTGCCTCGTAAGCTGCTTGGCAACTGCATCTTGGAAACCAAAAGATTAACTTTTTCAGAATACCAATTCATGATGGATGTTATCTTTGACCCATACTGATTGATTTGGCAAACGGTGACCGACTCGCCCTTTACTGTAAGTATCAGGAAGTGAAGAAAGAGAGGTTTCTGCTTAAATCTCTGGAGTGACGACGATTGCAATGCTCCAATTTTCATTTAATAACAATTGGTACTTGACTTGATTGTGTAAGGGAAGATCATATAAAACCTACATTGTAAAACCTTAGCAAAAACAGCAGTAGTGAGTTAATTATAGGCCGCAAGAAATGATTTACAGCCACCAATCATGCAGTGCTTGGTTTGAAGGACGTGCCTCATATCGAAGAGCTGAAACGACCAAATGAAAGCAATTCTGTACATCGTATTGGTAATACTGGGGGTTTAATGTCACTTTCAGCAACGAGGTGATATTGCGACGGTGAATGGATTAAGCGCCAGCGCACACTTGGCACAAACCCTTTTCCCACATTGGGCTAAAAACACACACCGCTGGTACGACGGTCCAGCACGGTACTATAGAGCTACCAGGTCGGATGCATCCCCATTGCGGAGATGGGACCGCCATTTAACGTGATCATCCGAGTCAATGGTAACCAGTCAGGTTTTCACACCTTGGTATCGAACCCACAACCTATGGGTCGAAAGGCGACATATCACTATGCCACGGGAGCTGACCCCCTCTTAAATATGTTACAACACACTGACACGGCCTTTTGGAATAAAGCGCATTAACAATGCAATATATTTATATAAATATTAATATTAATATATAGATATATAAATACATATATATATAATAATACATATACCTATATAAATACATATATATATAAATACACACACACATTGTTAACGGATTTGTCCAAGCAAGCCTCAATTAAGTAGCGTTCCTTGCAAAACCATTTAATGCATGAGCTGTTGTCGAAAATGGCATTATTGCGTGTTTGTCTTTTCAATCAAATAGATATAACGCCAGACATGTCACCAGATGCTACGGCGTGCCTGTCACGATCGCGATGATTTATTGCACTATAGTTAAGGACCTGGTGGTGACCGAATGAGTTAGTGGCATTTGCAGTCCAATCAATTTGCGCATATATTTATTGATAACGTCACTCATGCTGTCACTTTAATCAGTAACGATCGCGAGTGTTGATGTTTTCATTCCTTGAATGTAACAATAAAGTGATAAGGTGTGTATAAGCAATTGAACTAGACTTTACACGGTAGCAAGCAGCAAGATTCTGCCGTTAGGTGTGTCCGTTCCATAGGTATTAAGTTACCATCATATGGGTACTTATTAATGACAATGCATAGCTTATGTCCTTTAAATAAGCCTCAAGATTGTGTTATCCAACAGTAACATGGTTTTACATGTACATTATGTAATATTACGAACGAGCAGAATATGTATGAGATCGTGTCACTTTTTGCCTTACACAAATCAACCCTACTGAGTACGTAAAACATGCATACAAGTTTGCATTTATACATATAAATATATATATAAATATATAGAGAGATAGAGTTTTATATAGAGAGAACATATAAACATATATATATAGAGAGATAGCGATATATATATATATATATAGAGAGATATATATAGATATATATATATATATATATATATATATAGATATATATATATATATATATATAGATATATATATATATAGATATATATATATATATATATATATATATATATATATATATATATATATATATATATATATATATATATATATATACAGTAGTAGTTATCTGTATGACAAATCTAGAATTATACCAAATCTTTGAATAATACAAATATATAAATATTTAACACGTATGACGCATTAGCATTTCTATTGTTTGTGTTAAATAACTTCGTATATCATCCGGTAACGGGCTGCTTCTAATAAAGACATATGATTCTGTTTTTAGGAGATGTTCGGGCCATATAATTAGGAATCAGGTTATATGAACAGTGATAAAACGGGTGAAGTGCATGTACTAAGCCGCAAGTATAATCACAAGTATGCAAACCTGTGAATTCTATTGAAATTCTACGCACCATCATCAACCTGTTTTAAAGCAGCAAACAGGATGTTTTGTGTTAGGGGAATAATTCAAAAATGTTATTTAGATTTCACGAATACTATATAACACATTTACCCGCGATTCATAAAGGAATCCACACGATGTTACGTCAAAAAGTGAAGTGTATTACGATAAGCCAAGATGTGATATCCGTGCCACTATGGTACCAAAAAGTTGCTTTTGGGTTAGTCGTTTCAGGATACATCAGAATTACATTTACAGTTTTTACAGTGTGTATTCTGTGCAATTTCCATTATGCATGTATGGCATTTCACACAACTATGAAAACTAATGAAGCACAACAGGCTCAAAAATCAAAACAAATCGATTGAACGAAGACCCTGATCAGTTTTTATCAAGCTTAACGTCTTTGTGATATATTGATAGCCCTTGTTAATAATCTTAAGAAGGCGGATATGACATTGTTTATGTCGATTCAGGTCATGCTGATCTATATTTCAAACTGAGTTAGCAAGGTTTCATCACGTTAGAACTTATCGAGTACTTTTAAGTATTTCGTAGTATTTCTAAATAGTTGATGTCTATGGATTGCAAATGATAAACTAATCAATACAAATCTAATATCCTAATTGCCATATTATTGCGTTAATTGTAATAATTATATATATATATATATATATAATATATATATATATAAATATATATATATATATATATATATATATATATATATATATATATATATATATATATATATATATATATATATATATATATATATATATATATATATATATATATATATATATATATATATATATATTTATATATATAAAGGCAGCAAATGTGCAGTAAATCGGCAATTAGGTTCCTCGCTGCTTATGGTCGATGTTTTTGTTTTGAAGAAGTGTATTGTAAGTATATATTAGACATTAACAACCAGTTTATTCTATCATCAGATTACTATTGCTGGCATTCATTTGGACATTTTCGTTTGGATAAGGAGCTTCGTAGCGGATGGTGTGATATTTGTAATCTCGTATTTTATAAACATGATACCCCAAATATGTTAACCGACTCTCATCATAATGGTTAATTTGACAAAACAAATCAATTGTGCATCGCATATATAAAATTGGAGGGATTAATAAAATGCCCATCAATAGCTTAATATATAGATACATCTATCATTTCTGACCTCTTGAAAATTAATAAATCACATATTCGAGGTTTTCATGATATTATCATTGATTTGTTTGAAAGATGTATCACAGTAAACGAAAGGTGCTCACCAGCAAACACGTGTCTGCGAGCAAAAGCAAACCGAAATGAAACAACAAAACTTGGTTAAATTACTGCGCCATCATGATCAAAAATAACAGGCTGCTTCATTCGATTTCAAGAGGTGTAATACCACAGCAGATCGTCTGTTATTGCGAAAACCGTCTTTGTAAATAAGGAACGCGTTAGAGGTAAACGGCGAGGTCAGCTGTTGTTAGTATTTTATTTCCCCCAATTTTCTATATTTGCTTCCGTATGGCATTATTAGTGGTAACTGTTTTTAACCCGGTTTAACCTGTGTAAGAGCAGAATATATATATATATATATATATATATATATATATATATATATATATATATATATATATATATATATATATATATATATATATATATATATATATATATATATATATATATATATATATATATATATATATATATATATATATATATATATATATATATATATATATATATATATATATATATATATCGCTCAGTTTCCCTAGCAACAATAAGAGCGCTCATTCGAGAAATACAACCTGACATCTGGCGAGGATAGAATAAAACCAACTAAACATGGGACTGTTGATTCAACTTCTCAGGGCTTGGCCACTGTTAAACATATGGAGTCATCTGATTTGTCGGCGCAAATTAAACAGAGATTTCCGCGTGGTTTAAAGAGACGCTATGACAAGATGCTATGACAAAACGCTTCGTCTCACAGGTGGCGTCCTCACATATTTCCTCGGGCAGAAAGCTTGAATGAGCGCTCTTAGCAAAGCTATAAACTCTTTGATTATTCCACAATGAGTCATAACAGTTGTAATTATATTGCTGACTTTGCCTTTAACCACAAATGCTCGTTGATAATTTTATCTCCTCTTAGCCAAAACACAATAAGGTATATTGCCTTCAGTATTATAAACGAATTGATTGATGATGTCGATGGTAGTGACCTGTCAAGCGTCTTCAGTATATTTTCTTCCCTTAAAAATGGTGTGACTGTAACCAATATAGTCGTCACTCCATGGTCCATTATAACTGATTGCTTCGCCAATGTCAAACGCTTTGGTTCAAAACATAGCAATAAATCTTGGGGCACAGTAATCCCCGGATGAAATGGAGTAATGTTCTCAATAAATTCACGTTCTGCAGATTCTTCGCAAATTCTTGCGACACATTTATATGAAGTAAACATTTTAAAGCTGATTATCTCAACTTGCGGATTTATATCCATCCTCACCGTCAGAGGTATAGACGTGTATGATATTATTGATTTCAGATTTTGGAACAATCCCGCAATCTTGTCCGGCGACAAATGTCTTCTACGTCATTAAGCACGATGAAATTGTACGATAAATTAACTTTAAAAACAATGGCAGCTTTAAGATGCTGACACGCTCTTGCTGTCAACAAATAAACATATGGGCAGTTATTCAGGACGCTTAACAATACCAGTAATAATGCAGTATTGAGCTAGGTGAGCACTGGTCTCACTGGAATTGTGTCACTGAAAAACGACACGCATATGTGTGCAAACAACCATCAGATATTATCAGACAAACATAGCAGGGCACTCAGACTCCGAATCTTGGTAGATATGTGGACCTTATTATTTCTAACTGTCCCTGTTGGGCTTCACGTATCTTTTCGCATCAGTTGTGTGTTCATCAATTCGATAACTGAACGTATTGATTGAGTTTGATCCATTACCAAATTGTGCAACATGAAATATTTTTTCGCGAAGAAACATCAGCAAGTCCAGACATTATACACAACAAAGCTTTATAACATTTCTAAACGTACTAATTGATCTTTATAATAGACCATTCTTGCACACTGCATAGAATTTCTGTTTAATCCTTGAAATCATTTCAAATATCTACGATGCGAGCTAAAAGGCCTTTTTGATTCCCAGTAAGTTGATCTCCTGAGTCATATCCATCGATTTCAACAATTGACGTTTTCGCTTCCTGTACTTTTCACGCCGTATCGTCAAGGGCGATGAACGCCCTTTCCTCTTGATTATCATCGAATCAAAGCTGAAGTGGCCGGGAAACTTTTCAATTAACGCACAAGTGGCATGTTTGTCCCTACTTTGGTGATATTGATCAGCATCAGTACTAGTATACAGCCTTAGTTAAGTTACGCAGATGTTTTAACGCCAGAGCGTTTTGCCCTTCATGTAGATTGATTTGTACTTTCTGAAAAATAACTTGGTCATTTAATGAGATTTACAGCTTGTATGCAAATAATAGCATAGTTATCTGCCACTTGCTATACGTCAAGATGCTGAAATATGCTCGCTTGATGCGCATGTGATGGCAATGACAATATACGGCCTTTTCGCATGAAAACCATATCAACTCTTTATGACGCCGCCCTACGTCCCAGCTCCACTTCCTGTTGTATTCTTCCCGCCTAGTTACGCTCAAATGCACAATAGTCAACGTTAGAGTTCAATAATTGCATTATGAAGTGTATGCAGGCTATTAAAAAGGCCGGCTTGCGGCATTTATATCCCAGAAGCAGACAAATGGATGCTGCTTGGTAAGCACTGTTTATGGCAAATTCTTTAACTATACCGTGCGTCTCGAGATACTTGGCAATGCACTTCGTTCAGTTTAACTAATGTCCACGAGAACAGGGGGTCGATTTTGTATGCAGATCCCAATGTATCATCAACTATTCAAATTTTATACACTTACCCTGCAAGATGCCAATCTGAAAATTTACAGCTATAATTATAGATTTCAACTCGCCTATACCTCAATATCCTAGTTGTACTCTATCAATCTACGCATGTTGCAGTGCAAACATTTAATAACATCAAGCGGCAAGATCAAATATAAACGCAGGGAATAACCGGCAAAGCTTATATTAATCCATCCCCACAGTTGCTAAGAATAATAGGAATAATATTTCACACATGCAGTTGGTAAATATTTTGTATGGTAAAGCTGTTTTCTATATTGCAGTGTACAACGTCAGTCATTTCGCTAAAAATCAAATCAACAAATCAAGCAATAATTGTTTATTGGAAAGTGAATATTTTATTTGAAGTTCAGTGTTTCTTGAATCGTTTATCAGGATTGACACAACCACCATCTAATATCAACCATCTTCTGATGTAGCAGCGAGATACGATATGCCCATCAAGCTCTTTTGGTCGCAATTGTAACAATTTCAATACAATTTTGTCGCCGAGGCAAATATCCTCTGACACCACACCATCCCGAGGTGCATCCACGTATGGTTTTTGCTTGTGAGTCTTTGATATCTAAGCATGCCTTATTGCGACCTTGTGATCTCATGCGCACATAACATTCCTTAGTTTACTGCACTCAATGGGCTTTATGTCATCCAGTTTATCGCTTTCATAGCAAAATAACGTGTTAGGACCGACATATATTTAGATTAGCATAGATCAATGTTCCTCTTATAATTATCATAATAAAATCGGCATATTATTAGACATGAAAGAGTCAGACTGCCGTCAGTAAACTGTCGATTTCATTTACAATGTCATTGTCTTAAACTTAAACACGCATACTTCGTTGTTGAATAGCAAATCGAAATTATGGGAACATGGATCGCGGGTTCAGTACATGTATCCTGAGCCATAGCGGTTAGATGGACTATTACGTCGTACTATGATAGTCATTTATATTATTTTGATTAATCTAGTGTCCATAAAGATAATGGCAAGGAATCAAACCGTCACTGCTCAAATATCATATTATTTCAACCTTGCATTTGCGACGCATGTTGTTTGGCCAAACTACAATAGCTTTACGGCATTCAGTATAATCAAAGTAATTTGGTGGTAATGCTGATGCTGGTGGCGTGACAAGCGTCTTTTGTGTATTTCCTTCCCTTGCAAGTTGGTGCGACTGGGACAAATATAGTCTACCCTCGGTGCTCCGTGGTAATCGATTGCTACACTAAGGATTGGAGAAAGGGTTCAAAACACAGCGATAAACTGATGGGCACAGTGATTCTTAATATGAGGGATAACATCATACTTACCGCCATTCGTGTATGATTTGATCATGTTTCACGTTTATCAACTTACCACCAATCGTCACGTCCTTTATGTCGACAGATAAGTTGCACGTGTTGAGCGCAAACAATTATTTCAATACAACTGACGATATTCACAACATGCCATAAATGATTCAACAGCGGCTGCATTACCATTCCTCTAGAAATATTAAGGATATGCTGATGGGATTTGTGATCATCGCGAAACTCATTAAATCCTTGAACCTGAAAACGACAAATATCTATCAAACAGCCTGAAAGAAAAGATAAACATTATTTAACAACGACGTGGTACAGCATATGCTGTTCATTGCACACGTCGATTACTGGTCCTCATGCAGAGACGTGTGGTAGTAACTAATGGGTCCTTGTTACAGTTGTGCTCGGAGAATATCGATCAAATTGAGCAGCTGAAACCAATAAACAATTACACAAGCCGTTTGGTACCAGTACAGCTCCCATTTATTATCTCTTCATTTGTTTAGCTGGGTACTTAGCTCGAGTGCATCGAAAATGGAAAAGACTCAATGCATAAGGATGTGGAAGAAACTACACAGCGAGTCTTAGACATAAAGCAGCCCTAACAATGAAAGCAGCGCTCGAAAAAGCATGGATCGTTTAGACACACAGCCGTGCATCGCCTGGTGAGTGTCATTTTATGCTGACGTGCATACACAAGAGCCACTTCAAATTACTCGTGTATAAAACCATCATGAACTGTCCTGCATTGATTGAACCAATATGATACAATACCATATATGCATGCTGATACAACAAGAGAAATGTATTATCTGCACTGGCGCTTCCATAAAAACCAAGGAAATCACCAAAGCTATGGCGGAGAGTATTGACGCTTTTTAAAAGGCCGACTGTGTGGCACTTCTGTCTCTGATATAGACTGATTGAACGCTGCTTGATGAGCGCTGGTATTGGATAGCACTCTATTGCTGTTGTGTGACACAGCGACATTGTAAAGGCGGCCCTTTGTCCAACAGAGGACACTGGCGGTTCGTCCACATTACGGGCATCGAGAACTGTATTGTTTTGTAATGCGCTTGAGACCGAGATCAACATGAGCTGTGGTTACCTCACTTAAATCACAATATTCCAGTTTTGATACGTGGATCAACGCGAACGCCTGTTTGTTATTGTTACTTTTATGTTTTTGTAGATCTATATGTGTGTGCGTGTGTATGTGTATGTATGTGTTTGTGTGTGTGTGTGTGTGTGTGTGTGTGTGTGTGTGTGTGTGTGTGTGTGTGTGTGTGTGCGTGCGTATGTATGTATGTGTGATTAGGTGTGTGCGCGTCTGGTTATGTGTGTATATGTGAGTGTGCGTGTGTGTGCATGTGTGTATGTGTGAGCGCACGTTTTTTTCTGTGTGTGTGTTTCTGTGTGTGTTTATGTATATGTTTGTGTACGTGTGTATATGTGAGTGTGCGTGTGTGGCCATGTGAGTATGTGAGAGCGCACGTGTGTGTGTGTGTGTGTGTGTATGTGTGTATGTGTGTGTGTGTGTGTGTGTGTGTGTGTGTGTGTGTGTGTGTGTGTGTGTGTGTGTGTATGTGTGTACATGTGTGTGTGTGGGGGGGGGGGGGGGTGTGTGTGTGTGTGTGATGGTTCATAGTTCAGCTTACGTTCACGCACTTTGTTTTACTATATTGACACAGTAAACGGACTACATCGGATTATTAATTTACGTTATAGATTTGTCGCATGTAAGGGGAAGGGGTGTCTGTGACATGCAATATCAATCAGAGATTGTCTGATTTCTCTGTCGGTCGCAGTAATGCAATTCGCAATCAACTTGACGTTTAATCAAAATATATGTTGCTTATTGTATGCCGCAAGTACGACGACTTACCGTATCTGAGGGGAATTATTGGCCAAACACTTTGATTGATTCAACTTTGGGACCATACATTGCATAACTACCCTGCTGTATTGGAGAAGTGTGGCATGACACAATATGGTGGCCTTATCTTAACCAATTGAAACGGCTGTTACATCATGACACATTGACCGGCTTTAGGTCAATAATTTCTTAACATTCATGCATAATAACTGAATATTATTTTAGATGATTTGCAATATACTTATATCAACACAGCACAAAATCAGCCAAACAGCTAAAGACATCGCCGATAAAGAAGTTGCTGCTAATGACTAAAGACTATGATTTGTTCAATATAACGAGGAGAGAACGCACAATGTTATAAAACATTTGACAATGGGCATGATTGCTGCACATAATGCTCAACGCAGTGAACCGGAGGCCGTTTGTCGTTATGTAATAGATGTAGTCTTGATATTATACCCGATCCTGTGTGTATACTTGTGTAGATCCATTACATTATTATTCAATGGAAATTTCCTTGTGTAGAAAGTATTTCTATGAGTACTTTTGTGTAACAGTAATATCATGCAATACTTTTTGCTTATTCAGTCACAATTATCATTAGGAGATAGATTGCGGCGGAATAGTCAAATACAAGCCCCAATACCATCAATGCATGTCTCAATCGGTATTGGCCACGTCTTATGTGATTGACATTGTTAACGACCATTCACTTATCTTTTGTTTGAAATATGTTTGCTACCTTAATCATACTTAGTCGGATCAGAATGATCTCTTATGCATGTCCCACGACATATGCTCATTTTTCCTATTGGTATTTTAATTACTTCAATAAACGTTGCATAAGGTGCTTGTCTGTTTAAAGACAATGATAATTCCATGTATGTTATTGTTTTAATCTACATTGGCACTGCAACAATGTTCGGTTTATGACTGTTTGAGACTCTAGATGTAGTTATTCTGTTATCTATGAGTGATGTTTACTGCCATCGGCATTTCACAGTTGCTGTGATAAGTATTAGGATGCCTGTAGCTTTTGCTGAATTGGAGATAATGCGTCTTCTTTCGGACTGATGCATGCATTTGAAACGCCCCAGCGATGTTGACCATGTTCATTAAAATGGACTCGCTATTGCTGTTGATCTTATCTAGTAAGACAATTCATCGAGACTCTACACCATATTCAGCCAGTACTGTCAATGACCTACAATAGTCATTGTAGTTTAACGGCGAGTCATATGATGATTAAGATGTGTAAACGCTAGGCTAACGTATATGTTTTCGTCTTCCAATATAGCCAACACAGTCATTTATATGGAGCTCTTCCTTAGAGAGAAAGATGGTCAAATAGAATCAATGAATATAAGTCAAGGTGAGATGAAAATAGGGTCTCAGTAGATCTTTGAATATAGCAGAATGGTGCTTTATTAGGTGCGATCAGAAGTGAACCTTCCACAAACCTTTAGTTTTATGTCCCCTAGGGACATCTCTACTTTCGCAATCCATTCATACTCACTGCGATTCCAAGACTCCCGGTTTGACCGGTATTATCACCACAAAGATGATGCAGTATGATGTCATATATCAAAGGTATGATTTGGAACGTGCCTTGTCAGACTGCATTTGTAAATTGGTTATTTGAAATGCAGGGTCACAAGAGAAGAAATGCCAAATACCATTTTACTATAGGATGCAAACGGCAAATTGCTTTTACATAATGAAAACGCTTGCTTTCACAAATCTCACGTAAACTTAGTATTAATTATTACAAATAGTTACAATGTGGAGTGATTGATCACTAATGACTATTTGCAGGCCACAGGTAACGACATTATCTCTTTATGGCCAGACAATGATGCAGGTGAAGGGGGCGACCCTCTAATTTGAGCTTTTCATAAGCAGCTAATGAGGCTTTATATTATTATTGCGAAGTGATTCGAAATCAGATTTGCACGGATTTAGTATTTTATGTATTTAATAAGCTGTTTGATTGAAATGACATTTGCAATGAGACCATTATAGACGGAAATTTCCATCTTGGATTTGCATGATCAGTACTACTACTTGAAAATGCAATTTTTCAGCAAATGATAGAATGAATGAAATTAATATATCAGAAAGAGACGATGATCACTAATAGCCAACATCAGTCATTCAAAGATTGCTTAATCATTATTTGGTGATGCAACATCGCATAGTGTCATGGTTTTCCTCTGCTAGAATGGTTTCTCTGGATGTTCCGTGGAATGGCTCGTGTTTTGTGATCATTTTCGCATAATGTAGGCAAGAGTATAATTTTAAAGCAATGTTGCGCTCGGCTCATCGTTATTTTACTAAATTTCGCGGCATGATGTTAACTATTATTGTCGAAGATCATTTTGTTCAACAGCGTTCCGAATTCATTTTCACATAATCCGATAACTAGGATTAGTTATGGCATGTATTTGGAAATGGTTTTAGTAGAAATAGCCTATAACGGCTAATAGTAGATTTATTCATTGTTTGGTAGTATGTCCGCTGGGATATTTCAGTATAAGTCGAAACATATTTCGCCTCTATAATCACTGATTGCATTGCATACTAACAGTAATCCTTTGATGACACTGTAATCCAGTTGATACCTATATATGTTTCAGTTAATGAGCACCTTCTGCTGGGGTAAGTCAGATTTATGTTCAGGTTGCCAATCTTTCTCATATGCACAACAATAACAATGTAGCTACACAGGAAAATCAGATCTGCGTCCCTCCATGTTGGAACATGTTTGCCATCTATGAATTCATTTGCATATTCCATGCATTATATTATATCTCGTACAGCTAGGGCATAGCCTTATCTATATCTTACATCCGTGTATTACTTATATATAATCATCATAAATACTGTTTAATGTCCAATATTCCGTCTTCTGACTATCCAACATTACAAAACTACTTCCCTAATAAATATAGATTCACTGCTCTCTGTGGTTAGTGATTAGAAGTACATATTTCAACATATGGTGGGCGGTTTGCACTAACATTGTAGTAATAAGGAAATAAATAGAGAGATGCTATCACATCAAGATCGAGACATGGAGAATACTTTGTCGACAGATGAAGCCCAAAAGAAACTTAACATTATTGTTCAACGGAATATATCATCACATTATTAAACGTTATCCGATATTAGTTTGTACATTTTTACGGAATATCATCTTCCGAACTACGAATCGGGTCCAATTTTCGGCACGGAAAAGCATTCAAGATTAATAGATATTTCGTAACCAAATAGCCTTCACTTTTGCCAGGATTAACTTCAAATCATGAATATTCTCCACCATGTTATCGCGACATTGTTGCTTATCAGGATACGTTTAAGAGCTAATCCAAGAACTGCTGATGGCTGAGGCAATCATGGTTCAGGATAATCTTAACGGGTTAAGTTAAGCCGCAAACACGCTTACTGGTGGTGTATATTTCACTTAATGACCCCACATCTATTCAAATATGGCGACAAAGTGCCTATCGGGAACAAAGTAATGATACCTTTTTTTGCAATATACACCAAGCACCTTAGATATCGCTTAGCCAATTAATTTTCCACATATTTGACTGATGCTTCACATTTTTACGATAAAAATTTTTGCAATATTCACATTTGCATGAGATGTCGTTTTCAAATAAGACGCGACTGTCGTGCTATGAATGACAGTCTAGAAACAAGAGCAATCGATCATTAATTGAATTGTATAATCTGGACCATGCTCACATGTTCAAAACATACTATTTGTTATTTCTAAACGATGCTGGCGCGCAAAGGGTGTGAGCACATTGCTGTCACGCACATCTATTACTATCTCGTTCACGCCAGGACTAATACAACATTAATTTCCACATTAGGTACAAGGTCAAATGTCTTAACTTGCAATCTTCGTGATTATGACAGTTTGAGTATGGCGATTGCTGCATTCTTTGCTGAGCTATTGCCAATAATTTGCTGATGCAACACAATTTGCCAGTTTTTTCACCTATACTTTATAAATCATCCTATGGCAGCCCCAAGGTGCCACTTTGCTTTGAAAGATATTAGAATCAACCAATTACTTATAAACCCAACACAAACAATTATTTGCTGTAGGTGTCCAGGATGTTGCTTAATCAACACTGCGGGGCTTATCACCGTTACCAGTTTTCTAATATTAAAGAGCACATTGTTCAATTCCGATTAATGAAGGACTGCGTAAGCATTGCAGCTGTATAAAAGTTTATGTAGACAGTTTTATGCTCCAGTATCTTCTACCAAAATTGAATATGAATATAATAAATTGGGATTACCAATTGCAATGAAACAACACTTTAAATCTCGTCTCACTTCATCGGTGATTGTGCCATGAAGAAACCAAATATATCCGTATTAGATGAAGCCGGAAGAATCAGGGCATGCTCTGGACAATTGTGCCTGTATGATGTTTAAGTACAATGTCATTAATAATAACACAAGAAATAACTTTTGTTTTAATTGTCGTGATCGCCAAATAGGCTAAGCAATAAATATTTCAATTTCTTTTGTATCCATCCCGGAGGTTTGTCAACTATATTACTTCAAACAGAATGATAGTTGCTTGGGATTCCTTTTGATTTATCCATCTATGTTTTACTGTGATAGCTGGATTGTCTATGGGATCCTTACTGTTAATAATCTTGAATATATAACAGATATAACAGGACACGTTGCATTTATCACCCGTACGTTTGGTTAACCTACGACTGAGGTAACTAATTAATAGATTATTCATGCTGTTGGAAGTCATTTTGCTGTTATCAATGAAGTGCTCCGCTGAATGAAGCCCGTGTTTTTTTCTTCAGCAAAAAAAGCTACCGTACACTGGACACATGACAGAAGTCAAAACGATTGATAAGTTCTTTTTATATGGTGAAAGCAGGATTGGTTATGGCATCCGTACTGTTGGTAAAGTTCTGTTGAATATATAACAAGACACGTTGCAATTATCATCCGTACTTTGGGTTAACCTATGACTGAGGTAACTAATGGATGGTTTATTCATGCTGTTGGATGTCATTTTGCTGCTATGACGCTCGTGTTTTTTCTCTTCAACAGAAAGAAGCTATCATATCTGAGGTTTATAGTGTTGTTTATTATGGCAAATATACTGATTAGAAGAGTGATGTTCAATTTTAGTGGTTTGTCAGCAGAATCGTTTTATCTATTTATAGCAAAAGCATTTTGTCCCTAGGGGCGGAGGATATCACGTTGACCTCTGCTAATAGAAGAGTGTTTACATTATCCATTCTTGGTATGTAAGCATCTATAGTAAATACGATTATTCAGTAACAGGTTAAAATTTAATGTGATTTACAGGTGTTGTCAGTATACCGTCACATTACAAAGCCTGTGTAGGAGTATTGATGTACAGATAGAAGGCGATCCGTGGGCGTCAATTTCGGGAAAAGTGATATGCTCTTCAGTACCGTTAATATGATTAATCTTCTGCCGATTAACCAAGTCGGGAACGTTTCCTTCGTATGGTAAGGCCATATGTTATAGGCCAGGAGTTGATCCATTCGACAAATAGCTATTGCACGTCGCCCCTATCACCACTGAGATCGCACATTCGAGCTAGTTGTTAATGTCTGTGCTGATCTCTTTTCTACCACATGGGTGCAATAACGAGTAAATAACTGTTTAGTATCGCATGGGAATTGTGTTCATTTTCGTTAAGCATTGTGTGGACTGTCGAATAGTCTGCTGAGAAAACATAATTTAGCGTTGAATGCCGGGAAATAACATGAATTATGAATTGACTCCGTCCTGTTAGGAAGCCTAAGGTCTTCGGAAGCTTCCCAAATATAACTGCATATCCATGCCAAAGAACTATAGCTGCACCGTTTGGTAGATAAGAGCTGACAAGATAACATGAGGAGATAATGTATTTTCATTAGTAATTCCATTTCTTTGTGAAAGCGTATTGCGACATGTCTCTAATGGGCATACCGCCCTGCAGACATCCTGTCATGACAAATGTAACGCACGCATGACTGACTCCCCGATATTGGGTAACGGCTGTCACGGCATCTTTATTAACGAGCGTTAGTTGGATTATAACCAGAAGTTACATAACAGCACACGGCCCATCAAATGTCATCAATATGAAAACGATGAGCATATATGGAAACATAAAGTCATAAACGTACGCCTGCAAACATCTGAAAAATTTTGGAACCGAAAACTACCGACAAAACACTGTTCAATAATCATGTCTCAAGAGATAATAACGATTCATATTCTACGACATTACAGCGATTCTTTTTATATCGATCGTCGCGTAACTTGGTGCACCAGTTTATCATTTTATATCCACCTTGCCTTTTTAGACTCATGTTATCTGCCAAACATAATGAAATATATTGCCTCCAGTATCATAAACGAATTGATTGATGATGTTGATGGTGGTGAACTGTCAGGCGTCTTCAGTTTATTTCCTTCCCTTACAGAATGGTGCGACTGTAATCAATACAATCCCACTCCATGGTCTATTGTATCCGATTGCTACGCCCACGAAAAAACGCATTGGTTAAAAACACAGTAATAACCTTGGGGCAGAGTGATCTCTGTGGTGAATTGATATAAAGTTTGCAATATATTGTCATGCTGCAGATTATCCACAGCGGCATAGCTTCTTGAAGCATATTTATATGAAGTAAATATTTTAAAGCCTAACCTCTCGGCAATCTCCAATAAACATGCGCAATTACATTCATCTTTGTCGTATAGTTGTATATGCTATTATTGATTCCGCGTTGGGGAAGAATCCCGCAATCTTGTCCAGCGAAAGCAAAGGTGATGAATGCATTACGCAAGTAATAACTGGATTGCAGACTCATATAGCAGGGCACTCTCGGCTATCAGAGTCCGTGTCTTGCCAGGTATGTTGACCGTATTGCTTCTTAATGTCCCAGTTGTGGCCGTACTTGTCTGTTTTCGCGTATCTTTTCCCAACATTATGTTGTGTGTGCTCATCAAATGGGTGTTCCAGATTAATCCAGTTGCATTATACTTGGTCCAATATCTCTGACAGCTTAAAGGTATGAGAAATTTGTCGTCTAAATTTTGCAACATGAAATATTGTTCTAAAAAAGATCAACAAACTAAGATATTATGCTGAATATAGCATGACTAACATAAAAAATTGAAATTCAAAATTTTGAAATGGTTGATAACATTTGTCAAAGTAAAATTTAATTGAAGTATGGAAGTAAAGCTGGGGGTCCCGACGAGGTTCACCCTGCTACGTACGACACACTATTCTCTCGATTTTCATCAAATCAGCGTAGACGAGGTTGGGACACTATTCACTTGGCGCACATGGGGCATGATTATCCAAGATGCCGCCAAACATTTGGGGTATTGCTCTACAGCAGCATCAACTCCTCAGCAATTGTTGAATTATTCCAAACAGATTGTTTGATGTCAGATCATTATTATTCGTTGTAAATCAATATGAAGTGTGCGTGGCTATTAGGTACTAGCGATGATGTATGAAGATATTGAACGGTGTAGAAAGATGCGTATATATTGCCAATGCCGCAACATATTGACATTAACATGAGTTTGTTCCATGATATGCTAGAATAGACAAAAAGTTCCCACAGTATGCGATTGATTGATTTACCGAATGCACAATGAAAATCTTCATTGTCTCTATTTCTACTTGGTGGTACAGCTGAAACAGTTTGACAGTCACAGATACAGCAGAAAGCACCATAGTGATGCGCTTAAAGAAGAAAAGAATGGATAATGTCAATCACTTCATAAACATCTTTTCAGTTTTATACTCTTTGACTAACTCGTCCAATGTGCTGCAACATAACAAGTATGTAATCTATTTTAATGGCTGCCTGATTTACTGGCAAATATGGCAATGCATATGATGTTGATTGTAGACTGACATTGCAAGCTTCGCATCCTGAAGAGATATATCCATGTTCTGGAAAGACGACAACGCAATTTATCTTACTATGTAAAACACATTGCATAATGATCTTATGCTGCGATAATAATGTGATTTACTTTGGTAACCACTCGTGTTCATATGTCATTACAACTCCCGATGATCCCCATTAACCTGTCTGTTGGGTGTTCTTCTATCTATGGTTTGGAACAGCATAAGGCCATGACTCGTCCCATGATAAACGAAATGTTTATTTGAGCTGCAGCATCACAAATACGGACTGTACCTAATAGAGAAACGCATCATTGGGTGTCGAATGAGGACATGAAACAATAATTTCGCCTTCATTCTGCAAGCGATTATAAATTCATCCATCCGCATTCTCACATAATTCTTCTTCGTAGACCACAACTAAGCTGTGAGGCAATATCAATCCAGTCATGTTAGACTTAATCTGATGTTCCAGCAAGTTGTCATTCTGGCATGGAAAATCTCACAAATATATATTATATATATATATTTATATATATATATATATATATATATATATATATATATATATATATATATATATACATATATATATATATATATATATTTATATATATATATATATATATATAATATATATATATATATATATACATATATATATATATATATATATATATATATATATATATATTATTATATCTACGTTTATTCATGTATATACATATGTGTATACATTTTCATATATAAATACATATACATACATATATCTACATATATATATATATAACTATATTTATATATACATTTGTATATATATGTATATCTACATATATATTTATAACTATATTTATATATAAATTTGTATATATATGCAGAGATTTATATGCCGTTAGCCTTGTCAAAATAGGGCCTAAGTTTGTGAACGCCATAAAAGTCGGCCAAGTCTCCAGCGCTCGTCTAACTCGACCCTGGCAGCTGCTCATGGAAATATTGCTACCCAATCCTTTCTTTGTACGGTTTCCGCATGGCGGCTTTTTTAACAGGGATTAAATCCTTATAATGACGCAATGACGACCCTTGCTCGGTTCCACACCTCGGAATTAGCTTTTTATAGTTTAGATTGATTTTGTGTGGGTATGTGCCTGTCAAATTTAACTGCCTCTTAAGGCGACTACCCCAAACAGTAGAGTGTAAAGTACACTATAACAAATTTCAGCCCCCCCCCAGATGCATGCTGCGCGACGGTTCCCACATTGGTGATTTAATTAAAGAAGTCATTTATTGTGTTAACACTGAATTCCCTCAGGTTTTCGCTGTGTCTGGTCTATGCATTGTTGGGTATCAAGGTGTGAATTTCACAAGACGACATTAAAGTCAACCGCCCAGCGGACAAAGAAATTGTTTTTTGTTACCTGCTGCAGGGTGACCACAGTTCTACGATTATTGCTGAATCTGACTATCAGCCATTTCAGCTAAATATACTTACGCTTCAGATTTTAAATACATCAAAAGTCTTGTTTTCAGAAGAGTACAGTGGTTTCAGCCTGTTGTCTGACCATCTGTCTTTAGATCAATTTAGTACATTGTTCAGGTTTAGTATATAAGTAACACTACAGCTTGTAAGCACAACAATATACATGTAAGTGTTATGTACATAATTAGAGTCAAGGCGCATGGAGACTGGCTTAACAACAGCAGATTTAATTGTAGGATTGTTGTTAGGGATGAACTCGTTAGCCAGAAGACGCGCCTAGTACATCAAGAGATAATGCTTTGAGTGATGGTATGACAGTTGGATGACGCGACGCTGTCACGTCACAACCGTCATGATTAGCGCGTCACTCGGACGCGGGGTGTCACTGCCAACAGCTGTGTATCTGGCGGCTTCACTGTGCGATTGCATTTTGGTGCTTACGGGGAGATAAAAGGCGCTTTGCATACGGTTCAGGCAATGAATGGGAGCTGCAGGGGATTGTCGCTGTGTTATCAACAATATCTAGCGGTGGATAAATAGCGCTTCGAATTGTGTGATATGATCGGTTTTAAGTTTGTCTGTGCTACTAAGTTTGGTTTGTAAGGGTTTCCAGATTGAGAACTTTTTTCAAGGTATGCCCCTTAAGTTAAAGTCAATGATGAGCCCAAATACCAATTGTTGAAGGCATACAGCCCAAGTTAATGCGTTCGTCAGACGTGAAGGCGTGGAATAGCAGAAATCAGTTACTATACATCACCATAACGACCAGTTAATCCTAATGGACTTGGTACGCAGGAAACATCGCGTACGGGTAGCTACCAGTATTTGTTTAAAAAAATACTGGGTCGCTTTGTCAGCAATGACAGCCAACTCTGTCTTCAATGTTAGTATTAGCCCATTGCTGTAACGAAATGGTTACAACTCATAACGCATGGCTATACCATGTCCTCTTGTGGGTGTGTTTTTGTATATTGATCTCTTTCACTTGTGCAAACCAACTAGATCTGGATGATCCCACGCATGTAACAGCACCTTAAGTGCCACGTCAGTGAAATAACATACACCTGTGGTTAATAAATATTTCCTCATAATCTTAAAAGGACAAAATTTCCTCAACTAAATGTTTCCATCCAACAACAGTGACCTACCCAAATAGTTATGCCCTGTGTAATCCATTACCGCTTGAGTCCACATAAAACCTTGAAAGTTTGCTTCATAAGTCACGTTCGTTATGTAACATGTTTGTAAATGTGTATAGTGTTTTTAAATATTTTTGTTTTATTATCATACTTATCATGAGTCTTTAATCCATTTCACCAGTGTAACATCCATTCTTAACCCATGCTGTTTTGGCAAGTGTATTTCGTTTTGTTTGTTCACATCAATTAAAATTTACGCTGTAATAAATGTCTACTCCTTCCGACACTATTCTCTCGTCAAGCTTGTCTGTGTGAAGAAGTTTGCACCCGGTCTGGAATGTTCCCCGATGCACATAGACAAACCTCGCATGCGGATAGCACACGACTGATGTCCTCACAAATAATACGTCCAAGACAAGACTTTTCGGCCTAGATATTTAGTTTCATTGTTCATTGCATGTTTACATTCCCTTTTGCACAAGCTTTTTATGTATCTATGTCAAACATTATATCAAATGTAAAACATTTTTTAATGTGAACTGACATGATCTCATGTCTTCATTGACTTCTGTCTCCCACTAAAAGTAAATTGAACCACAATAATATTAATCACATTATAATCACATTAATGCTCTAACTAACCTAGTTATTAGATAATATATATATATATATATGTCAATATATTATCAAATATGTAAATATTAATATGGGTAAAAGTGAAACCAATAACTAAAATATGTATAGATAGATATATACTGTAATTATATATAAAAAGAATGTATAATTTCTATTAATATTAAACTACAGTTAATTAACTTAAATAACCATTTAAAAGTAGTTTAAATTTGTTATGGTATGTTCATTAAAAAATATTATAGTCTGTAATTGTTATTTACTTATTTACTTATTTGCTTTAAAAAATTTAGATTATCAAATTTAAACTGAATAAATGTCTTCTTATCATAATGTTATTATAAACAATATACTATATGTTACTTAATATCAACATAGTGCTTAAAAAATCTTAAGTTTAATTTCTAACACTGTTCAAAATAGTTCCTAATAAGTCTTTTGTATATCTTTTGTGGATATTCATCCACCTTAAAGGAGAAGGAGATGGTGTAAAGTAGTATTCTAACACCAGCAGCACTGCAAGCATAATCAAGTGGTCCCTGTGCCTCCATTGGCCAACCAATTAAAGCGGCCCCTAAATGAGCGCCGGCCAACCTCAAGTCGGCCGGCGGAGACAGTCAGTTTAAAGCCACAGAACAGATCTCCTGAATTCCAACAAAAAGGCATTCTCGGCATATCAGCAACTTTTGGTTCGCCTTTCGGACAACAATAAATTGACCCTTTCGGCCTCTACTACAGAGGTGTGTTTTCATTCGTTACCAACGAATATCTTATACTGAGACTGGAATAAACAGGAATCTTATATCAAAGAGCGTCTAATGTAAATGGGTTAATATTGTCATGTGACTTTAAATGATTAAGAAGATCAAAGTGAGGAAGCACACAGACGAAAATTTCATCTTCGCATGCCCAATGATGGCGCAATTATTATATCGTTCACTTATTCGACATCCAAAGAGGCCTTCCTCCATTCGGTTCACTCTGTGATTGTGCTACTGCAGCTCAAATAAACATGCCATTTATGGGCCGTGTCATGGCACTTGGTCTGCTTGCTGTACCATACTGAAGATAATAGACAACCACAGTATCCTCCGTGGGACAACATATTTCAGCTAGGCACGTTACTGGGGTACATTAGGGAATTGGAATGAAATATGAACATGAGGGGATACAAAAATCTATCAAATCATTATCGCATCATATCACGATTGGATCTTTATTCAAGGGCTGTATGTAACAATAATGTTATTAATTGGGTGGTTGCCTTTCCGGAATATGGATATGCTGTTTTGAGGATGTGTAACTTGCAATGTCCGTCTACGTTAACAACCACCGTTATCAACATCATATGCATGACCCCGTTGGCCAGTGAATCGGACTTTCGATATATTGTTTTTAATCATTATTTTTATGAATTAGTTCGCAGCGTGAAGGTACACCTAATGGTGTTGTTCGGAATCGTTTAATAAAAATTACCACTTTGGCGTTTATCAATTTTGAACTCTTGAAAATAGATTTAGCACGTCAAATCGATAATCAGCAAAATAACATATATGCAGTGACGTCGTACCCAGGAAGCCAACTGTGAGTATCAAATATTATTACTTTTATTCCTATTACTTTCGAACAAGGCCGAATACCGATACGATGATTTTGTGATATTCATAAACATATTTCGACTTTGATAAATCCAGCACTTACTATTTAATATTTGATCGGAAATAAAGTACAACCATATGTCTTGTTGCCTCTGCTATTTTGTCCTCATGGGTCATGTGTATAGACCCATAAGTTTCACGTCCGTGTCTTAGCTCTAAACCAACACATGGGAGCACACTGCCGAACACACACACACACACACATACATACACGGCATTAACATAATCATCGTTATCAGAGACAAAGTAGAACAGCACCCAATGCAGATATTCCAAATATGAACGACCCTCTGTTCCTCTGGACGAAAGACATTAATCAAACTGAACGAAGCGCATGGCAAAGCATCTGAAGTGCCGCACGGCATCAATAAAGAACTTTCCATTAACAGTGCCTTTCAAGCAGCATCAATTAGTCTGCTTCTGGAAAGGAAATGCCACAAGCCGGCCCTTTGAACAGCATTCATATACACATACAGTGATCTCACAATACTCGAATGCGATTGACCACATGATGCAAAACAGCACATTCTATCATTAGGGCGGCCTGAGAAATTTTAGATGCAATGCGTTATAAAAATCCATATAAATCATACCCATATGCATTGAAAGAACAATATGCAACATGTTATATTGCTCGTTACAGCAAGAGTGACAGTTGGAACGCTTCGTTTTGAGATGATAAATGTGAGGAATGCTGCGTGTAATAAGTCCAATAAGAAGCTGATTGCCGTCATCTGTCTTGTTCTAGCTGTCGCAACCTACCTAGATCCACATTGTATAAGGACACAACGCTTGTTTGATTTCTCAACAAACACAGAATGATGCCCATACTCGGCTCTGCCTGGAGTTCATTCAAGGCATTGTCGACAGCAGCATATTATGGGTTCTTGAGTTTACCATAGGATTTCCGATATCTTATTGATTTTCATTGCGTCAGAATACAAGAGTCAGCTGACCGATTCCGGACACATTGTATGATGAGACATGCATTTATTAAACCAAAACGATGAACACATAAAAATACATGAAGTAATAAAGATCTGTCTCAAACATGGGTGAAAAGTGGTACTGATGCAGAGCAATAGCACCAAAATAAGCAGGTATCCTAGATAAACATGCCCCTTATGTACTTATTGAATAGTGTACCGACCACTTAAACGTTGGTTTGATGACGTTTTCAGTGAGCACCAAGCTTGCCAAAACATTATCATTAGCATTGTTCAGCGTCCTGAATATTTTCCCATATGTTTTGTTTGTTCATAAAAAGGGTTTGACATCACCGACAAGCTTCTATCGTGTTTCTATTTCAGTTTACCATAACAATTCACCGTGCTAAAAGACATAGAAAACATTTGTCGCCGGACGAGATTGCTGGATTTTTCACAAGCCTGAAATCAATTATACGGCGAGGATGAATGTAATTACACAATTTAATGGGAGACACTGGAGAGGTTCAACTTGGAATTATTTGCTTTAAATAGAATGTGCAGCATGATAATTTATTGAGAACATTACACCAATTCATCAAGGGATTACTGTGCCACAAGGTTTATTGCTGTGTTTTAAACCAATGCGTTCGACATTGGCGAAGCAATCAGTTATAACGGCCCATTGAGTGAACACAATATTGGTTACAGTCACACCATTCTGTAAAGGAAATATACCGAGGACGCTTGACAGTTCACCATATCAACGCCATCATGAATTCGTTTATGAACTGAAGGCAATATACCTTATTGTGGTTTTTGGCATATACCATGAGTCTAAAAGGCAAGATAGGGCAAATGAAGAACTGGAGCAGGAGGCTACGTGACGATTTCAACAAAGAGAATCGTACAACAAGAATTGCTATGATCTCGTAAATCATGATAATTCCATTGTTTGTAGTTTGTTGTTCCAATATGTGTAAGACATTTGCTGGCGTACATATATGATTATAGGTCACCATCAGGTCACCGTCAGGTTAATCAACGATAGGATGCGTCATTTTTGTAACTTCTGTTTATAACCCGACTATCGCTGTTTAACAAAGATGTAATTGCAGCTGCCTCTCATTGTGACAGGCGTTTCCCTGTATCGGGGAGCCAGTCATGTGAGCCTTAAATCAGTCATAACAGGATGGAACGTTACAGCGGATGTCTGTAGGGCTGCACGTCTGTAGCTGATGTCTGTAGGGCTGCATCGTCACCATGAAATAGAATTGCTAATGTAAGTATATTTTTTTCTTGTGGTACGGCGCCGTATTACATGATGATACCGGGCATGCTTTATAACTGCTGTGAATAGATTAAACCATCTGAGACTTTTCTATACCTTATACCCTCATTTATTCAATAGATCGGTATATACAGTGCGTAAATGTCCGTACAATTAAAATTATCATGTGTATTGAGGTGGGTCAATGTCATTCACAGTCCGCTCAATGGTATCCTAGATAAACATGCCCCTTATGTACTTATTGAATAGTGTACCGACCACTTAAACGTTGGTTTGATGACGTTTTCAGTGAGCACCAAGCTTGCCAAAACATTATCATTAGCATTGTTCAGCGTCCTGAATATTTTCCCATATGTTTTGTTTGTTCATAAAAGGGTTTGACATCATCGAAAAGCTGCTATCGTCTTTATATTCCAGTTTACCATAACAATTCACCGTGCTAAAAGACATAGAAAACATTTGTCGCCGGACGAGATTGCTGGATTTTTCACAAGCCTGAAATCAATTATACGGCGAGGATGAATGTAATTACACAATTTAATGGGAGACACTGGAGAGGTTCAACTTGGAATTATTTGCTTTATATAAATGTGCCTCATTATGCCGCCACAGAGAATGTGCAGCATGATAATTTATTGAGAACATTACACCAATTCATCCAGGGATTACTGTGCCACAAGGTTTATTGCTGTGTTTTAAACCAATGCGTTCGACATTGGCGAAGCAATCAGTTATAACGGCCCATTGAGTGAACACAATATTGGTTACAGTCACACCATTCTGTAAGGGAAGGAAATATACCGAGAACGCTTGACAGTTCACCATCATCAACGCCATCATTCAATTCGTTTATGATACTGAAGGCAATATACCTTATTGTGGTTTTGCACAAGCTTTTTATGTATCTATGTCAAACATTATATCAAATGTAAAACATTTTTTAATGTGAACTGACATGATCTCATGTCTTCATTGACTTCTGTCTCCCACTAAAAGTAAATTGAACCACAATAATATTAATCACATTATAATCACATTAATGCTCTAACTAACCTAGTTATTAGATAATATATATATATAATATATGTCAATATATTATCAAATATGTAAATATTAAATGGGTAAAAGTGAAACCAATAACTAAAATATGTATAGATAGATATATACTGTAATTATATATAAAACGAATGTATAATTTCTATTAATATTAAACTACAGTTAATTAACTTAAATAACCATTTAAAAGTAGTTTAAATTTGTTATGGTATGTTCATTAAAAAATATTATAGTTTGTAATTGTTATTTACTTATTTACTTATTTGCTTTAAAAAATTTAGATTATCAAATTTAAACTGAATAAATGTCTTCTTATCATAATGTTATTATAAACAATATACTATATGTTAATTAATATCAACATAGTGCTTAAAAAATCTTAAGTTTAATTTCTAACACTGTTCAAAATAGTTCCTAATAAGTCTTTTGTATATCTTTTGTGGATATTCATCCACCTTAAAGGAGAAGGAGATGGTGTAAAGTAGTATTCTAACACCAGCAGCACTGCAAGCATAATCAAGTGGTTCCTGTGTCTCCATTGGCCAACCAATTAAAGCGGGCCCCTAAATGAGCGCCGGCCAACCTCAAGTCGGCCGGCGGAGACAGTCAGTTTAAAGCCACAGAACAGATCTCCTGAATTCCAACAAAAAGGCATTCTCGGCATATCAGCAACTTTTGGTTCGCCTTTCGGACAACAATAAATTGACCCTTTCGGCCTCTACTACAGCGGTGTGTTTTCATTCGTTACCAACGAATATCTTATACTGAGACTGGAATAAACAGGAATCTTATATCAAAGAGCGTCTAATGTAAATGGGTTAATATTGTCATGTGACTTTAAATGATTAAGAAGATCAAAGTGAGGAAGCACGCAGACGAGAATTTCATCTTCGCATGCCCAATGATGGCGCAATTATTATATCGTTCACTTATTCGGCATCCAAAGAGGCCTTCCTCCATTCGGTTCACTCTGTGATTGTGCTACTGCAGCTCTAATAAACATGCCATTTATGGGCCGTGTCATGGCACTTGGTCTGCTTGCTGTACCATACTGAAGATAATAGACAACCACAGTATCCTCAGTGGGATAACATATTTCAGCTAGGCACGTTACTGGGGTACATTAGGGAATTGGAATGAAATATGAACATGAGGGGATACAAAAATCTATCAAATCATTATCGCATCATATCACGATTGGATCTTTATTCAAGGGTTGTATGTAACAATAATATGATTAATTGCGTGGTTGCCTTTCCGGAATATAGATATGCTGTTTGAGGATGTGTAACTTGCAATGTCCGTCTACTTTAAACAACCACCGTTATCAACATCATATGCATTGCCCCGTTGGCCAGTGAATCGGACTTTCGATATATTGTTTTTAATCATTATTTTTTATGAACTAGTTCGCAGCGTGAAGGCACACCTAATGGTGTTGTTCGGAATCGTTTAATAAAAATTACCACTTTGGCGTTTATCAATTTTGAACTCTTGAAAATAGATTCAGCACTTGTTACGTCAAATCGATAATCAGCAAAATAACATATATGCAGTGACGTCGTACCCAGGAAGCCAACTGTAAGTGTCAAATATTATTCCTTTTATTCCTATTACTTTCGAACAAGGCCGAATACCGATACGATGATTTTGTGATATTCATAAACATATTTCGACTTTGATAAATCCAGCACTTACTATTTAACATTTGATCGGAAATAAAGTACAACCATATGTCTTGTTGTCTCTGCTATTTTGTCCTCATGGGTCATGTGTATAGACCCATAAGTTTCACGTCCGTGTCTTAGCTCTAAATCAACACATGGGAGCACACTGCCGAACACACACACACACATACATATAACGGCATTAACATAATCATCGTTATCAGAGACAAAGTAGAACAGCACCCAATGCAGATATTCCAAATATGAACGACCCTCTGTTCCTCTGGACGAAAGACATTAATCAAACTGAACGAAGCGCATGGCAAAGCATCTGAAGTGCCGCACGGCATCAATAAAGAACTTTCCATTAACAGTGCCTTTCAAGCAGCATCAATTAGTCTGCTTCTGGAAAGGAAATGCCACAAGCCGGCCCTTTGAACAGCATTCATATATTCATACGGTGATCTCACAATACTCGAATGCGATTGACCACATGATGCAAAACAGCACATTCTATCATTAGGGCGGCCGGAGAAATTTTAGATGCAATGCGTTATAAAAATCCATATAAATCATACCCATATGCATTGAAAGAACAATATGCAACATGTTATATTGCTCGTTACAGCAAGAGTGACAATTGGAACGCTTCGTGTTGAGATGATAAATGTGAGGAATGCTGCGTGTAATAAGTCCAATAAGAAGCTGATTGCCGTCATCTGTCTTGTTCTAGCTGTCGCAACCTACCTAGATCCACATTGTATAAGGACACAACGCTTGTTTGATTTCTCAACAAACACAGAGTGATGCCCATACTCGGCTCTGCCTGGAGTTCATTCAAGGCATTGTCGACAGCAGCATATTATGGGTTCTTGAGTTTACCATAGGATTTCCGATATCTTATTGATTTTCATTGCGTCAGAATACAAGAGTCAGCTGACCGATTCCGGACACATTGTATGATGAGACGTGCATTTATTAAACCAAAACGATGAACACATAAAAATACATGAAGTAATAAAGATCTGTCTCAAACATGGGTGAAAAGTGGTACTGATGCAGAGCAATAGCACCAAAATAAGCAGGTATCCTAGATAAACATGCCCCTTATGTACTTATTGAATAGTGTACCGACCACTTAAACGTTGGTTTGATGACGTTTTCAGTGAGCACCAAGCTTGCCAAAACATTATCATTAGCATTGTTCAGCGTCCTGAATATTTTCCCATATGTTTTGTTTGTTCATAAAAAGGGTTTTGACATCACCGACAAGCTTCTATCGTCTTTCTATTTCAGTTTTACCATAACAATTCACCGTGCTAAAAGACATAGAAAACATTTGTCGCCGGACGAGATTGCTGGATTTTTCACAAGCCTGAAATCAATTATACGGCGAGGATGAATGTAATTACACAATTTAATGGGAGACACTGGAGAGGTTCAACTTGGAATTATTTGCTTTATATAAATGTGCCTCATTATGCCGCCACAGAGAAATGTGCAGCATGATAATTTATTGAGAACATTACACACCAATTCATCAAGGGATTACTGTGCCACAAGGTTTATTGCTGTGTTTTAAACCAATGCGTTCGACATTGGCGAAAGCAATCAGTTTATAACGGCCCATTGAGTGAACACAATATTGGTTACAGTCACACCATTCTGTAAGGGAAGGAAATATACCGAGGACGCTTGACAGTTCACCATCATCAACGCCCATCATTCAATTCGTTTATGATACTGAAGGCAATATACCTTATTGTGGTTTTGGGCATATACCATGAGTCTAAAAGGCAAGATAGGGATCAAATGAAGAACTGGAGCAGGAGGCTACGTGACGATTCAACAAAGAGAATCTCGTTCCCACAAGAATTGCTATGATCTCGTAAATCATGATAATTCCATTGTTTGTCACATTGTTGCTCCAATATGTGTAAGACATTTGCTGGCGTAACAATATATGATTATAGGTCACCATCAAATGGATCACCGTTTCAACCAATGACAAAACATATGTATAGATGCGTCTTTTGTAACTTCTGTTTATAACCGACTATCGCTGGTTTCTACAAAGATGTAAACTGCCTCAGTTTGACAGGCGTTCCCTGTATCGGTAAATAACCATCGGGGAGGCAAAAGAGCCTTAAATCAGTCATAAACAGGTATGGAACGTTAAAGCGGATATCTGTAGGGCTGCACGTCTGTAGCTGATGTATGTAGGGCTGCATCTTCACCATGAAATAGAATTGCTAAATGTAAGTATATTTTTGTCTTCTTGTGGTACGGCGCTGTATTATATGACAATATACCGGGCATGCTTTAATATCTGCTAGTGCTTAGATTAAACCATCCTGAGACTTTTCTATACCTTATACCCTCATTCCTTCATAGATCGGGTATATATATCTTTTGTGGATATTTCCAATTAAAATTATCAGGAGAAGGAGATGGTGTAAAGTAGTCATCTAACACCAGCTCACTGCAAGCATAATCAAGTGGTTCCTGTTATCTCCATTGGCCAACCAATTAAAGCGACCACTAAATGAGCGCCGGGTTGATCAAGTCGGCAGGCGGAGACAGTCAGTTTAAAGCCACAGAAACAGATCTCCTGAATGTTTGTCCAACAAAAAGGCATTCTCGGCATATCAGCAACTTTGCCGTTCGCCTTTCGGACAACAAGGGTTTGACCCTTTCGGCCTCTACTACAGCGGTGTGTTTTCATTCGTTACCAAACGAATATCTTATACTGAGACTGGAATAAACAGGAATCTTATATCCGGAGAGCGTGCTAATTTAAATGGGTTAATATTGTCATGGCGACTTTAAATGATTAAGAACACAATTTGAGGAGGAAGCACGCTGACGAGGTTCAACTTCGCATGCCCATTGATGGCTTTATTATTATATCGTTCACTTATTCGGCATCCAAAGAGGCCTTCCTCCATTCGGTTCACTCTGTGATTGTGCTACTGCAGCTCTAATAAACATGCCATTTATGGGCCGTGTCATGGCACTTGGTCTGCTTGCTGTACCATACTGAAGATAATAGACAACCACAGTATCCTCAGTGGGATAACATATTTCAGCTAGGCACGTTACTGGGGTACATTAGGGAATTGGAATGAAATATGAACATGAGGGGATACAAAAATCTATCAAATCATTATCGCATCATATCACGATTGGATCTTTATTCAAGGGTTGTATGTAACAATAATATGATTAATTGCGTGGTTGCCTTTCCGGAATATAGATATGCTGTTTGAGGATGTGTAACTTGCAATGTCCGTCTACTTTAACAACCACCGTTATCAACATCATATGCATTGCCCCGTTGGCCAGTGAATCGGACTTTCGATATATTGTTTTTAATCATTATTTTTATGAACTAGTTCGCAGCGTGAAGGCACACCTAATGGTGTTGTTCGGAATCGTTTAATAAAAATTACCACTTTGGCGTTTATCAATTTTGAACTCTTGAAAATAGATTCAGCACTTGTTACGTCAAATCGATAATCAGCAAAATAAACATATATGCAGTGACGTCGTACCCAGGAAGCCAACTGTAAGTGTCAAATATTATTCCTTTTATTCCTATTACTTTCGAACAAGGCCGAATACCGATACGATGATTTTGTGATATTCATAAACATATTTCGACTTTGATAAATCCAGCACTTACTATTTAACATTTGATCGGAAATAAAGTACAACCATATGTCTTGTTGTCTCTGCTATTTTGTCCTCATGGGTCATGTGTATAGACCCATAAGTTTCACGTCCGTGTCTTAGCTCTAAATCAACACATGGGAGCACACTGCCGAACACACACACACACATACATATAACGGCATTAACATAATCATCGTTATCAGAGACAAAGTAGAACAGCACCCAATGCAGATTCTAACCCAATATGAACGACCCTCTGTTCCTCTGGACGAAAGACATTAATCAAAGCTGAACGAAGCGCATGGCAAAGCATCTGAAGTGCCGCACGGCATCAATAAAGAACTTTCCATTAACAGTGCCTTTCAAGCAGCATCAATTAGTCTGCTTCTGGAAAGGAAATGCCACAAGCCGGCCCTTTGAACAGCATTCATATATTCATACGGTGATCTCACAATACTCGAATGCGATTGACCACATGATGCAAAAACAGCACATTCTATCATTAGGGCGGCCGGAGAAATTTTAGATGCAATGCGTTATAAAAATCCATATAAATCATACCCATATGCATTGAAAGAACAATATGCAACATGTTATATTGCTCGTTACAGCAAGAGTGACAATTGGAACGCTTCGTGTTGAGATGATAAATGTGAGGAATGCTGCGTGTAATAAGTCCAATAAAGAAGCTGATTGCCGTCATCTGTCTTGTTCTAGCTGTCGCAACCTACCTAGATCCACATTGTATAAGGACACAACGCTTGTTTGATTTCTCAACCAAACACAGAGTGATGCCCATACTCGGCTCTGCCTGGAGTTCATTCAAGGCATTGTCGACAGCAGCATATTATGGGTTCTTGAGTTTACCATAGGATTTCCGATATCTTATTGATTTTCATTGCGTCAGAATACAAGAGTCAGCTGACCGATTCCGGACACATTGTATGATGAGACGTGCATTTATTAAACCAAAACGATGAACACATAAAAATACATGAAGTAATAAAGATCTGTCTCAAACATGGGTGAAAAGTGGTACTGATGCAGAGCAATAGCACCAAAATAAGCAGGTATCCTAGATAAACATGCCCCTTATGTACTTATTGAATAGTGTACCGACCACTTAAAACGTTGGTTTGATGACGTTTTCAGTGAGCACCAAGCTTGCCAAAACATTATCATTAGCATTGTTCAGCGTCCTGAATATTTTCCCATATGTTTTGTTTGTTCATAAAAAGGGTTTGACATCACCGACAAGCTTCTATCGTGTTTCTATTTCAGTTTACCATAACAATTCACCGTGCTAAAAGACATAGAAAACATTTGTCGCCGGACGAGATTGCTGGATTTTTCACAAGCCTGAAATCAAATATTATACGGCGAGGATGAATGTAATTACACAATTTAATGGGAGACACTGGAGAGGTTCAACTTGGAATTATTTGCTTTATATAAATGTGCCATCATTATGCCGCCACAGAGAATGTGCAGCATGATAATTTATTGAGAACATTACACCAATTCATCAAGGGATTACTGTGCCACAAGGTTTATTGCTGTGTTTTAAACCAATGCGTTCGACATTGGCGAAGCAATCAGTTATAACGGCCCATTGAGTGAACACAATATTGGTTACAGTCACACCATTCTGTAAGGGAAGGAAATATACCGAGGACGCTTGACAGTTCACCATCATCAACGCCATCATTCAATTCGTTTATGATACTGAAGGCAATATACCTTATTGTGGTTTTGGCATATACCATGAGTCTAAAAGGCAAGATAGGGATCAAATGAAGAACTGGAGCAGGAGGCTACGTGACGATTTCAACAAGAGAATCGTACAACAAGAATTGCTATGATCTCGTAAATCATGATAATTCCATTGTTTGTAGTTTGTTGTTCCAATATGTGTAAGACATTTGCTGGCGTACATATATGATTATAGGTCACCATCAGGATCACCGTTTCATGTTAATGACAAATGATAGGATGCGTCTTTTTGTAACTTCTGTTTATAACCCGACTATCGCTGGTTAACAAAGATGTAATTGCAGCTGCCTCTCATTGTGACAGGCGTTTCCCTGTATCGGGGAGCCAGTCATGTGAGCCTTAAATCAGTCATAACAGGATGGAACGTTACAGCGGATGTCTGTAGGGCTGCACGTCTGTAGCTGATGTCTGTAGGGCTGCATCTTCACCATGAAATAGAATTGCTAATGTAAGTATATTTTTTTCTTGTGGTACGGCGCTGTATTATATGATGATACCGGGCATGCTTTATAACTGCTGTGAATAGATTAAACCATCCTGAGACTTTTCTATACCTTATACCCTCATTTATTCAATAGATCGGTATATACAGTGCGTAAATGTCCGTACAATTAAAATTATCATGTGTATTGAGGTGGGTCAATGTCATTCACAGTCCGCTCAATGGTATCCTAGATAAACATGCCCCTTATGTACTTATTGAATAGTGTACCGACCACTTAAACGTTGGTTTGATGACGTTTTCAGTGAGCACCAAGCTTGCCAAAAACATTATCATTAGCATTGTTCAGCGTCCTGAATATTTTCCCATATGTTTTGTTTGTTCATAAAAGGGTTTGACATCATCGAAAAGCTGCTATCGTCTTTATATTCCAGTTTACCATAACAATTCACCGTGCTAAAAGACATAGAAAACATTTGTCGCCGGACGAGATTGCTGGATTTTTCACAAGCCTGAAATCAATTATACGGCGAGGATGAATGTAATTACACAATTTAATGGGAGACACTGGAGAGGTTCAACTTGGAATTATTTGCTTTATATAAATGTGCCTCATTATGCCGCCACAGAGAATGTGCAGCATGATAATTTATTGAGAACATTACACCAATTCATCCAGGGATTACTGTGCCACAAGGTTTATTGCTGTGTTTTTTAAACCAATGCGTTCGACATTGGCGAAGCAATCAGTTATAACGGCCCATTGAGTGAACACAATATTGGTTACAGTCACACCATTCTGTAAGGGAAGGAAATATACCGAGAACGCTTGACAGTTCACCATCATCAACGCCATCATTCAATTCGTTTATGATACTGAAGGCAATATACCTTATTGTGGTTTTGCACAAGCTTTTTATGTATCTATGTCAAACATTATATCAAATGTAAAACATTTTTTAATGTGAACTGACATGATCTCATGTCTTCATTGACTTCTGTCTCCCACTAAAAGTAAATTGAACCACAATAATATTAATCACATTATAATCACATTAATGCTCTAACTAACCTAGTTATTAGATAATATATATATATAATATATGTCAATATATTATCAAATATGTAAATATTAAATGGGTAAAAGTGAAACCAATAACTAAAATATGTATAGATAGATATATACTGTAATTATATATAAAACGAATGTATAATTTCTATTAATATTAAACTACAGTTAATTAACTTAAATAACCATTTAAAAGTAGTTTAAATTTGTTATGGTATGTTCATTAAAAAATATTATAGTTTGTAATTGTTATTTACTTATTTACTTATTTGCTTTAAAAAATTTAGATTATCAAATTTAAACTGAATAAATGTCTTCTTATCATAATGTTATTATAAACAATATACTATATGTTAATTAATATCAACATAGTGCTTAAAAAATCTTAAGTTTAATTTCTAACACTGTTCAAAATAGTTCCTAATAAGTCTTTTGTATATCTTTTGTGGATATTCATCCACCTTAAAGGAGAAGGAGATGGTGTAAAGTAGTATTCTAACACCAGCAGCACTGCAAGCATAATCAAGTGGTTCCTGTGTCTCCATTGGCCAACCAATTAAAGCGGCCCCTAAATGAGCGCCGGCCAACCTCAAGTCGGCCGGCGGAGACAGTCAGTTTAAAGCCACAGAACAGATCTCCTGAATTCCAACAAAAAGGCATTCTCGGCATATCAGCAACTTTTGGTTCGCCTTTCGGACAACAATAAATTGACCCTTTCGGCCTCTACTACAGCGGTGTGTTTTCATTCGTTACCAACGAATATCTTATACTGAGACTGGAATAAACAGGAATCTTATATCAAAGAGCGTCTAATGTAAATGGGTTAATATTGTCATGTGACTTTAAATGATTAAGAAGATCAAAGTGAGGAAGCACGCAGACGAGAATTTCATCTTCGCATGCCCAATGATGGCGCAATTATTATATCGTTCACTTATTCGGCATCCAAAGAGGCCTTCCTCCATTCGGTTCACTCTGTGATTGTGCTACTGCAGCTCTAATAAACATGCCATTTATGGGCCGTGTCATGGCACTTGGTCTGCTTGCTGTACCATACTGAAGATAATAGACAACCACAGTATCCTCAGTGGGATAACATATTTCAGCTAGGCACGTTACTGGGGTACATTAGGGAATTGGAATGAAATATGAACATGAGGGGATACAAAAATCTATCAAATCATTATCGCATCATATCACGATTGGATCTTTATTCAAGGGTTGTATGTAACAATAATATGATTAATTGCGTGGTTGCCTTTCCGGAATATAGATATGCTGTTTGAGGATGTGTAACTTGCAATGTCCGTCTACTTTAACAACCACCGTTATCAACATCATATGCATTGCCCCGTTGGCCAGTGAATCGGACTTTCGATATATTGTTTTTAATCATTATTTTTATGAACTAGTTCGCAGCGTGAAGGCACACCTAATGGTGTTGTTCGGAATCGTTTAATAAAAATTACCACTTTGGCGTTTTATCAATTTTGAACTCTTGAAAATAGATTCAGCACTTGTTACGTCAAATCGATAATCAGCAAAATAACATATATGCAGTGACGTCGTACCCAGGAAGCCAACTGTAAGTGTCAAATATTATTCCTTTTATTCCTATTACTTTCGAACAAGGCCGAATACCGATACGATGATTTTGTGATATTCATAAACATATTTCGACTTTGATAAATCCAGCACTTACTATTTAACACATTTGATCGGAAATAAAGTACAACCATATGTCTTGTTTGTCTCTGCTATTTTGTCCTCATGGGTCATGTGTATAGACCCATAAGTTTCACGTCCGTGTCTTAGCTCTAAATCAACACATGGGAGCACACTGCCGAACGAACACACACACACACACACACATATAACGGCATTAACATAATCATCGTTATCAGAGACAAAGTAGAACAGCACCCAATGCAGATATTCCAAATATGAACGACCCTCTGTTCCTCTGGACGAAAGACATTAATCAAACTGAACGAAGCGCATGGCAAAGCATCTGAAGTGCCGCACGGCATCAATAAAGAACTTTCCATTAACAGTGCCTTTCAAGCAGCATCAATTAGTCTGCTTCTGGAAAGGAAATGCCACAAGCCGGCCCTTTGAACAGCATTCATATATTCATACGGTGATCTCACAATACTCGAATGCGATTGACCACATGATGCAAAACAGCACATTCTATCATTAGGGCGGCCGGAGAAATTTTAGATGCAATGCGTTATAAAAAATCCATATAAATCATACCCATATGCATTGAAAGAACAATATGCAACATGTTATATTGCTCGTTACAGCAAGAGTGACAATTGGAACGCTTCGTGTTGAGATGATAAATGTGAGGAATGCTGCGTGTAATAAGTCCAATAAGAAGCTGATTGCCGTCATCTGTCTTGTTCTAGCTGTCGCAACCTACCTAGATCCACATTGTATAAGGACACAACGCTTGTTTGATTTCTCAACAAACACAGAGTGATGCCCATACTCGGCTCTGCCTGGAGTTCATTCAAGGCATTGTCGACAGCAGCATATTATGGGTTCTTGAGTTTACCATAGGATTTCCGATATCTTATTGATTTTCATTGCGTCAGAATACAAGAGTCAGCTGACCGATTCCGGACACATTGTATGATGAGACGTGCATTTATTAAACCAAAACGATGAACACATAAAAATACATGAAGTAATAAAGATCTGTCTCAAACATGGGTGAAAAGTGGTACTGATGCAGAGCAATAGCACCAAAATAAGCAGGTATCCTAGATAAACATGCCCCTTATGTACTTATTGAATAGTGTACCGACCACTTAAACGTTGGTTTGATGACGTTTTCAGTGAGCACCAAGCTTGCCAAAACATTATCATTAGCATTGTTCAGCGTCCTGAATATTTTCCCATATGTTTTGTTTGTTCATAAAAAGGGTTTGACATCACCGACAAGCTTCTATCGTCTTTCTATTTCAGTTTACCATAACAATTCACCGTGCTAAAAGACATAGAAAACATTTGTCGCCGGACGAGATTGCTGGATTTTTCACAAGCCTGAAATCAATTATACGGCGAGGATGAATGTAATTACACAATTTAATGGGAGACACTGGAGAGGTTCAACTTGGAATTATTTGCTTTATATAAATGTGCCTCATTATGCCGCCACAGAGAATGTGCAGCATGATAATTTATTGAGAACATTACACCAATTCATCAAGGGATTACTGTGCCACAAGGTTTATTGCTGTGTTTTAAACCAATGCGTTCGACATTGGCGAAGCAATCAGTTATAACGGCCCATTGAGTGAACACAATATTGGTTACAGTCACACCATTCTGTAAGGGAAGGAAATATACCGAGGACGCTTGACAGTTCACCATCATCAACGCCATCATTCAATTCGTTTATGATACTGAAGGCAATATACCTTATTGTGGTTTTGGCATATACCATGAGTCTAAAAGGCAAGATAGGGATCAAATGAAGAACTGGAGCAGGAGGCTACGTGACGATTTCAACAAAGAGAATCGTACAACAAGAATTGCTATGATCTCGTAAATCATGATAATTCCATTGTTTGTAGTTTGTTGTTCCAATATGTGTAAGACATTTGCTGGCGTACATATATGATTATAGGTCACCATCAGGATCACCGTTTCATGTTAATGACAAATGATAGGATGCGTCTTTTTGTAACTTCTGTTTATAACCCGACTATCGCTGGTTAACAAAGATGTAAATTGCAGCTGCCTCTCATTGTGACAGGCGTTTCCCTGTATCGGGGAGCCAGTCATGTGAGCCTTAAATCAGTCATAACAGGATGGAACGTTACAGCGGATGTCTGTAGGGCTGCACGTCTGTAGCTGATGTCTGTAGGGCTGCATCTTCACCATGAAATAGAATTGCTAATGTAAGTATATTTTTTTCTTGTGGTACGGCGCTGTATTATATGATGATACCCGGGCATGCTTTATAACTGCTGTGAAATAGATTAAACCATCCTGAGACTTTTTCTATACCTTATACCCTCATTTATTCAATAGATCGGTATATACAGTGCGTAAATGTCCGTACAATTAAAATTATCATGTGTATTGAGGTGGGTCAATGTCATTCACAGTCCGCTCAATGGTATCCTAGATAAACATGCCCCTTATGTACTTATTGAATAGTGTACCGACCACTTAAACGGTTGGTTTGATGACGTTTTCAGTGAGCACCAAGCTTGCCAAAACATTATCATTAGCATTGTTCAGCGTCCTGAATATTTTCCCATATGTTTTGTTTGTTCATAAAAGGGTTTGACATCATCGAAAAGCTGCTATCGTCTTTATATTCCAGTTTACCATAACAATTCACCGTGCTAAAAGACATAGAAAACATTTGTCGCCGGACGAGATTGCTGGATTTTTCACAAAGCCTGAAATCAATTATACGGCGAGGATGAATGTAATTACACAATTTAATGGGAGACACTGGAGAGGTTCAACTTGGAATTATTTGCTTTATATAAATGTGCCTCATTATGCCGCCACAGAGAATGAAGCAGCATGATAATTTATTGAGAACATTACACCAATTCATCCAGGGATTACTGTGCCACAAGGTTTATTGCTGTGTTTTTTAAACCAATGCGTTCGACATTGGCGAAGCAATCAGTTATAAACGGCCCATTGAGTGAACACAATATTGGTTACAGTCACACCATTCTGTAAGGGAAGGAAATATACCGAGAACGCTTGACAGTTCACCATCATCAACGCCATCATTCAATTCGTTTATGATACTGAAGGCAATATACCTTATTGTGGTTTTGCACAAGCTTTTTATGTATCTATGTCAAACATTATATCAAATGTAAAACATTTTTTAATGTGAACTGACATGATCTCATGTCTTCATTGACTTCTGTCTCCCACTAAAAGTAAATTGAACCACAATAAATTTAATCACATTATAATCACATTATATGCTCTAACTAACCTAGTTATTAGATAATATATATATATAATATATGTCAATATATTATCAAATATGTAAATATTAAATGGGTAAAAGTGAAACCAATAACTAAAATATGTATAGATAGATATATACTGTAATTATATATAAAACGAATGTATAATTTCTATTAATATTAAACTACAGTTAATTAACTTAAATAACATTTTAAAAAAGTAGTTTAAATTTGTTATGGTATGTTCATTAAAAAATATTATAGTTTGTAATTGTTATTTACTTATTTTACTTTATTTGCTTTAAAAAATTTAGATTATCAAATTTAAACTGAATAAATGTCTTCTTATCATAATGTTATTATAAACAATATACTATATGTTAATTAATATCAACATAGTGCTTAAAAAATCTTAAGTTTAATTTCTAACACTGTTCAAAATAGTTCCTAATAAGTCTTTTGTATATCTTTTGTGGATATTCATCCACCTTAAAGGAGAAGGAGATGGTGTAAAGTAGTATTCTAACACCAGCAGCACTGCAAGCATAATCAAGTGGTTCCTGTGTCTCCATTGGCCAACCAATTAAAGCGGCCCCTAAATGAGCGCCGGCCAACCTCAAGTCGGCCGGCGGAGACAGTCAGTTTAAAGCCACAGAACAGATCTCCTGAATTCCAACAAAAAGGCATTCTCGGCATATCAGCAACTTTTGGTTCGCCTTTCGGACAACAATAAATTGACCCTTTCGGCCTCTAACTACAGCGGTGTGTTTTCCATTCGTTACCAACGAATATCTTATACTGAGACTGGAATAAACAGGAATCTTATATCAAAGAGCGTCTAATGTAAATGGGTTAATATTGTCATGTGACTTTAAATGATTAAGAAGATCAAAGTGAGGAAGCACGCAGACGAAGAATTTCATCTTCGCATGCCCAATGATGGCGCAATTATTATATCGTTCACTTATTCGGCATCCAAAGAGGCCTTCCTCCATTCGGTTCACTCTGTGATTGTGCTACTGCAGCTCTAATAAACATGCCATTTATGGGCCGTGTCAATGGCACTTGGTCTGCTTGCTGTACCATACTGAAGAGTGATAGCCCAACCACAGTATCCTCAGTGGGATAACATATTTCGAGCAGCATAGGCACGGTACTGAGGGTACATTAGGGAATTGGATGAAATATTGATTTTGAGGGGATCAAAAATCTATCAAATGACCGATTCGCACACATATATTGACGATTTGGATCTTTATTCCAAGGGTTGTATGTAACACATAATATGAATTAATTGCGTGGTTGCCTTTTCCGGAATATGGATATGCTGTTTGAGGATGTGTAACTTGCAATGTCCGTATCTACTTTAACATTGCACCGTTATGGACACATCAATATTACCGACCATTGCCCCGTTGCCCAGTGAATCGGACTTTCGATTATATTGTTTGTAATCATTATTTTTATGAACTAGTTACCGCAGCGTGAAGGCACACCTATATGGTGTTTTCGGAATGTTTTAATAAAAATTACAACTTTGGCGTTTATCAATTTTCGAACTCTGAATATGAAAATATATTCAGCACTTGTTTACGTCAAAAAGATAATCAGCAAAATAACATATATGCAGTGACGTCGTACCCAGGAAGCCAACTGTAAGTGTCAATATTATTAGATTCCTTTTTTATATCCTAGTAATTATTTCGAACAAGGCCGACTACCGATACGATGATTTTGTGTGACATTCATAAACATATTTCGACTTTGATAAATCCTTAGCACTTACTATATTTACATTTTGATCGGAAATAAAGTACAACCATATGTATTGTTGTCTCTGCTTATTTTGTCCTCATGGGTCATGTGTATAGACCCATAAGTTTTTTCACGTCCGTGTCTTAGATTTCTAACCAACACATGGGAGCACATTGCCGAAGCACACACACATAACGGGCCACACACAGTGAACACAACACGGCATTAACATAATCATCATTATCAGAGGGAAAGAAATAGAACCGAGCACCCAATGAGATATTCCAATCATCAACGACCCTCATGTTCCTCTGGATACGAAAGACATTAATCAAACTGAACGAAGGTTTGGCAAATACATTGAGTGCAGCACGGCATCATAACACAACTTTCCATTAACAGTTGCACTTTCAGCAGGAGGGCAATTAGACGATTTCAACAAAGGAGATCGTACAACAAGCCATTTGCTATGATCTCGTATATTCATGGCAATCTCACATGTTTGTAGTTTGTTGTTCCAATGATGTGTAAAAGCACATTCTATCCATTAGGGATGGCCGGAAGAAATGATTAGAGGCCACGTGGCGTTTTCAAAAATCCATATAAATCATACCCCATATGCATTGAAAGATCATATCAAATGCATTGTTTGTAGTTTTTGTAATTGCTTTGCTGGGACGTTATAGGATAAGAGTGACAAAATTGGATGCGTCTTTTTGTTGAGATTCTGTTTATGAGGACTATGCTGGTTAACAAAGTTGTAATGCAGCTGCCTCTAATTGTGACAGCTGTTTCCCGTATCTGGGAGCCTAGCTGTGAGCCTTAAATCAGTCATAACAGGATGGAACGTTACAGGCGGATGTCTGTAGGGCTGCACGTCTGCCCATAGCTGATGTCTGTAGGGCTGCATCTTCACCATGAAATAGAATTGCTAATGTAAGTATATTTTTTTCTTGTTGTACGGCGCTGTATTATATGATGATACCGGGCAATGCAAGAGTATAACTGCCGATTGAATAGATTAAACCATCCTGAGACTTTTATATACCTTATACCCTATTTATTCAATAGATCGGTATATACAGTGCGTAAATGTCCGTACAATTAAAATTATCATGTGTATTGAGGTGGGTCAATGTCATTCACAGTCCGCTCAATGGTATCCTAGATAAACATGCCCCTTATGTACTTATTGAATAGTGTACCGACCACTTAAACGTTGGTTTGATGACGTTTTCAGTGAGCACCAAGCTTGCCAAAACATTATCATTAGCATTGTTCAGCGTCCTGAATATTTTCCCATATGTTTTGTTTGTTCATAAAAGGGTTTGACATCATCGAAAAGCTGCTATCGTCTTTATATTCCAGTTTACCATAACAATTCACCGTGCTAAAAGACATAGAAAACATTTGTCGCCGGACGAGATTGCTGGATTTTTCACAAGCCTGAAATCAATTATACGGCGAGGATGAATGTAATTACACAATTTAATGGGAGACACTGGAGAGGTTCAACTTGGAATTATTTGCTTTATATAAATGTGCCTCATTATGCCGCCACAGAGAATGTGCAGCATGATAATTTATTGAGAACATTACACCAATTCATCCAGGGATTACTGTGCCACAAGGTTTATTGCTGTGTTTTAAACCAATGCGTTCGACACATTGGCGAAGCAATCAGTTATAACGGCCCATTGAGTGAACACAATATTGGTTACAGTCACACCATTCTGTAAGGGAAGGAAATATACCGAAAACGCTTGACAGTTCACCATCATCAACGCCATCATTCAATTCGTTTATGATACTGAAGGCAATATACCTTATTGTGGTTTTGCACAAGCTTTTTATGTATCTATGTCAAACATTATATCAAATGTAAAACATTTTTTTAATGTGAACTGACATGATCTCATGTCTTCATTGACTTCTGTCTCCCACTAAAAGTAAATTGAACCACAATAATATTAATCACATTATAATCACATTAATGCTCTAACTAACCTAGTTATTAGATAATATATATATATAATATATGTCAATATATTATCAAATATGTAAATATTAAATGGGTAAAAGTGAAACCAATAACTAAAATATGTATAGATAGATATATACTGTAATTATATATAAAACGAATGTATAATTTCTATTAATATTAAACTACAGTTAATTAACTTAAATAACCATTTAAAAGTAGTTTAAATTTGTTATGGTATGTTCATTAAAAAAATATTATAGTTTGTAATTGTTATTTACTTATTTACTTATTTGCTTTAAAAAAATTTAGATTATCAAATTTAAACTGAATAAATGTCTTCTTATCATAATGTTATTATAAACAATATACTATATGTTAATTAATATCAACATAGTGCTTAAAAAAATCTTAAGTTTAATTTCTAACACTGTTCAAAATAGTTCCTAATAAGTCTTTTGTATATCTTTTGTGGATATTCATCCACCTTAAAGGAGAAGGAGATGGTGTAAAGTAGTATTCTAACACCAGCAGCACTGCAAGCATAATCAAGTGGTTCCTGTGTCTCCATTGGCCAACCAATTAAAGCGGCCCCTAAATGAGCGCCGGCCAACCTCAAGTCGGCCGGCGGAGACAGTCAGTTTAAAGCCACAGAACAGATCTCCTGAATTCCAACAAAAAGGCATTCTCGGCATATCAGCAACTTTTGGTTCGCCTTTCGGACAACAATAAATTGACCCTTTCGGCCTCTACTACAGCGGTGTGTTTTCATTCGTTACCAACGAATATCTTATACTGAGACTGGAATAAACAGGAATCTTATATCAAAGAGCGTCTAATGTAAATGGGTTAATATTGTCATGTGACTTTAAATGATTAAGAAGATCAAAGTGAGGAAGCACGCAGACGAGAATTTCATCTTCGCATGCCCAATGATGGCGCAATTATTATATCGTTCACTTATTCGGCATCCAAAGAGGCCTTCCTCCATTCGGTTCACTCTGTGATTGTGCTACTGCAGCTCTAATAAACATGCCATTTATGGGCCGTGTCATGGCACTTGGTCTGCTTGCTGTACCATACTGAAGATAATAGACAACCACAGTATCCTCAGTGGGATAACATATTTCAGCTAGGCACGTTACTGGGGTACATTAGGGAATTGGAATGAAATATGAACATGAGGGGATACAAAAATCTATCAAATCATTATCGCATCATATCACGATTGGATCTTTATTCAAGGGTTGTATGTAACAATAATATGATTAATTGCGTGGTTGCCTTTCCGGAATATGGATATGCTGTTTGAGGATGTGTAACTTGCAATGTCCGTCTACTTTAACAACCACCGTTATCAACATCATATGCATTGCCCCGTTGGCCAGTGAATCGGACTTTCGATATATTGTTTTTAATCATTATTTTTATGAACTAGTTCGCAGCGTGAAGGCACACCTAATGGTGTTGTTCGGAATCGTTTAATAAAAATTACCACTTTGGCGTTTATCAATTTTGAACTCTTGAAAATAGATTCAGCACTTGTTACGTCAAATCGATAATCAGCAAAATAACATATATGCAGTGACGTCGTACCCAGGAAGCCAACTGTAAGTGTCAAATATTATTCCTTTTATTCCTATTACTTTCGAACAAGGCCGAATACCGATACGATGATTTTGTGATATTCATAAACATATTTCGACTTTGATAAATCCAGCACTTACTATTTAACATTTGATCGGAAATAAAGTACAACCATATGTCTTGTTGTCTCTGCTATTTTGTCCTCATGGGTCATGTGTATAGACCCATAAGTTTCACGTCCGTGTCTTAGCTCTAAACCAACACATGGGAGCACACTGCCGAACACACACACACACACACACACACACACACATACATACACGGCATTAACATAATCATCGTTATCAGAGACAAAGTAGAACAGCACCCAATGCAGATATTCCAAATATGAACGACCCTCTGTTCCTCTGGACGAAAGACATTAATCAAACTGAACGAAGCGCATGGCAAAGCATCTGAAGTGCAGCACGGCATCAATAAAGAACTTTCCATTAACAGTGCCTTTCAAGCAGCATCAATTAGTCTGCTTCTGGAAAGGAAATGCCACAAGCCGGCCCTTTGAACAGCATTCATATATTCATACGGTGATCTCACAATACTCGAATGCGATTGACCACATGATGCAAAACAGCACATTCTATCATTAGGGCGGCCGGAGAAATTTTAGATGCAATGCGTTATAAAAATCCATATAAATCATACCCATATGCATTGAAAGAACAATATGCAACATGTTATATTGCTCGTTACAGCAAGAGTGACAATTGGAACGCTTCGTGTTGAGATGATAAATGTGAGGAATGCTGCGTGTAATAAGTCCAATAAGAAGCTGATTGCCGTCATCTGTCTTGTTCTAGCTGTCGCAACCTACCTAGATCCACATTGTATAAGGACACAACGCTTGTTTGATTTCTCAACAAACACAGAGTGATGCCCATACTCGGCTCTGCCTGGAGTTCATTCAAGGCATTGTCGACAGCAGCATATTATGGGTTCTTGAGTTTACCATAGGATTTCCGATATCTTATTGATTTTCATTGCGTCAGAATACAAGAGTCAGCTGACCGATTCCGGACACATTGTATGATGAGACGTGCATTTATTAAACCAAAACGATGAACACATAAAAATACATGAAGTAATAAAGATCTGTCTCAAACATGGGTGAAAAGTGGTACTGATGCAGAGCAATAGCACACCAAAATAAGCAGGTATCCTAGATAAACATGCCCCTTATGTACTTATTGAATAGTGTACCGACCACTTAAACGTTGGTTTGATGACGTTTTCAGTGAGCACCAAGCTTGCCAAAACATTATCATTAGCATTGTTCAGCGTCCTGAATATTTTCCCATATGTTTTGTTTGTTCATAAAAAGGGTTTGACATCACCGACAAGCTTCTATCGTCTTTCTATTTCAGTTTACCATAACAATTCACCGTGCTAAAAGACATAGAAAACATTTGTCGCCGGACGAGATTGCTGGATTTTTCACAAGCCTGAAATCAATTATACGGCGAGGATGAATGTAATTACACAATTTAATGGGAGACACTGGAGAGGTTCAACTTGGAATTATTTGCTTTATATAAATGTGCCTCATTATGCCGCCACAGAGAATGTGCAGCATGATAATTTATTGAGAACATTACACCAATTCATCAAGGGATTACTGTGCCACAAGGTTTATTGCTGTGTTTTAAACCAATGCGTTCGACATTGGCGAAGCAATCAGTTATAACGGCCCATTGAGTGAACACAATATTGGTACAGTCACACCATTCTGTAAGGGAAGGAAAATATACCGAGGACGCTTGACAGTTCACCATCATCAACGCCATCATTCAATTCGTTTATGATACTGAAGGCAATATACCTTATTGTGGTTTTGGCAAGATAGGGATCAAATGAAGAACTGGAGCAGGAGGCTACGTGACGATTTCAACAAAGAGAATCGTACAACAAGAATTGCTATGATCTCGTAAATCATGATAATTCCATTGTTTGTAGTTTGTTGTTCCAATATGTGTAAGACATTTGCTGGCGTACATATATGATTATAGGTCACCATCAGGATCACCGTTTCATGTTAATGACAAATGATAGGATGCGTCTTTTTGTAACTTCTGTTTATAACCCGACTATCGCTGGTTAACAAAGATGTAATTGCAGCTGCCTCTCATTGTGACAGGCGTTTCCCTGTATCGGGGAGCCAGTCATGTGAGCCTTAAATCAGTCATAACAGGATGGAACGTTACAGCGGATGTCTGTAGGGCTGCACGTCTGTAGCTGATGTCTGTAGGGCTGCATCGTCACCATGAAATAGAATTGCTAATGTAAGTATATTTTTTTCTTGTGGTACGGCGCCGTATTACACGATGATACCGGGCATGCTATATAACTGCTGTGAATAGATTAAACCATCCTGAGACTTTTCTATACCTTATACCCTCATTTATTCAATAGATCGGTATATACAGTGCATAAATGTCCGCACAATTAAAATTATCATGTGTATTGAGGTGGGTTAATGTCATTCACAGTCCGCTCAATGGTAAAGAAGCACCCAATTTTTGTCTGATACCTTCCAATCCTTATTCATTTCCACGTTGGATCAGCGCGTTTTTTTCATCGATTGAAACAGTCTGGCACACTTTTACGGATCTAGCCTTAATTTCGCTCCCTCTTCATTTGGGTATATTTTGTGACCTCAGCTAAAACGAGTTTAAACTCATGATCCGAGATCTTACCATCTTCAAGTACTGTCGATACACTCTCAGCAATGGTATTCAATTTGCTCTGCGCCAGAATGCGGATCTGATCATGTTTTTTTCACCTTGATGGGTAGTCGCTGAATTTTTCAGCAATTCCAAGTAGCCCTCAAGCGGCTCCTGTAACTCCCAACACTGTGGCAATAGGAATGGCAACTATCGTAGACATTATACCTACACCACTTGCGTCAAGAAACATACCAACAGTAACTATAGCAGTGTCTTCTGCACGCCTATATTTTTTGTACAAAGCACAATATTTTTCAATTTCTTTCTCAAGGTATTGCTTCTTGAGACTGATTTCATTCAACCGATAGCAGTGCCCTGGATTCTCATCAGGCAGCTCCGGATATAACAGTGCCATAGGAGTGGTTGGTTGTTGTTTCATACTGCTGTTGTATACATAAGTCTATATGTCAAGTTCAATTAGGCCTGATACTAATGACATTGTTGCCTGGAAAGCGCTACCACGTGTTCTGAAACTGATTTGGTCACCTGCAGCCAACTCGAGAGGTTTGGTTAACACTTGGACCCCAACATATTCGTTCCTTTGTTTGGCTATATAACAGCTTGTTTGTTGGACACGATTAACAACAATAGTTACGGCGTTGTGTCCTCGTTAAGAAGTCTGTTGATCGTTTCCCTGATACCGTTAATTTAGGTTCGCAGACGTTCACGGTTTTCAGAGGCAGCCTCAAAACGGACACGCCGCAGATACTGCAGCTCTGCAAACTAATTTGCTGGGAATGTCCATGCTCGACTATCACCCCTCCCTTCCTCCTCCAGGCTTGCCATTTTAGCTAGGTTGTTGACCAGCTCACACCTCTGGGTCTGCATAGCCTTGTCAAGCCCTATAAGCTCTCGGTATGTCAGACCATCTGTCTGTGTGCCCACGTCTTCTATAGCGTTAAGAACGTCTTGTTCCTTCTGTGCCACCTGTTACATTCATGGCTTCAGAGCCTCTCATTTCTAAATTCTCCGCTGCTTTAGCAGCTGCTCGGTCGACGCCTTTGAGGGCTTTTGCTTCCTTTTGTGACACCGCTTGTCGGGACCACTCAGTGAACCCCGAACAATAACAGACGGCTTTAGGTCCCCCCCCCCTCCCCAACCAGCTATTGTTTGAAGTGAAAGCGGTTTTTTGGTAGAAGAATTTGTAATACTCATGTCAGGGTAGTCCTTCAAACGTAACTCTCCTCCAACAAGTTCAAACTTTCCATAATCGCGACCGAGGGGGGTGTGTGGCCTTTTTTAGCCATTGCATTGTAATAATCATTGACAGCGCTTATAACTAATCGCCCTTCCTGTGATAGAGGATGATCTATCTCATTGTCCACTTCTATAACAGGTGGGAGAGAAGGGGCCTCTGGGATAGGGACCACAGGGAACAACTCATCCTCTCTTCCAGCGTCGTGCCAATCCTCCTCCACTACGTCTTTAAATGTTGGGTTATCAAACTCTTGTTATTATGTTAAAGATATAATTGTAAATTAGCATTCAACATGTCGAGTACTTACTGCAGCAATCTTAATCCATACCGCCGGATACGCGAACCCTCTGGGTAAAGGGTGTGCGACAGTGTGTAGTTATTACAAACAATCTAAGCACTATTGACAAAAACCACTATTGACGCTTCCCCAATCTAGGAGCAGACGACGGCATTTTTCCAGGGACAGCACGCTGACCTCGACTAATGTTAACCGCAGCGTTGTGCAAAACCTGGGTCCCGCCGTGGATAAGAAAATGACAATCAAGATTTCTGGCAATGAGGTCATGTCGATTGATGACATCGATGTGTATCACTGTTACCACGACTTGTGGCGGACTGCACAGGAGAGACAGGGCCTCCAGTATCAGGGCATTGACACATCAAGTGACAGAAACACAACTGAGATACGAGTGGGGGCAGGAGACAAGGATGAGGCTGAGAAAGTGGACAAGACCATAGCCGACGCCTATGGAAGCAGGTTCCACATTCCGCTCCTCCAGAGCCACATGCCATTCTACCACAGTGCACTTAGTGACAGACTGGAATACGAGCTCACATTCAACGACTACAGCCACGTGATTCACGCAACAAGCGACACCGACGTCAGCTACAGGATTGATGGCATCTCCTTAGAGTATGACATGGTTACCCAACCAGAGTTGGCCCGAATGATACGCACCCAGTACCAAGGTCGACTTGCAATTCTGTATGACCGTGTGCTTCGTCACAGGAAGCTTGCATACAATTCAAGAGATGCACTGTAGAACATCAAGCTGAACGTGCTGGCTCGCAGCATGAAGGGGATCCTACTGCTATTTGAAGACCCAGCCAATGCCTCATTCGTCAGGAAGACAGAGTCGTTCTACAACCCAAAGATTACGAACGTTCAGGTGACCATTGAGAGCATCCCCAACCAACTTTATGCCCAGGGCATGCGTGGCTACCAGCAGCGGGATGAGGTGAAGAAGGCCTTTGCAGGAACGAGTAAACGAGACCCCAGTGTAGCAATAGCTGCAAAAGACTTGGCATTGTCGGACGTTTCCCTAGGAAAGTACCTAACTAGTAAGTATGCTCTGTGGCTCGACTTAAGGACGAGTGATGACGACCAGCTCCACGGTAGTGGCAGGGCCGTAGAGAATGCGTCTGGGGATATCACCATTCAGATCACAAAATAAGGCGGCCGGTGCATTGTCTATATGTATATTGTTATGAATGAACAGCTTAACATTAAAGATGGCAGGTTCTTCAGGGCAGTCTACTAAGTTAACATTTCCAGATGGTCCCTGTTCGGTCATTGTGTGTGGGCAGACAGGATGCGGGAAAACCGCATTCATTCACAATCTACTTGAAGGGCCCTTCTTCGGTGCCTTTAAGCATATTGTAAACCTCTGCCCTACCATACGTTTCAATGAGGCCTATCAGCCACAGCTAATTACAGACCTAGAGACTGATCCGTTTGTTGGACACGTGCTAAGCACTGGCAGTTGTGAGCTATATCATCGCTATGGTATGTTTTTAGCTCCATTAACCGCGACTATAACAACAGTTGTGCACTGTCAATTTGGAAAAACAAATGTAGTAACCACCGCAGGGGGAGAGGAAGATGAGGTAAACACTACTACGCTAAAGCATTTGCTTAACTCCGCTATAGCATTAGACCCAAATTTGATGTGTTTGGGAATAATAAGGTTCACCAAGCCAATCTCTTATTTCTTTCTCATGACGTTGTAAAACGCCGGACTTACAAGTATGCCCTTACGGTGGTGTATTTGGCCTCAAGCTACAAGGCGGCTGAGCCATTGACTACAAAAGAATCTAAGAGGTCACAGGTGCACTCAAAAGGATATACAAGCGAGGGCCTCTGCATTGGCCTAAACTACTTTAGGTCGACCCCGGATGGGAGTTTATGGAGCAGTGAATCAGCTGCTAGCAAAACATGGAGTCTCAGTCAGGCGCGCCGTGCGAATATCCATAGAGACCAGTCTATAGTGGAACGCTTTAAACGCACACTTGCTGAACGACTCTTTTGAAACCATTATGCCGTAGAGTTAAGGGATACTGGGAAACAATTGACTGAGTTGGTTTCACGACTACAGGCTGTAGTCTCTGCGATAAATAAAGAGGTGACCCGCTTGACTGGATGAAAACTTAAACATGCTATAAAGGCAAAACGAGTTGCACAAAAACCCTCTTCAGTCGTACCAGGGCACCCGCTGGGGGTCAAAGAGCAAAAGCTTCCCTCTGCTGTTTGCGTTCGCTACCTCTACCAGCTTGGTGAGGTAGAGCAAAACCACAGGCGTCAGGCCACTGACCCTGTGTGCTCACTCAATGTTTACCAGATTGGACGCTCTGTTGCTAAATCTGGTGAGCCTGTACCATACTATTAGTTAGATGGTCCACTCTGTGGCTTTGTAAAGGGGGAGCTACTTGTGGTGCCGTTCGATACCCAGTTGCCACCAGACGGTATTCTCAATTAGACAAATAGATATCTATATACATAACAATGGAAGTATTTGAACAAAAATGCCCATGGATATTACTCGGAAAGAAAGACCCCTGTTACAGGCCCTGTACGCAAGAGTTTTGTAACTTACACAGATATAAGATAAAACATAGTGTCGTTCATTGTCCTTTGCGGGTTGTCAGAAGGGTATAAAAAATAACGTAGGATTGTGTATGGATTGTGGGTTCGATAAAGTCAACCACAATCATGTTTACCAAAAGAAAAAAAAATGATTCACAACAGCCTATAGCCGGGGACACTGAGCCTAAAAAAGAACCGGGATTTCCTGTGTATAAAAATAGAAATCCTGTGGCCCTGTCAACAAGGTCACAGTCCGCTCGCTGTCTATTCCCTGTCTTTTGTGTATCATAAAATTTCTTGTTAGAAATATGGATCTGTATAGTAAACATGGTAGCACACCATACACGCAAAGCTTTAAACGATATGCCACGCAGCAATGAATTTAACCGCGTATACAATGAGATATTTGCTAGATTATAGGCTGGGGATGGGGCATGTCGAGCAGCCCCAGGACCCATCCCACGTACCCCCACTCCACGCACCCCAGACCCCGCAACCCAGTCCCCAGTCCCTACACCACGTTTTAAGTTCACGAAGACTAAGTGGGATGTTAAAATTTATTTGCGTGAATGGATGAGGAACGTTCCTGAGTCTCACCCCCCTTGGCTCGGACCTTATGATGTTCTTTAAGGCATGCGTCGGAAGATGCATAAAGTTTTGACTGATGAGCTGAAGGAGCTAGGTAGAATCAAGTGTTATTTTGCCCTTAAAGTAAGCCTTATGAATCACACCGATGATGGCAGCACTGAGCATGTTGAGCCTGTATTGCATAGTAAGCAGCAGGTGGTTCTCTCCTCAGAAGATATTAACAATGCGCTGAACCAGTGTAATGCTAATATGTAATCTGCTGACTGGTACCCTCCTTCTTGTATTTTATCTGCGCGTCTCTGTCTTTGTCTCGGCTTGTGGTTTCCGCATGTTCTCTCTATGTTGTGTGATGTTCTGATTCTAATTGTGATTTTGTTTGTTTTTGTGGGTCTGATGCTGTCGTATTTATAGTGAAAGATGTGGCTTGATGTGGTGAGCTGTGATTGGCTAATTGGGTTCTTGGGGTCCTTATCACGTGCTTTTAATTGGAGATCAAACGGGTCTATGTTAATTGTTATGAGAATTGACGGGATTCGAATGTTTACATCAAAGGGTTGTACTTGCTAAACCGGGATTATATAATTTGGAAACTGATCCGTTCGGAACATTAACTTAAAAGGATTATAAAGGTTTATGTAAATTGGACAACAATAAATCTGGTACGAGTGAAAAGGGGTGAATTTCATTAGCCTGAATTGGTTTAGTTTTCATGTCCCGAGTGGCAAAAAGGTTGTAAATCTAACAGAAATTTTTGGGAGGGATAGAGAGGTGGTGGGTGTATATGTTTGTAAGTGTATGTGTGTATGGATGCGTTTGTTGGGGTGTGAAACTAATATCCAAGAGCGGTTGGAGAAGTGGACCAATAAAGGGTCCAGTTGGGAATTTGAGTCAGTCACAACTGTGGATTGATATTGCGAACTACCTGCCATTGAAAGGTGGCTCCTAACTATCGCTACCGAGTAAGCTGGCAGCTAAGAAGGCGATCATAACGTGAAAAACACAAACGACCCATACTGCATTCTATATCATATTCAATCGGTTCTGCATCCGGTTGCTAAACACCCACAGCGACCATCAAATTATAATATTCAGCGGCTGTTAACCCTGTTGGAAGGTAATGGCGTAGATTATCCAACACTGACAAAATGCTCTCTGAGCACAACCATGAGTGTGTGGGGATAGGGCAAACTGCTGTGCGAGTGGATATGCCTGAGGAAGGGAAGAACATATTATCCTTCCAGAACTGGAAGAAGCATCTGGCTGCCCCTTATGTTATCTACGCTTGACTTTGAGGCGCTCACGGTGAAACTTCCAGGCCCTGCGCTTGATGCTACCAAGAGCAACACGCAGAAAACACAGGAATATGAGCCATGTAGTTACGGATATGTAGTTGTCCGGTGTGATGGTCAGACCGAACCCCCTGTGGTGTATAGAGGAGGCATCGCCGTGGAGAAATTCTTGCAAGCCCTGCAACAGGAAGAGCTGAAGATCAAAGCAGATCTGTCAAAACCTGTCCCAATGCGCATGACGCGAAAGGATAAAAGAGTGCACAGGGCAGCAACCCGTTGTCATGTGTGTAAAAAAGAACTGGGTTGGGACTCTTTCCGCGACCACTGCCAGTTAAAAGGTAAGTACAGGGGGGCAGCCCACAACGTATGCAACCTTAAGCTACGGTTGAATCCTAAAACAACGCCCGTGCCTGTAGTATTCCATAAACCTACTGACTCCCACCTCTTGATGCAGGCCGTAAGCAAGGTGGAAGGGAAGATCAACTGTGTCCCAAACAATATGGAGAAGTATATATCCCTATCAATCGGACAGTTACGCTTTATTGGCAGTGCACAGTTACTCCTGGTCTCACTTGACAAGCTGGTGTCTGCAAATAAACCAGAGGCATTTACAGCGACAGCTAAGTATGAGCCTGATGAAACGAAGCGCCGGCTGCTACTGCTCAAGGGAGTGTATCCCTATGAGTTTATGGGTGGCTGGGATACGTTTGATGCCTCGCTACCGCCAATCCAGGAGTTCTACAGCAAGCTCTCTGAGGAGGGTATATCTACTGCAGACTGTTAACATGCACAGAAGGTCTTGAATGTGTTCGGGTGTAAAAAAACATGGGTGACTATCATGACCTGCACCTGCGCACAAATGTACTACTTTTAACTGATGTCTTAAGCAGTATGGCTTAGATTCAGCTGACTACTATACCACTCCCGGCCTTTCATGGGATGCGCTTCTAGGGGTGGAGCTCGAGCTTCCCACCGACTATGACAAACACCCATTCATTGAGAAGGGCCTGCGCGGTGGCATAAGCATGTTATCACGTCGCCACACTAAAGCTAATAACCCGCACGTAGGTGGCTTTGAGCAGAATAAGCCAGCAAGTTATATCCAGTACCTTGACGCTAACAACCTGTATGAGTGGGCGATGAGTCAACGCTTGCCTACTGCGGGTATTGAGTGTGTGGATCGGTCGGCCGATCTACAGATACAGGACCATCCCGACAATGCCAAAACCGGATATAAACTCGAAGTTGATCTGGAATACCCTGCAGAGTTACGCGCACGCGCACGCACGCACGTACACACACGCACGCACGCACACACACACACACACACACACACACACACACACACACACACACACACATACACACATATATATATATATATATATATATATATATATATATATATATATATATATGTATATATATATACATATATGTATATATTTAGACGCAATAGCTCACGAAATACAATTTCAATGAATACATTCTGTGAGCAGCAAGGTTTGAGACCTAGCGAGTCGATTGGATCAAGTGTCGTTGATTTCACCTATGAGAGCGACATGTCTAATGCAAGATCTGTTTTGGATCATTTAATAATATCTGAAAATATATTGCCGTTGTCTCAAGGTATACATGTACTCATGATGGGGACAACTTATCTGACCATAGCTCTGTTTGAATGTCAATGTAAACCGCATCGTAGCATATCCAGTAAGATTAAGTGGTCTATTGCCGATGAAAACGGCATCAGCAGTTATAAACGCCACCTGAGCGGATTTTTGTCAAATGTCAAACTACAAACATCTGTTGCTACATGTACCATATCTGGTTGTAAAACGCATAATGAAATGATTGACAAATACTTCAATGATATAATCAATGCATGTGTTCAAGCTGGAATCCACAGCTCGTTGGCAAAAGGTGGCCGAAAGAGAATAGCGGGTTGGGGCGAACATGTCGCTCTTGCTAAAGAAAGATCGATATTCTGGTCACGTTTATTGGTTGAAAATGGGAGCCCTTGTGTTGGAATCCTTACAGACATTAAATGCAAAGCTAAAAGGGATTACAAGCGTGTTTAACGCAGCATAATCCGCAAACAAGAACAATATGCGGCAGGTGGCATGGCGAACGCTCTGCTCAATAATCATGAGCGGGATTTCTGGCAGGAGGTGAATAAGAAAATTCGAAAACCGGCAGCTGTGCCGTCTCTCATTAATAATGTTCAAGGGGACAAAGATATCTGCGCTTTGTTTAAGGACAAATATAAAGAATTATATAATAGCGTTTCTTACGACGAATCCGGACTGTCACAAGTTCAGGAGCTTCTCTCAATAGATATCCATTGCCAGTGCAACGTGGGCAATTGTACCGCTGCTCACTATGTTAATGTAGATCAAGTGAAAAGGGCAGTGAGTAGGCTAAAATAGGAAAATCGGATGCAATTAACTCATTTTCATCTGATAATATCATAAATGGCTGCGATGAACTGTATATCCATTTGTCATTGTTATTTAGCGCTATGATGTCACATATGTATTCCCCCGAGGGCATGTTGCTATCCGTCCCTATCCCCAAGAATAGGAAGAAATCGATGAATGTTAGCGAAAACTACCGATCCATAGCCATCAGTAGCGTAGTAGGAAAATTCTTGACAATATTTTGATTGAATCTTATGCTGATATTCTTCAGACAAGTAACTTGCAATTCGGATTCAAACCATCTCATTCGACGGCGCAATGTACATTTGTTCTCAAAGAGATAATTGAATACTATGTTGGTCATGGCTCTCCATGTAATGTGATGTTATTAGATGCTTCTAAGGCTTTTGATCGCGTTGATTATATTAAACTGTTTATGCTGTTACGCAAGCGAGGCATGTGTCCTACCACAGCTAAGATGATGTTGAACATGTATACGCAGCAACGATTGCGCGTGCAATGGGACAATGAAATTTCGGACAGCTTTAGCTGTACAAACGGCGTGAAGCAGGACGCAGTTCTGTCTCCGATTCTATTCTGTGTTTATATGGATGAACTACTCACCCGTCTGTCACACACTAAAATTGCATGTCATATTGGTCATGAATTTGTTGGGGCACTTGGTTATGCTGATGATCTGTCGTTGATTGCACCCTCATTGACCGCCGCCAAGATAATGATTGAAACATGTGACCAATTTGCGGCTGAGTATAGTGTCGTTTTCAACTCAACGAAGAGCAATTCTTTTTAGGGAAAATGCTTTGCATCTTGGTACCTATGTCGGTAAGGACTGTATTACTAATAATATGAATATAGCATGTTCTAATTTAGTGTCACAAACACATTTGTTGATGTCAAGATTTGGGGCTTGCAATGTGGATGTGAGAAACAAGTTGTTCAACAGTTTCTGTAAAAGTTTTTATTGCTCTCCCTTATGGAGTTTAGACCACCGACAAATAGAGTTTTTTTGCCGAACTTGGCGAAAATGTATTAGGCGCGTCTTGAAGCTCCATCCACAAACGCGTTCCATATACTTACATCTTTTGACAGGTCAACAACCAATCATTAAACAGTTAATGAAGCGCTATATCATGTTTCTATGTAAATGCATAAGCAGTGGTAACAAGGTGTTGTCTTTTGTGAGCAGACTCTGCGCATTTAGTTATTCCACCGTTGCTTGCAATCTGAGAATTGTTATGTCCACCATTGGTATCAGTACTAACGCTATTTTCTCAGCAGAAATCACGCCGAATGAGTACCTACTCAGGTTGAGTGAGAATGAAATAGACATTAAAGTGTTAAACACTATTTCATTATAAAGAGAGCTCATTATGCAACATTTCTTGCACTGATTCTTTACAAATCTGTACGTTTATATGTACGAAATAAATGCTATATATATATATATATATATATATATATATATATATATATATATATATATATATATATATATATATATATATAGATATATATATATATATATATATATATATATATATATATATATATATATATATATATATATATATATATACTAGCAATTGATATCTGATAATGGCATAAGTTGTTGTAGCTCTATTTGATGAAGTTACCATACAATAATTCACAATAACGACCTAGACCATAAAACAGGGTAAACTTGTTACAAATGAGCATAAGGCACCTCATTGACAAATCACGGTTTCATACCTTCACACTCAAAACCTTTCCTTATGTTGTCATATAACCGGTAATATTCAAGAACATGATATTACATGGATCAATTTTATCTGCAATTTTCATTCCTTACAACACCGATGCTGCACTGCAAGCACCGGCAACATTGCTCTATCATTCATTGGTTTCTGGTAGTCTACCAGTTCTTCGAAGTATAATTCATGCCCCAATTGGTGTTAACGACGTTAATTATAACTATAAAAAGTCTAGACTGCCTAAGCCAGAGAATTAATCGGGCTCCTATAGTTCATGATTAACGAGATAATCAAATTGCATGACTGGCAGTAATCGAGAAAAGCTTATCTAATTATCTTTAACGAGATTATCTTTGATCTAATGCTAACAACAGCATGTTTGATATGGTTATAAAAGCAGTTTATCGTCCTCTCAGAGAAAGGTTTGATATGGCGAGTATGCATGTTCCTCGGCAAGAGATACTTAACAGATGGGAAGCAAAAAGGAAGCTCTTTGGCGTCGTGCACCAGTCTAAAAGGGAAAGGAAGGTACTGGCAGCACCGTGACAAGTAAGGCTCTCTCTTTTAATAAAAAGATATGATGAGGCAGATAGAGAGAGAGAGATATATATAGATAGAGATAGAGAGATAGAGAGAGATAGAGAGAGAGAGAGAGAGAGATATAGAGAGAGAGAGAGAGAGAGAGAGAGAGAGAGAGAGATAGAGAGAGAGAGACAGAGAGAGAGAGAGAGAGAGAGAGAGACAGGAGAGAGAGAGAGAGAGAGAGAGAGAGAGAGAGAGAGAGAGAGAGACAGAGAGAGATAGAGAGAGAGAGAGAGAGATATATCTCTAGAGAGACTATAGAGAGAGATAGAGAGAGAGAGAGACAGAGACAGAGATCTCTCTCTCTAGGAGAGAGAGAGAGAGAGAGATAGATATATATAGATAGAGATATAGAGAGAGGAGAGAGAGAGAGAGAGAGAGAGATAACAGATATAGAAGAGAGAGATAGACAGATCTAGATATATATATAGAGAGATATATATATCTCTATATAGATATATCTATATCTATATCTATATATATATATATATATATATATATATATATATATATATATATATATATATATATATATATATATATATATATATATATATATATATATATATATATATAGCATCGATATTAACTCGAGAAAGTACTGTTGCTGGTTAGCACCGTGGCTGTGAATTATTATGGAAGGTGATCAGTGAATGGCCTGTTTTATCGATATCATGCGCAGAACAATTTGACGATTTCTTTTTATACGATATCTGACAATACAGAGGATTAGAGGTTTGCCTGACAATTATATACAGTATATGCAGCATTATTTGTGATCGTTGCATTGCCATATCACTATATGTTTGGATTGCTTGTATTTGGTAGGGTCGACTATTTTGTAAACAAACAACATTAGTTTGAGTAGTCACAGTTTTCTGGATTGTAAGATTTGCGCTTTGATATTTTTCCGATGGTAAAATGACTGGGTCAGAATAACGGGATTAATTCGAAAATTGTCTCTAAACATCCGGATTGAAGTTTGATTAAACCTGAATCTGAGAAGCTTTTAACTGACAGCATATTGTTACTTATGCGCCGTAAAAACGGGAATGACGAGGGTTACCGATGTTAACAGGACGTACATACAAATATCGGGCACATTTGGCACAATTATGAAACATTCCATGCAATAACTGCTACATTATAATCAGCATTCGAACTTTTATATTGTTGCAAGGGTTTATTCAAATGAAGTCTTGTTTGCTCCAATGATCACACCTAGATCAGTAGATAACACACACATATCACGCGGCACAAATACCTTCTCTGTTGTTCGTCCGTGAAGTATTTATAACATAGGCGCTTTGTTGGCTTCAATATGACGAAACTTATTGGTGTAAAATCTTTATTAAGCGTACGTCATCACTGGCTTAGGCTACACATGCATAGATAAATACATAGTAATAAGCCGTATCCTGACGTTATGATCATTAAAGTATCGTGCACGTCTATGTGAGTCAGCATTGTGCTATATTAGACTCGAAGTACTTGAAATGATCCCGTCTATTAGTTTGAATTTGACAAAAAGTGTGTAACGTATGGTAAGTGTCATTTGGGTTACTGCTTGTTGTATTCATCACTAAAAACATTTCACACCATTAGGCATCAGTATTGTTAAACACAATTGCTCAAAGTGCCAAGTAAACGGCGAATTGGCTACGTGTCGCATTGGATACGCCTTGCGTTTGTGTCTTCATTCATCACTTAATGTGCGTATCAATTCGCTACACGGCACATAGAGGAAGACGCATGTGATTAACTCCTGGTTCAGAAATGCCCAGATTTATGATATAAACGTTATTCATTAGCATCTAAACGCTCTGGCAACATTACTTTCGTGGTATCACTATAAATTGTACACATTGTACATGATAGGGGAGCAACTATTTATCTGTCATGGATGTTTTGGTGAAAAAGGGAGTTACAAACGGCGCCGTTACTTTCATTTTTAGAAGCGCTCGATGCTACAGAGGAATTCGATGCGTTCCATTGTTAACAACTTTCAATGTGCATTTACTCTGTATTTTGCGCGATAACGTTACAAAGCCGACATAATACAAGCCGTTTCTTCTCTCCCATTATGTGTTTGACTTGTGTATCGTTTACATATGTAAATTAAAGAGTTAATAAGCATCGTATAAGGCCACCTGGCCGTGCTATAAGTCATATATAGGCTTTCCTTCTGTATCAACTCCATTTGGATATCATGGGCAATCCGTGTTCTGCTTTTTTATTTCGTAAAAAGATACATATGACGCATAGGGATACAGTCTACTGAGCCTTTACATCGTCCTGCTTACAGATTTCTATAACTAAGCTGAGACCATTGTTTATTTGTATTTTACGTTTGATAGATACCCTGAAATAGAAAGGTGATGATGAATAAGGATAACGACAACTACGAAGAAGATGATTATGACGATCACTGTCACGATGGCAATTATGACGATGGTGGTGCTGATTATGATGTAGACCATAACAATGATGATTATAATGATAACGATGGCTATTGATGATGCCTTAAACTTAAATGACTCGTTCAATCGCCCCCATCATATGCATTGGGCTCGCACATCAATGAGGAACTAATGTGAGTGTTTGGGTGTTTGTCATTAGAGAATGATTAAATTTGGTGCAGTTAACGGAAATTTTTTTATAATATTATGTGTATATTCAACGTGCGGTAATTTATGCGCATTGAAAATGATAACGACGAAGTTAGCTGACTCAAACAATTAACCTCCCCCTAGGGATAGTATTCAATTCGTACAAAAATCAGGGCTGCATTCGTATATGCTCATTGTGTATCCAAGGACTATATCTTTCTATGCACTCTGTTTTGATGTCTACAATTGCATTAAATATATATCATACAAATGCTCACTAGAAAATATAAACAAGCTTCTTGTCCAGCACACTTCGTGATACGTGCTAGATGATACAGAAATCAGGAACATGATAGTCCCTGGTAATGCATTCTGACCTGCTGCCTTAATTCTGCATCTCACCATTAACCCTCTTGATTTGATATCCTTCAACATTCTAGATGACATCACAGATAACTGAGGTTGCATTCAACAGGTCAGAGTTATTACCGGACTGGGCTAATTCGGGTCACAACCTCGATGAGGATTTTTCAAGCAGGATGACGAAATATTCGGATGTTACAGAATTGATGCATAACTTATGGTATGATTCGATAGGACTGTGAACCCAGACAAATATGTACAACGTATCGCCTTTTATATTAGTGTTGGGAAATGCATCAGTAATCTGTTACTACTGTTGATCGAGTGGGCGGAATAATTCCACACACTGACTTTTCGAAAACAACATCACATTTTTAATCGGCATCACTAGCCTATCTTTATGAAATATTTCTTTTAATGTGATTGCAGTATATGTTATGTTAATTTGCAATCAACCAGCACCGAATGCTACCTTATGTTGCACGGGTCACATATTGCCCAGGATACGATTGAGTTCATTGGACTTCTTGGTACAGACATCCAATGTCGTGGTTTCGCGAGTCAAATAATTCTCCTTTATGAACGGATTATAAAATTCTGTGAATAATGGATTTATTGTGGCCGCATAAAATACCAACGAATATAACCAGGATACCGCTATTGCTGCAGGATAATTCATCTTCTGTAGCGTAACTCTTGAAATGTAATGTTGTTAGCCTGCCCCATTGTGCTTGACTATTGTCCTGTTATAAAGTACAATGTACCGCTTTCATCTTGCACCAGCATTATGTGGCCAAAAATGTTTTGCATTGCATTGAATTACCTCATAAATGTGAAAGAAAAGGGTCCGCTAACTTGTCATTATTCAATAGCGGCCTTGCCAATTCGGAAATATTGCATATAGCATGTCATTCTCCCACTATATTGCATCCAACGGCGGAAGTGAAGTGTGCTATTAACAATTGATAACCAAGACAATTTCAACGTAACAGGCATCAAGGCGGTAGAAATGATTATTTGGCTATCTTATGTGTCCTGTCGGAGAATAGGAACTATATATATACATGTTAGTAATGCAGCCCCAGCATTTAAATTCATGTCAATAAGCAACTGAATAAAAGTGCGAAGTGAGGAAATGTCTTCACGGATGGGCATAGTAGTAAATGCCTGTTCGCTAATATGCAATAAAACATCTATCATCTTAACAACTTATCCCTATGGCAAAACGTTTGCTTATTAAATAGTGAAAAAAGCAAGTCGCAAACCATTGGCATTGAAAGACTTCACTAAACTACACAAGAAGATGAAGTGCTAAGTCAAAGAGCGTTGCAAACTGAACGTGCATTTATCAACCTTTCCAGATGAAATAGGCTCAAAGCAAATCACTTTGTCACTGATTATCGTGCTGGGTTCGGGTTATGGATAACAGACACAAGACGATCTCATCTGCACATGATTTGCGTGTCAACAAAATTCCTTCCAAACATTCAAATTTACTTGATTTAAATGCTCAAATAATGCAAAACAGCTAAGCGTATCTTCAGGGAGGCCTGGGCAATTTTAGACGCAATGCATCGCATCTTACCTGGACACACATTGTATAAAGACAATGCTTCGTTGATTACTCAGTAAACATAGGAAGATGCCACGTACTTGTTCAAGGCATCGTCGACACAGAACTTTATTTAGAATATAATGCGTCCTTTAGTGTACCATGACATCAGGATGATTTTCATATTTTCAGAATACTTGAATCAAGGGACCGATGTAAAACACACGATACGATGAGACATGCAGTTATTGAACTCTAACGTTAAGTATTGCACATTTGAACGTAATGAGGTGGGTAGAATACAACAGGAAGTGGAGCTGGGGTGGGCGTAAGCTGGCTCCATAAAGACACTGAGTTGATATGGTTTTCATGCGAAATGGCCGTATATTGTCATTGCCATCTAAATTTAACATCTTGACAGATCGCAAGTGACTGGTAACTATGCTGTTTATTGCATACAAGCTGTAAATCTCATTAAATGACCAAGGTATCATTCAGAAAGTACAAATCAATTCACATGAAGGGAATAAAGCTCTGGCGTTAAACTGTTAAAACATCTGCGTTACTCAACTATGGCTGTTTACTAGTACTGATGCAGATCACTATCACCAAAGTAACCAGGACAAACATGCCACTTGTGCGTTAATTGAAAAGTTTCCCGACCACTTCAGTTCGATAATAATCAAGAGGAAAAGGCGTTCATTGCCCTTGACGATACGGCGTGAAAAGTATAGGAAGCGAAAACGTCGATTTTTGAAATCGATGGATATGACTTAAAATACAACAGTAATTGTATGGTTTAAGGGGATCAATTTACAAGGAACCACCAAAAGGCTTTTCCGCTCGCATCGTTGATATTTGAAATGATTCTTAATTCCAGATTTCAAGGATTAAACAGAAATTCTATGCAGTGTGCTAGAATGGTGTGTTGTGAAGGTCAATAAGTACTTTCGGAAATATTATAAACCATTCCAAAATATTGGATTCCATGCTTTGTTGTGTATAATGTCTGGGCTTGTTGATGTTTCTTCGCCAAAAAATATTTCATTTTTCAAAATGTAGTAATGGGTCAAACTCCATCAATACGTTCAGCTATCGAATTGATGAGCACACTACTGTTATGAAAAAATACGCGAAAACCTAACATAGACAGTAAGAGATAATATGGTCCACATACCTACCAAGATTCGGACTCTGAGTGCCCTGCTATCTGAGTTTACTAATATCCAATAGTTTCAGTGAGTCTAGTGCTCGACTAGCTCAACAATATATTATTACTGGTACTGTTAAGCGTCAAGAATTACTGCTCATAAGTTTATTTGTATACAGCAAGAGCGTGACAGCATCTTAAAGCTGCCATTAGTTTTAAATAATACAATATTTTCATACTTGATGACGCAGAAGACATTTGTCGCTGGACAGGATTGTGGGATTGTTCCAAAACCGGTAATCAATCATATCATACAAGACCATTCCCCTGAGGGTGAGGATGGATGTAAATTCGCATATTGATGGGAAACGCCAAGCCAACAATATAAGTACAACCAGTATGACACATTGTGGGATAAGAGTTGATAGCTTCGCCAAGAGCGCTCACTCAAGCCTTCCGACCGAGGAAATATGTGAAGACGCCATCTGTGAGCCGAAGCGTTTTGTCATAGCGTCTTGTCATAGCGTCTCGTAAAACCACGCGTAATTTTCTGTTTGATTTGGTGCCTAAGTCGCCTCGACAAATCAGATGACTCCATATCTTTAACAGTGACCAAGCCCAGAGAAGTTAAATAAACAGTTCCATATGCTTTAGTCGCCTGAAGTCGGGGTGTATTTCGTGTCATTTTATTATCACCCAACAGCTGCACTGCACACATTGCTCTTTCAATGGGAATGCCATGTGCGTCAACAGAAAGCACATGCCAATCACTAAGAGTTACCTGGTAGTGTACCGTTAGCTTGTCGGTGTATAATAAATACCGCAATTTGCGTTAACCAAGTTAATTAGAATTATAAAAAGCCCCGATGGGTTCATATTGTTTATGCTTAAAGGTATAATCTACTTGCATGACTGGCGGTAATCGCGCAAGGCGTGTGTTATTATCTTAAAAGGGTTTCCCTGCAATCTAATGGTTTCCACATCTAGTTTCATATCGCTATATACGTCGCTGATCGTCACATGTGTAGCAGGCATGATATGGCGTGTCTGCATGCTTCTTGGCAAAGTTTGATTAACTATCCAAAAACTTGGGCGCCGCGCACCTGTCTAAATGAAAATCTATGTACTAGCAGCATCGGCGTATTTTAAGAACTCTGTCTCATAGGTTAATTGTTCAATGAACCATACTTGTTCCGTACATCAACTGCATTATCATGACCGGCCAGAGCTTGTTGAATTAACAAAACCATAACAGCTACGATTGAGGATAATAATGTGTGCATTAAACTTAATGCGTTTATTCGAAGAACACAAATAAAGAAATATGTGTGTTCCAAGTCATTGTTAGTCGAAAGATCTCTCATCGTATTAATATTTCGAAATGCACTTGGTGGTTTTGCTTCACACACTTTCGAGAGTCGAAGCAGTGCCAGTCTTCCATAAAAAAAACCCCTCATCTGAGTCAGCTCAAAAACAGACCACCATACTGTTATCGTGTGTTTCTTTTGTCACGCCCAACACGAAAAGCAATGAACTTATACACGGATGTTATATGAAATGTTCAAATCTGTCGCACCAGTATTGCTACCTTTATCCTCCACAATGATCCTGCTTGCACATTCCCCATCGCGTGGCATGCAGCATTACAGTCTGGTATGTACTATTCGTCTCCGCCAAGCCGTATAGGAACAAAGAGGGCATGAGGTAAAGGGCTTATTGAAGGGAACCTATAGATCGCAATAGCTTAAACAGAGATCTATAGTACAATAGTTCCCCATCTTTTTCTCCGCGTTATCCTATTAAGTAGCGGTACCGCGATCTACCGTGTGAAGAATCTTATCAACACCTACATTTGAGCCCCTCCTTTTAACAGTTATTGAAACCATCACTTTCCCTTACCGATTGAATGTATTGGGCATTTTGACCTTACGTTTGGAAGATATAATATCACAGAACTGTGTATAGGTATCGTTTAATGCAGCCTGACTCCAAGTTGCGCAGTGTTGAATGTAATTATCGCACACGGAGGTTCAGTTGCTGCGGATCGCGTAACAAGCAGAAACTGACTGACTGAATGTTCGGGCAGGAGACGGCATACGAGGACGAGGAATGTATATATCTGACACAGTCTGTGGAGACTGTTTCTGTGGAGAACATTGCTTACTGAAAGAAAATATGACTTTTGTAGGTTACAGCTTGATTTACAGCGGGAGTGTCAAGCACTGCCTTCTCACATCATATTTTACGACGATCATCAACCTATATTTAGTGTTCATAGATATTGCAGTAAATTATTACAATTTACGCAAAAATATAGCAATGTGGATTTTTCTTTGATCAGTTTACCTGTTGGGAAATTACTTAGAAATGTTAAGAAATATTTAAAAGTACTTAATAATCTCGAACATAAAGATTGTTAACGAGGGCTATCGATATATTACAAAACCCTTTAGCTAAAACTGAGCGAATCACTCTAGTGGTAAATCGACCCAGTTGTAAACCGAGTTACCGTATGGCATTGTGTTCGAAGTGTTTTCGGTTGCACTACGAACAGCTGCTTTGATCAACATGACTAACTGACAGGCAGCCTTACTAATCAAGGCCACGGTAATAATCTGCGCAATGTACCGATGCATATAACTCTAGAATGATCACCCGATACTGATTCAACTTTGAATGTACGCCTGTTGCGCTCTATTAGTTTTCATAGCTGTGTGTAATGCCATACATGCGTTATAGAAATTGCACAGAATGCCCAATGTAAAAACTGTAACTGTCAACAACTTGTGCAGAGTAATACTGGTGTGACCTGAAACGACTAACCGAAAAGCGATTTATTTGTTATCATAGTTGCAAGGATATCACATCTTGGCTAATCGTGATACACAACACTTTTATACGTAAATGCGGTGCATAGTATCCGTGGAATATTAATAATATTTTTGAATTATTCCCCTAACACAAGACATCCTGTTTTCTGCTTTAACAAAAGGTTGATGATCGTGCATGGAATTTCAATAGAATGCACAGGTTTTGCATACTCGTATGCATTGCCATGTCTGGTTGGAAGCGTTTTGATATTTGTCGGATTGTTAAATGACTATCAGGATAAATTCTAATATTGCCTCTGAATTTCTGGAATGAATTTGAATTAAATAGAAATCTGAGCAGCTTTTAACTCTCGGGATGTTGTAACTTAAACAAAGGTTGTCAGTGACCGACTCTATCAATCAGAGTCGGCTGAGATCGTCAATACATGCGCATGTTTAATATAATTAAAAACAGGACGGAACCATAACAAATGGCACAACCAAGAAACTTTCTATGGTATAGCGCCTACATACATTACAACATTTATATTGCAGTTGTGGTTAATCTAAATGAGGTTTGTTTGGTCCAATGATAACACCTAGATCTGCATGCACCCAAAATAACACACAAATCCCTGTGTTCTCCAAACAACAGGTCAGACTGAACTTTCTATGCTATAGCGCCTACATCACAATTAGCATTACAACATTTATATTGCAATTGTGGTTAATCTAAATGAGGGTTGTTTGGTCAAATGATCACACCTAGATCTGCATGCTATTGTAAAAAACCCATGTTTAAATAACACACAAATCCCTGTGTTCTCCAAAGATGGCAGGTCAATCTAAATAAATGATGACATACTAGTGCACTTAACTTTAACCAGGGTACGGAATATCATTACCTGGGAGCGATTCGTGTGTTTCAAGCAATAGCATTGTAAACAATGCATTTTAGTACATCTCATGCCATTTAAGATATCGGGTACTGTGAAACAAACTAACTGTTTCTCAGGGATTACGAGCTGCCTCCACACACCAAGAATGAAAGAACCCTCATTCTAACCCGGTAAACAATCGATTTGCACTGCAATGATAATCTCAAATGCAGTAACATATCGATTTTGTTCGACTTAATCAAACATGTTGAAGTAGAAAGTAGGCATGGCATTAGAGTAAACGGTCGAAGAAAGCAATCACGTGTTCTAAACCCGTCGCAGTGTTGGTAATAGTTATATATTATATATATATATATATATATTATATATATATATATATATATATATATATATATATATATATATATATATATATATATATATATATATATATATATATTTATATACATATATATATAAATATATCTATACATATAATAAATTATTATATGTATAGATATATGGCATGATATATATATACATATATATTTATATATATATAAACATATATATATTATATTATATTTATGTCTATACATCAATATGTACTTATATTTATATTCATTTATCGATACGTATATATATACACACATATCTATATGTATACATCTATATATATATGTGTATATATATGCATACAGTATATATACAAATATATATATAAATATAAATATATATATATATATGTAGATATATGTATATATACAAAAACATGTATGAATATAGTTATATATAAATATATATATTTATGTAGATATATGTATATATATATATATTTATATATGAATATGTATACACATATGTATATACATGTATAAACGTATATATATATATATTGTATATTAATATATATAGATAAATTTATATATACATATATATATATATATATATATATATATATATATATATATATATATATATATATATATATATATATATATTTATATTTATATATATATTAGAGAATGATTTAATTTGGAGCTGTTAACGGAAAAAATTTAATAATATTATGTGTATATTCAATGTGCGGTAATTTATGCGCATTGAAAATGATAATGACGAAGTTAGCTTACTCAAACAGTTAACCTCCCCCGTGGGACAGGATTCACTTCGTAAACAAATCAGGGCTGCATTAGTATATGCTCATTGTGTATCCAGGGGCATTTGCTATATCTTTCTCTGCACTCTGTTTTGATGTCTACAATTGCATTAAATTTATATCATAAAAATGTTCACTAGAAAATATAAACAAGCGTCTTGTCCAGCACACTTCGTGATACGTGTTAGATGATACATAAATCAGGAACTGGTCATGCATTCTGGCCTCCTGCCTTAATTCTGCATCTCATCATTAACCCTCTTGATTTGATATCCTTCAACATTCTAGATGACATCACAGATAACTGAGGGTGCAAACAACTCGTCAGAGTTATTACTGGACTGGGCTAATTTGGGTAATATATATATATATATATATATATATATATATATATATATATATATATATATATATATATATATATATATATATATATATATATATATATATATATATATATATATATATATATATATATATATAACTTACCGTTATATAGTGTTCAATCAATCGAAATCTGTATTCATTGCGTCTAAACCGACGACCCGTGAACTGTTCAGTCCCTTAGTATCGTTGAATGGTAAGCAATTGCATTTTGAAAAAATGGATTCAAATAGGATTCAGGGTGAATACAAATTCCAATGAGGATGTTGATATGTTGAGGTAAATGCGATTCTTTTTGGTCGGTCAAACAGTCTAAAACGACATTTCTCCCAATGCTCATTGTGTGAAAAACTTTGAATTTGTCAAATCAACTTCAGCACATTTTATTCTTTACATTTATTTTTTTGTTTGTACACAAGTCATTTAAAGGTAGAGTTGCTTAAAACAATATGTACCGAAATATTTTAGGTGCGTAAAAAGAGCGTGCTTGCCCAATGCTCAACTAATACCCTATATCAGGATTCCCAACATATATCATTAAATCTACCTACTCATTTATAAGAAGAACTCTCCAGTAACTTGTTTTGAATATTTTTTACATGGTATGGTCTGGCCCCATATGAACCCATTTGTATCGCATATTTTGGGGTCCGCATTTGAATGCAAACTAGTATGCATGTTTTACGTACTGCGTAGGGTTAATTTTTGCTGGGCAAAGAATGACACGATCAACATATATATTCTGCTCGTTCGTAATAATACAAAATGTACATGTAAAACCAAAAACTTACTGTTGGATAACACAATCTTGTGGATTATTTAAAAGGACATAAGCTATGCATTGTCATTAATAAGTATCCATATGATGGTAACTTATATTCTATGGAAAAGGACACACCTAACGGCAGAATCTTGCTGCTTGCTGCCGTGTAAAGTCCAGTCCAACTACGCAATATTACCATATTCAGATTTACCGCATGACTACGACAATAGCTCGAACATTAAATGGCTTTGCAAAGAACGCTTCTAGATTGAGGCTTGTAAGTACTAATCCGTTAACGATGTGTGTGTGTGTGTGCGTATTTTTACACATATATATTAATACATATATGTATTATTATGTATATACATATTTATATATCTACAAATTAATATAAATATTTATATATATATATATATATATATATATATATATATATATATATATATATATATATATATATATATATATATATATATATATATATATATATATATATATATTGAATTGTTAATGCGCTTTTTTACTAATAGGCCTTGTCAGTGTGTTGTAACATCTTAAAGAGGGGTTCCAGCCCCGTGTTAGCCGGTACCCGTGGCATAGTGTTAAACTATGTCGCCTTTTGACCCACAGGTTGTGGGTTCGATACCAAGGTATGAAAACCTGACTGGTTCACCATGGCTAGGATGATCACGTTAAATGTCGGTCCCATCTCCGCAAGCGGATGCACCCGACCTGGTAGCTCAATAGTACCTTGCTGGACCTTAGTACTAGCGGCGTGTGTTTTGAAGCCCGAAAATGGTTTGTGCCAAATATAACTGTTAGGTGGCAGAACTGGATTTACCTGAATGCAATCATGCTCTCTGATTGATTTAAAAACTAGCAAAGGTACAAATGTCATCGAGGTTGATGAAGCATTATCCCTGCCTTTAAATAAATGCCGCACAAATGATTGCTTGCTGTCAATATACTCTGAAGATGACATGGAGAGGCTAGCTTGATTGTTTCATAAAACATGAATGCTGTACCTCACAGTTATGATTGATACAAAATACCATAACAGTGTATCTGTGATGGTATTGATATTGCATATTTCGCTTTCACCAAAAGGCGAGGTTGACTAAGAGTGGTCAACTGTGGTGTGAAGTACAGTTTACGACTGTAAAAGAACGGCATGTCCAAACTGATATAGGGCCGAATAGACAAGCACGGTGATCTCCATGAAATGTGCGACGTACGTTTGAGGGAATACTGATCTATATGTATATCTATATATGGACGGCAAGACTTTCACCTGGTTAAGATATAGACAATACAAATTGATACAGGCTAAGTGTAAGCGAATGAATGTTTTTGCGAGATTTTCCAAGCCACTGTCATGCCAAAATGCCAACATGCTGGATCCTCAGATTAAGTCTAACATGACTGGATTGATATTGCCTCACAGCTTAGTGGTGATCCCCAAAGAGGAATTATGTGAGAAAGCGGATGAATGAATTCGTAATGGCTTGCCGAATGAAGACGAAATTATTGTTTCATGTCCTCATTCGGCATCCAATGATGCATTGCTCCATTTGGTACTGTTCGTATTTGTGATGCTGCAGCTCAAATAAACATTTCGTTTATCATGGGACGTGTCATGGTCTTTATGCTGTTCCAAACAATGGATAGAAGAACACCCAACAGACACGTTAATGGGGAACATCGGGTGTTGTAATGACATATGAACACGAGTGGTTACCAAATCAAATCACATTATTATCGCAGCATAAGATCATTATGCAATGTGTTTTACATAGTAAGATCAATTGCGTTGTCGTCTTTCCAGAACATGGCTATATCTCTTCAGGATGCGAAGCTTGCAATGTCAGTCTACTATCACCACAATCAACATCATATGCATCGCCACATTTGCCAGTAAATCTTGCAGCCTTTAAAATAGATTACATACTTTTTATGTTGCAGCACATTGGACGAGTTAGTCAAAGAGTATAAAACTGAAAATAAGTTTATGAAGTGATTGACATTATCCATTCTTTTCTTCTTTAAGAGCATCACTGTGGTGCTTTCTGGATAATCATGCCCCATGTGCGCCAAGTGAATAGTGTCCCAACCACGTGTACGCTGATTTGATGAAAATCGAGAGAATAGTGTGTCATACGTAGCAGATTGAACCCCAGCTTTACTTCCATACTTAAATTAAATATTACTTTGACAAATGCTATCAACCATTTCAACATTTTGAATTACAGTATTTGTGTTAGTCATGCTATATTCAGCATAATGTCTTAGCTTGTTGATCGTTATTTGAGAACAATATTTCATGTTGCAAAATTTAGACTGCCAATTTCTCATTTCTCATACCTTATGCTGTCAGAGATATTGGATCAAGTATATTGCAATTTGATTAAACTTCAGAACACCCGGTTGATTAGCACACACAACATACGCGAAAGATACGCGAAAGCGGACAAGTACGACCACAACTGGGACAGTAAGAGCCATAAGGTCAACATACCTGACAAGACACGGACTCTGATAGCTGAGAGTGCCCTGCTATATGAGTCTGCAATCCAGTTATTACTTGCATACTGCATTCATCTCCTTTGCTTTCGCCGGACAAGATTGCGGGATTCTTCCCAAACGTGGAATCAATAATAGCATATACGACTATAACACTGACGGCAAAGATGAATGTAATCGCGCATGTTGATGGGAGATTGCCGAGAGGTTAGGCATTAAAATATTTACTTCATACAAATGTGCCTCAAGAAGCTATGCAGCTGTGGATAATCTGCAGCATGAGAATATATTACAAACTTTATATCAATTCACCACAGAGATCACTCTGCCCCAAGGTTATTGCTGTGTTTTGAACCAGTGCGTTAATCGTGGGTGTAGCAATAGGATACAATGGAGTGGGGATTGTGTTGATTACAGTCACACCATTCTGTAAGGGAAGGAAATATACTGAAGACGCCTGACAGTTCATCACCATCAACATCAGCAATCAATTCGTTTATGATACTGGGGGCAATATATTTTATTGTGTTTTTGGCAGATAACATGAGTGTCAAAGGCAAGGTGGATATAAAATGACTGGCGCACCAAGTTACGCGACAGTAGATATAATGAGAATCGGTAGAATAAGAATCGTTAGAATGTCGTAGAATATGAATTGTTATTATCTCGTGAGACATGATTATTGAACCCTGGTTTGTCGGTAGTTTTCGGTTCCAATATTATTCAGACAGTTTAAGGCGTTCGTTTATGACTTTATGTTGCTATAAGGCTCATTGTTTTCATATCGAAGACATTTGACGGGATGTGTGCTGTTATGTAACTTCTGGTTATAACCCAACTAACGCTGGTTAATAAAGATGCAGTGACAGCCATTACCCAATATCGGGGAGCCAGTCATGCAGGTCATGACAGGAGGTCTGCAGGGCGGTATGCCCATTAGAAACATGTCACAATACGCTTTCACAAAGAAATGGAATTACTAATGATAGTATGTTTTTCTTGTGGTACTGCGCAAAGTTGTTTTTGATACGTCATTACAGAAATCTTGTCATTATCTTCTCGTGTTATCTTGTCATGCATCTACCAAACAGTGTAATTACATTCCAGGATGGATACAAAAGAAATTAAAATATCAATTGCTTAGCCTAGTTGACCATCACGACAATTAAAACAAAAGGCTAAGTTATCTCTTATGATATGATAAAGTAATATAGCTGACCAACCTGAGTATGACTGCCAAATGACATTGTACTGAAACATCATCCAGGCACAATTGTCATGAAAATGCCCTGATTGTTCGTGCTTCATCTAATACAGCTATATTTGGTTTAAAGTGTGGTTTCATTGCAATTAGTGATCCCAATTTATTGCTCCAAGTTCGGTATTTATATTCAATTTTGGCGGGAGATAATGAGCATAAAACTGTCTACATAAACTTGTATACACTTGCGATGATAACGCAGTCCTTTATTAATCAGAATTCAACCATGCGCTCTGTAATAATAGAAAATTGGTAGTGGTTATAAGCTCTGCAGTGTTGATTAAGCAACACCCTAGACACCTACAGTAATTGTTTTTCGCAGGTAGTATTGGGTTTGCAAGTAAATGATTGATTCTAATATCTTCCAAAGCAACGTGGCACCTTAGGGCTGCCTAAGGATGATTCATAAAGCATAGGAGAACAAAATGGCCAATTGTGTTGAATCAGTAAATTATTGGACATAGCACACTAAAGAATGCAGCAATAGCCATACCCAAACTGTCATAATCACGAGGATTGCAAGTTAAGACATTTGACCTTGTACATATTGTACTACTATCGGTTTACGTTATTTAATGTTATGATATTATTCCATTGAACTATAATGTCAAGTGCCTTTGTGCTTCATCTGTCGACAAAATATTCTTCACTTCTCAATCTTGATGTGATACCAGCTCTCTATTTATTTTCTTATTACTACAATGTAAGTGCAAACCGCCCACCACATGTTAAAATATGTACTTCTAATCACTTACCATAGAGAGCGATGAATCTATATTCATTAGGGAAGTAGTTTTGCAATGTTAGATAGTCAGTGGACGGAACATTGGGCATTGAACAGTCTTTATTATGATTATATATAAGGAATAAACGGATGTAAGATATAGATAAGGCTATGCCCAAGCGGTACGAGATATAATATAATGCATGGAATATGCTAATGTTTTTCATAGATGACAAACATGTTCAAACAAGGAGGGACGCAGTGGGAGGCAGCCTCATCATGAAACAGTTGTTTGCACGATTGTATGGTTCGTTGTTAGAAAGACAAGGCACAAAACTTGTTAACCAACTGTTTGTTATAAATAGTTCGTGCTCAGTGGTGATCAGAATTAATGGATGACTGAAGGAGGTGAACGAAATAAGACTGCCAACATCTTGATTCGACACGGTTAAGTACTATGCAAGCATTAGATATCTCTATTTCTTGTCTGTATTTAATGCAACAGAATCAACTCAGCCATAAATGCACTGTTCGCGGATAAGATTAGACAACCATCGAGTGCTGTTATGGGTTCCCCTTTATGCAATGAATAAGAAGGGAATAGCGTAAGTCAATCATAATTCACAAGATAACAAGATTCAGCAAATATCGCATCGAGGTCAAAAATGGCATATAGAAACAATTGCAAAAAAACCTGGTAATTGATTGATAATAGTTTTAGTCATCCATTTTACAAAACATGTAAAATGGATGCGTAAGGAATGCTTTGTAGGCGGCTACTTGTACTTTTACAGAAAGTGTGTTATTATGCAGGACGGAGCTGAATATAGCACTGGGATCTGTTCAGTTAATCTGGGAGGATTAAATACAAGTGCACATCTTGCAATGATTAAACGCGACTGGATGGGTTATGGGCTTTGACACGAATAGTAAACGTCATGCCGTGAGATTTAGTAAAATAACGATGAGCTGAGCAAAATAATGCCTAACAATTATGCTCTTACCTACATTATACGAAAATGATCACAAAACACATGCCATTCCACGGATCATCCAGAGAAACCATTCTACCAGAGGCAACCCATGACACTACGCGATGTTACATCACCAAATAATGATAAAGCAATCTTCAAATGACCGATGTTGCATTCATTCTCTATTATTTACTAACAAATTGCATTTTTAAGTAGTAGAATAGCAAAGTACTGATCATGTAAATCCAAGATGGAATTTCGTCTATAATGGTCGTTTCAATAACACAGGTTATTGAATTCATAAAATACTAAAATGACCTCATTTGTGATGTTGCATATAGAACAATAAGATTCCAAAAGCCTAACCGTGCAATGGTTGGCATAATCATCATCGATCTATATCTATTAAAACAGAATCCTAATATCACACCGTGTTAATCTGATTCCGAATCACTTCACAATAATAATATAGAGCCTCATTAGTTGCTTAAGACAAGCTCAAATAAGAGGGTAGCACCCTTCACCTGCATCTTTCTCTAGCCATATCGAGATAATGCTGTTACCTGTAGCCTTCTAATAGTCACTAGTGATTAATCACTATTTGTCATATTTAATACTTAGCTTACGTGCGATTTGCGAAAGCAAGCGTTTACATTACATGTAATCAATCTGCCGTTTGCATCGTATGGTGACATTGTATTTGGCATTTCTTCTCTTGTGACTCAGCTACATTAGAAAACGAAAACATATACGTTAGTCTAGCCTTTCACATACAGAACATGATTATCATATGACTCGCCGTTAAACTACTAGATAAGAACCACAGCAATAGCGAGTCCATCTTACTGAATATTGTCAACATCGACGGAGCGTTTCAAATGCATGCATCATTGATAAAGAAGACGCATTCTCTCTAGCTCAGCAAAAGCTACAGGCATCCTTTTATATATCAAAACAACTTTGAACTGCCGATGGCAGTAAACATCACTCATAGATAACAGAATAACTACTCCTAGAGTCTCAAACAGTCATAAACCGAACATTGTCGCAATACCAATGTAGATTAACACAATAACATACTTGGAATTATCATTGTCTTTAAACAGACAAGTACCTTATGCAACGTTTATTTAAGTAATACACGTTTTTAAAATTCCTATGGGAACAATGAGCATATGTCGTGGGACATGCATCTGAGATAATTCTGATCCGACTAAGTATGATTACGTAGCAAACATATTTCAAACAATAGATATGTGAATGGTCGTTAATAATGTCTATCGCATACGACATGGCCAATACAGATTTAGAAAAGCAAACAAAACAGTGTTTGCATTCATTTTTTTGAGCCTTCACTATAGATCCCTTGCTAATTCTCAAACACAAGTTATTTTCTTATATTCAATATTTTCTTTTTATTTGTGACAAAGCACCTAGAGTAGTTAACTCAATTATTTAGTGATACAAATTAGGACTCTATTTACGGAATATATTGTAAAATAATGTATTGTTATTACACTTATGCAAACAGTTTCCATATCCAATTAGGATAGACTAAAAAAATTGGACAAACCTGAGAGCTCTAACGTCAACAGCTCATAAAAATGATCATTGAATCGATATTCGTTGCAGCGGTTCTAAGAATGAATATAAGAAAATAATAGAATTTACATTGTCGTGATAGAAATTGCGAAGGTCATCAGATTAACCTCTCGCCTATGTTAGCTGCTGAAATAGGTACTAGCGGAGGTTTTACATCAAGTTTGCCCCAGTTGTTATGTCCTCATCTATTCAAGTCTATAGAATGGGTCGGTAGTCAAAGGAAGCGCCGTTCATGCGACGACTGCTCTGCAACAACAGATTGGTTTTGCTACCAATCCATTTACAAGGCCCACCAAATTTGATCAAGGAACCCATATCTTCCATGGTGATTGGCTATGAACCAGCGAGTGTCTAACTCGCTGATTCATAGTAACAATAGTTGCCCACTCGTATATCTCTGAGTTACTTCTGTGATTTTCTCTATACACTACTCAAATTTGCACATGGAGAGATATTGTCGTAATCTGACTAGATCACCTGGCCCACTTACGAACTAAGGATAACCACCTTGTACGACGGCAAATGTGATGTGTCGGGAAGACTGGGAACTATGCTTAAAGAAAGATGTGCTGCATTGAGTAACTTTGACGCGGTTACTGCTGTATATGGATCAAAGTAACTGAAAAGTGCTAAGCAAGCTTGAAATAAAGAAAATCCTGTTGATAGTTATAATAAATGATGCTTTACATTTAACGTATTGTACCATACGTTAGGTATCGTTTCCAGAAATTCAGGAGTTCTAGTAGTTGTTTCATATAATCTAAATATAAGCAACTGCGATTATTGTTTCTCCTGGACCAGTCAAGCAATAATAGTTTATTGGTGGCGTGGTGTAGTCTTTAAATCTAGTCTGAGCCATAATTTTGGGAATAAAACCATTCCTTGACTAAATACATCTATTTGATATCATCGACCATTAGCTCTTAATTCTATAGTTATAGAAGCTTGCTTCAATGTCTGCTGCGAGCATATTTCATCAAAGAGTATTGTACAATAATTTTATCCACCAATGGATTTGAAGCCTGTCTCCGCGACGTGACGTCTCAGGTCAATGTGAGTGCTGTATCATCGAAGATAAACAAGGTCTTTGATGCACGTCATTAACAACAATTCATGTGCATAAGCTTCGTCTAACGGCATGTCGCCAATAAATATCACCTGTACAGATAAACATCAATGGCCGAGAAACATCGGACCTCGCCGTGGTGCAAAAGATGGTATTGGGGCTTAGAAATTACTATTCGGACACAATCTATCTCGTAACGATAATTGTGACTAAACAAGCAAAAGTATCGCATGATATAGCTGTTACACAAAAGTCTTTGGTCATTAGCAGCAACCCTGTTTATTCTTCTTTATCGGCGATGCCATTAGCTGATTGGCCGATTGTGTGCTGTGTTTATATGAGTATATTGCAAATTCATCTGAAATTACATTCAGTAATTATGCATGAATGTTAAGAAACTATTGACCTTAAACCGGTCCATGTGTCACGGTGTAACATTCGTTTCAATTGGTAAAGGTAAGACAACCAAATTGTGTCATGCCACGCTTCTCCTAAACATCAGGGTAATTTTGCAACCAATGTATGGTCCCGAAGTTGAATCCATCAAAGTGTTTGGCCAATAATTCCCCTCAGCCGAGAATCGGCAAGTCGTCTTACTTCCGGCATACAATAGGCAAAATATTTTTTAATCAAACGTCAAGTTGTTTGCGAATTGCGTTATCGCGACCGACAGAGAAATCAGACAATCTTCGATTGATATTGCATGTCACAGATACCCCTCCCCCTTACATGCTACAAATCAATAACGCAAAATAATATTTCGATGTGGTTCGTTTGCAATAAAGCGCGACTGTGTCAATATAGTAAAAGAAAGTGGATGAACGTTAGCTGAAATGTGAACCATAACACAAACACACACACACATGAACACCCTCATGCGCACACATACACAGTTACACACACATACACAAACACACACACAAACACACGCGCGCACACACATAAAACGCGCGCACACACGCACACACGCACGCACGCACACTCATGTATACACACATAAACACACACATACACACATACTCACACATACATACACACATACACACACATACATACACGTGAATACGCACATACATATAGATCTACTTAAACATAAAAGTAACAATAACAAACAGGCGCTTGCCTTGATCCATGTATTAAAATCGGAACATTTAGATTTAAGCAAGGTAGCCACAGCTCACGTTGATTTTGCAAGCACAGCCGGCACATAGCGTTGGTGATTTCCTTGGTTTTGATGGAAGCGCCAGCGCAGATTATAACTCCATTGGTAAAGCCAGATGCTGATAGAAGGTCCCCCCATTTCTCTTGTTGTATCAGCATGCATATTTGGTATTGTATCATATCGATTCAAGCAATGCAGGACAGTTCATGATGGTTTATACACAGTAATTTTAGGTGCCTCTTGTGTATGCACGTCACCATAAAATAACGCACATCAGGCAATGCCATGTGTAATGTCATGTGTGTCTAAAAGATCCGTGCCTTAGTTATTACCTTAGTAACCTCGTCTTTTCTCGTCATTAAATGCTATTTTCGAGCGCAGCTGAAACATTGGAGAGATAATAATGCGCTGTAACAAGGACCCATTAGTTATTACCACACATCTCTGCATAAGGACCAGTGATCGACGTGTGCAATGAACAGCATATGCAGCACCACGTCGTTGTTATATAATGTTTATCTTTTCTTTCAGGCTTTTTGATAGATAATTGTCGTTTTCAGGTTCAAGGATTTAATGGGTTTCGCGATGATCACGTTGTAAATATCGTCAGTTGTATTGAGATAATTGATTGCGTTCAACACGTGCAACTAATGTGTCGCCATAAAGGAAGTGACGATTGGTGGTTAGTTGACAAACGTGAAATATGATCAAATCATACACGAATGGCGGTAAGTATGATGTTATCCCTCGTATTAATTGTATATTGCTCAAACGCCATGATATCTTTGTACAATAGTAGGTTTTGCTTCTCAATCTGAGTTACGTATTTGTGTACCCTGGCTGTTGTCGACCAGGAAAAACTGTGCCCAGCAGTTTATCACTGTGTTTTGAACCCTTTCCCACATCCTTGGTGTAGCAATTGATTACCACTGACCGCCGAGGGTAAACTATATTTGTCCCAGTCGCACCAACTTGCAAGGGAAGGAAATACACAAAAGACGCTTGTCACGCCACTGGCATCAGCATAACCACCAAATTACTTTTATTATACTGAATGCCATAAAACTATTGTAGTTTGGCCATACAACATGCGTCGCAAATGCAAGGTTGAAATAATATGACATATGAGCAATGACGGTTTAATTCCTTGCCATTATCTTTGTGGACACTAGATTAATCAAAATTATTAAAATGACTATCATATTATGACGTTATCATCCATCTAACCACTGGGGCTCAGGATATATGTGCTGAACCCGCGCTCCACGTTCCCATAATTCCGTTTTGCTATTCAACAACGACGTTTGCGTCTTTAAGGTTAAGACAATGAAATATTAAATGAAATCGTCAGTTTACTGACGGCAATTGGATTCTCTCATGTTGAATAATATGAAGAACGGACAATTTTGACATGCAAATGAAGAAAAATTTTATTATCATAAAAAGTAAGCTTATTACATGGTGACTATAATAATCAAATGACCGGAAGATGTGAGTAATAAAGGGGTCAATCCAAGTTAGCAGCGTCAAATGTAGTACCAAACGCATTTACCGTAGACATTGAGATGCACTTTGATTTTAAAAGCAAAACTTCATCAATCAAACATAGCTGTTTAAGCAAGTGATATCATAGACAGATACAGGCTTTGTCTAAATATCTAAGATTGTTTCATTAACATTCTTGAAAGATTCAGATGAGCGTCGTTATCGGTGGCGAGTGGCGAGCCGGAAGTGCACCAGTGAGTCATGACAAGTTCCGGGCCCAATGGGACACAAGGAAGTGTCTCACTCACATCTCCCGTTGGCCATCATCCGATAATACACGTTTTGATGTTTTAATTGGTCAATGGTTTGCAATTATTTGTTCAAGCCACTGTAATAATTAACAGAATGAACGACATGGGCAAGCTACATTCAACATTGTCTAAACTGAATCTGCGTTATTACCACGATAGTGAGCGTGATTCTAATCAATTGAACAATACAAATATACTTGAAACACACACGTGGCTGATTTACCCTTGGTTTTATTTTTACATTTGTAGCAACATTTGCGTTGCTTGAGTGTTCTTTATAAGAAACAGAACTCTTACAATAGAACACAAATGACACTCTGTAAATTCTTTCCCTATCGTTTCCACTAGCCCTGACGTTTGTCTCACTATGCACCAGATGTCCGACCCACCATCGATGTATGCCTTACGTAATCGCTTTTTATAGACGCGCATTTATGGAATCAATTACGATGCCATAATAGGTAACTATCAGCATATACTGCACGAATTGAGTGAAGAGATCATATAAGCTCTGACTTGGCTTAACCATATTTGTTCATGTTTGCAGAATAAGAATACCTGTAGATATAAAATCACCTTATGACAACATCTTCAATTGAAGGACACTTGCCCTGTTATAAACCATATTTTCGAGATATGGCTGCATTCAATTATCATTACTGGCATTGAATTAAATGTTGCTGAAATACTAAGCATACAAGTGATTTAAGTCTGTGCTTTTATGTTGGTTGACACCTGCATAGACACTATAATAATTTGCATTGGGCGCAAGAGAGTCGCAATGAGATAAAATGGCCTGGTGAAGGCATAGGTGAATGAAAGTTAAATGAATCTATTAAGTAGATATTTATATTTCATTAGAAATGCAACAACTGTTGTCAGGAGCATTTCAATGCCGTTTTGTTAAAACGATGTCAATCACTTTTATTCTATGTCAAAGTTAGCAGCCCTTTTGTTAAGCATCTAACTAACCCTTTATTGTGAGCATAACCAAAATATGATATACAACAAGTTTCAACGATTGTTTGCACACCCCTTTGCAGACGATCATGACGTTATGACCTAGTACTGTAAACAAAACAACATGGAGACATCAATATTCTGTGATACGTTAACATTTTAACACCGCATTTCAATTGTTTGGACGAATAAAAGTCATTTTATATAAATTAATACAATGGTTGTCCAATTATATGCAGTGCGTTCAGTAATCCTATGATTATCGAATATTCTCCTTGTTTTGCACAATGCATGAAGTTACGTTAAAATAAACAGATTCGTTGCCTTTATTATTCCTGTCACCAATCTATATGCACACTCTATTGCACATAAACATGTCCTCGTGTGTCGGGTTGCAGAAGGTTATGAATCAATATTAACAAAGCCAGTTCACATGAGGACATCAAAGCATTTGCTCACTGCGTGATATTTACAGCTCTCGAGTGCTTCTTACCGATTTTAGCATAACTACATGGTTTAATTAACATATTTGTAGCAGTGTGTTCTCTTAATATCGATAAATCGGTCACAAGCAGCTGTCAATACTACTAGTTCGAATCTTGCCGCTGATGTTGATACCATTTATCGTATACCTGGTTGCAAATACTGACATGTGGTTTCTCACCGTGCAATAGTTTGCTGATGCGATTGAAGGTATTTGGTAATGCAAGAAATATGCTTAATCATAGGCATGGTTGCTTTGTGTCATAAATAATTTAATAAAGCAATAGAACAAAAGACTTGGAGCTTGACTTGATCGAGTCTTTAGTCTAGAGGGCTGAAGCCATTGAAGGGATATTTGGGAATATATTGTTATTCATTAGCAGCCTGTCCAATTGAGGCGTCAACAAGCTTCACAGCTTTTATACTTTAGAGTCACTTACGGTGTAACATCTGCTATCAGCATATTGTCTTCGCTTAACAGAACAATTAAAATTTGTGCACTTAAATCAACGACCTAATAGTGACGAACATGTCATATGATAAACCATCAGAATGTTCCGATGGACATTTTGGGGGTTGTTCCTAAGCGGTTGCACTATATATAAGTATTCAAACTCCTTATAAGCACGTATCATTCTTCTACGACGTTGCATCATTTTACATAAGCATCTTTCCGTCATGTTTCATAGGCGGTTGCTGACATAAATCTTTACGCCTGCGGACATACATGTATGTCTATATTAGCGATTTTGGTGTAGTGCTGGAATATTGCCACTGATAGGAGGAACATTGATCTATGCTAATCTGAATCTATGTCGGTCCAAACACGCTGTTTCG